>JBAMBQ010004614.1:0-600000 GCA_037044495.1 Stegana nigrithorax | reverse complement strand
CTCGATGTTTCTATCGGTTTATGGGAATGCATTTTTTGTAGAAAAAAAAAAAAAAAGAGTGCTTGCGAAATTTGTCCAATTATGGGAATGGTCCGATTATGCGGACTGTTCTGTTATTAGCTGCTTTTGTTTCTTCTAAAGGCAAATCAGTTTTCATCATTTCGTTGTGAGCAGCGTATTCATGGCATTTCTTCCCTTAGGCGTTAATTAAATATTAGCGTTCATGGCGCTTATTTGGCATATGATGGCTCCAAGCGAAAGTAAGTTTGACACACGTTTGGATGATTTATGCGTACCGAACAAACACAAAATCAACGTGATTTATTATTTTTTGACAAAGTTACTTGTTAGTGGTTACTGAGTATAAGCTTAAAAATAAAACTACTTTAAAATTTATTTATATAAAAAGAAAACAATAACTTTTATGCCTATCTATTAGCGCCACGGAAATCATTCATCAGACATAATAAGCGAATGAATAAAAATCGCCTTTAAATTTACATATATATTTCTGTATGCACATGTGTGTGTGTGTGTATTCGTATTTTGAAAATAATAAAATAAAATAATAATAATAAATGCATCTGCGTCATTGCTTCAACTCTAGTAAAACTATTTCCGTTGGTTTATGTATAGGATTTGCTTATGCAAAAGCCGATAGTTCAACGTACGCCATTGCGTAGAAGACCTTTGCTGATTAAGACATTTCCAACGAAAAGTGCTTGGCCATGTTCGTAGCTATGAAAAAGCTTCATGACGAAACTCGTGAATAATCCCAAAAGCAAATACAAATTTATTATAATGTTAATTAATATAAATTCTCAATTAGTAATTAAGAATTTGGTTGAATTATAAAGTAATTAATTAGCCATGTCTTATGCATTTAGCTTAGTCTCGTTAAATACAATTCTTACTAAATATTTAGTATCAACTAAGTGATATACGTCGTGATATGCGCTGAGCGTGTGTGTTATCATTTACGTCTCAATGATTCTCAAACACCTGATCCGCAGAGAACTCAAAATAATTGTATATTTTCTAAGACACACCCTCGGAGAATGACACATGACCGTTCACCGTTCACTTGGTCGCTAATAATCATCTTGAAATTGTTGTTAATCTCAATTTCGACTTTGTTTATTTTTTGGGGATTTTTTTTTATAAATATAAATTGGTTTTATTTGTGTAAATGACGCCCAAGTAAAAGGTCAGTTATGTTACTTGTTAAAGGAAATCCTGTATCGATTTATTTAAACCAGTTAAGCGGGTTACTTGCGCATCGGTTTCTCAGGAATTCGCATTCATGCAGACCTTACCGCAAACCAACAAAAAAATAAAAAATAAAAATAAAAAAACGTCAGCAGATGTCGGCTGTTAATTTGGTCACTGAAATACTGTCAAAAACAAACCAAACAAAACAAAAAACAGGAATACTCGTACATGTGCTTGACCTTGTTACCTAAATGTAGTTAAAAGGTTTCATTTATTTCTTCTTTTTGTTTTTGTTTTTTTTTTTTTTTTGTTTTTGCTACATCATGTAGTTGCACCCATTCACTGACATGGGCTATGGACGTTGGCTTTGCTTAATTGGCACACTTGGAAACACGTTTTTGGCTCTTTTAATCAGAATTGTGTTACCAGTAGGGCAATCGTTTCAGAACATCTGGGCTGACATATTTGTACTTGTTTCTTATCTACAATTATTATTTATGTTTTTTTTTTTCTTTTTTGGATTGCTCATCACGATCTAGACAGAAATAAATTTAATTTGTAAGTTATGCTAATTTTGAGGCTTATAAATAAAAATAATACATACAAATATATAACTAAAAAAAAATCGAATTCCCCAATTTTTTTTCTACGCCGTGTTTTTATTAATTACTTTCAGAATATTTCGTTTTTTATGGTTACATACGTGAATTGATTCCTGAAGAAAGAAGAGCATTGTTCAAATCAAACTGATAGAAGATAAGGTTTTACGTTTTTCCATACATTAGGCACAATTAACACATTTAAATTCAACACCCAGTCAAAAATGTTGATCATATTTTTGGTCACCGAACTTTTTCTACACTTTTGGCAGACGTTGTTGTAGCGCACTACCAAACAAGAGGATATGCGAAACCAGACCTTGTGTCTGTTCCACAGCTACAACCGATAATGGTCAACAGCCGCTTTATCTACTTGACAAATATTATTATTTTTAGATTACAAAATCTAATTAATAAAACTAAAAAACTAAATTAAAATTAATACAAAGATATATAGTAAAAATTAATATATCTAACTCCATCAAATTTCATTAAATCTACGAGTTAGAAAAGATTTTAGAATGTGAGAAGAGGGTAGGTTAGAAAATAAATGAGAGTAATAAGCTAAACACATAACCAAAGGGTTAAAAAGATGTGAGCAGTGTTTAGTCATCTTGTTGTACGCGAAGGAACGTTTAAATTAATTTTCGCGAGAAGCTAAAGAGAATGAACATTTCCGTTTATCAGGTTATGAGGAAAAAGGATACCTAACACGAATCTCCGACTAGCTAAGGTAGGAAGATTAATAAATTTCAGTCGGCAATGGTATAAAAGGGGTCGGACTGCAGAATTCCAGTTTAGTAATCGCAACGCAAAAAGCAAAAATGGTTTTTGAGTATTCCAAACTTAATTTATCTTAAAAAAATAAGTTACGATATAAAATAAATGAACAAGTGAAGTGAAAATGAAAATCTATTACACTTTCTAAAGCAATTAAATATAGAAAAGCTGTACAGTGCAATTAATTTATACACCAGTGTGATCGCGACCTTTTATCGCCAATTCCCAATTTTATTTTCATGACAGGTTTTTATATTCAAAATTATGATTTTTCAGCCAATCTCAATCATGTAAAACTTGATTGTTAAATGCGCAATCGAACGAACATTTTCATTTAAGTGTAATGAATTTGGCCAAGCCGCCGTTAGCCAAGTTTAGATTTTACAAGTTTTTTTTTCGTACAGTTGGCTTTAGCTGGTGTTCATAGTTATGTATATGTTAACTGATTAGGGACATTGGTGTTAAACGATAGGTTGATGTTTTAATTAGTTTTTTTTTTTTTTTTGCTGGCGCTTTTTCAGTTGTTTTTTTTATGTTTGTTTTTTGAGATTGTATTTTGTTTCAATCATTTAATTCGCCAAATCTATGCTTATTTCTAAACGTCATGAAGTCTGTTTCATTTCGGCTGCCGTTTTGAGTTGTCTTTTTGACGCATGGCTCTTCTCGTGTATTCTGCTAGATTTTATTTAATTTTTTTTTGTTTGTTTGTTTGTGAGTTTTACTTTTTGTGTTTTTAATTCAAGATAAAATATGATTTTTTTATACGCTGACTTTGAATTTTCGTTGTGGTTATGATTTAATAAAAAATCATCTTCATACATATTAAATAGTGGCTATTTCACATTTTCGCACGTTGACGTCTTCGTGGTGTCGCTGTTTTGGTTTTTGTTGTTGTCACCATGTTTTATTGTGCTAAAATATATAACGCTCGAGAATATTTTTATGGGAGTTGTTCTGCAAAGCCGGTTGGATGGGTTCTTACGTATGCGTTGTGGCTGGTCGGTCGGACGGTCGGTTATGTGTTGGTTCGTTCGGTTGCTCTGCTACGTATTGTTTGACCGAAGACGCTTCTCAGTTTCGAAATAATCCTGAACCACTTGGCAATATAAATAATTTCGAATTCTACAAAGCCAACACAGTCATTCGTCTACATTCGTGGTGTGGATTTGAATCTGAAGCAAAAACAAAAAATGGTAAGCAACATATGGCTACATTAAGAAGGAATAAGCCTCTTGGATTTGTGAATCTAAAGTGAAATCAAAAAATTAAAAAGATTAAATAAATAATAAGTAAATCAAAAAAAAAAAAAAGAAATGATCAAGAGTGAACGGTTTGATTGACGGTGTTTAAAATTTGTGTAATGAAAATATTATTAGGCCTTGTGAAAACTTTTACTTATCGGAAAAAATATTGATTTGGCACAATTACAGAAATTTTTAATTGCCTTCGCCCTGGTGGCAGTCGTGAGTGCTGATGTGTCGCACCTGTTCTCGCACAGCGACAATCTGCATGATGATGGCTACCACTACAAGCAACCCTCGCAGCCTTTTGAATTTGGCGGACACGCTGTTGTAGATGTTCCAGTTGTTCATCACGAATCAGCGCCCGAGCCAGTATACCATGCTCCTGCGCCAGTGCACCATGCTCCAGCTCCAGTGCACCATGTTCCAGCTCCAGTGTACCATGCTCCAGCTCCAGTGCACCATGCACCAGCTCCAGCCCCTGTATACCATGCTCCAGCTCCAGTGCACCATACACCAGCTCCAGCCCCAGTATACCATGCTCCAGCTCCGGTGCATCATGCTCCAGCTCCAGTGCATCATGTTCCAGCCCCAGTATACCATGCTCCGGCTCCAGTGCACCATGCTCCAGCTGGTCAACTGAAGGAAGATGGTTATCATTATGAGGCACCAAAAATTCCATTTGAGCCAAGACCTGTTCCTCCTAAGCCACTGCTTCCATTACCAAGCACACCAGTTGCCGAATACTTGCCTCCAAAACCTGTGGTTCACGCTCCCAAGCCAGTGGTTCCAGCTCCTAAGCCACTGCTTCCATTACCAAGCACACCAGTTGCCGAATACTTGCCTCCAGCACCAAAACCTGTGGTTCACATTCCCAAGCCAGTGATCCCAGCACCAAAGCCAGCTCCAAGACCAGTGATCCCAGCTCCTAAACCAGTTACTCCATCAAACGAATATTTGCCTCCAGCACCAAAACCAGTGTACATACCTCCAAAGCAAGTGGTCCCAGTACCGAAGCCAGTGCTCCCAGTTCCCAAGCCAGTGTACGTACCGCCTAAGCCAGTGTACGTACCACCAGCTCCTAAGGTTGACTACTTGCCACCCAAGCCACAACCTAAGCCACAACCTAAGCCACAACCCAAGCCACAGCCACATCCTCAACCACACCAGGGCTACAGCTACCCCAACGACCCTCAGCCATCCTTCGACTTTTAAGCTATTTTCGTTGTAATTAGATAGTACTAGAATAAAGAATGAAATCTCTGAGTGTCTTTTCTATGCAAAGACATAAAAAACTCACACGAATAAAGAAATAAAGAAAATTTAAATACGAGTTTCATTTGAATAGTTGTGTTTCGAAATTGCTGTTAATAGTGGCTTTCTCTGATGAGTCGTTTCAATTATACAATTTTTTTTTTTTAAATATAATGTTTTTGAAATCCAAAATGATTCCAGCAGATGAATAATACATTTTTTTATTTTTAATTTTTAATTTTTACTTATTATGTATTAAACAAGTGTCCGAAGACCTTATGAATAATGATCTAGGAGTTGCGTTCATTTTGATATGTATACCAAAAAGAGCTAATAAATTTTGTTATATTTAAAATCTTTAAATGATAGCAGTCAACCTTTTCTACATTCAAAACTTTCGATTAACAATGTGATGTGCTATTATTTCGTAGAATTAGAATTAGTAAACAATATGACAAATGCAAAAATAATATTAAAAATAATCCTCTAGATCTGAAACCACTCTATAAGGAGTATGGCTTGATAAGGTCGGAAGCTCTACACCGGGGTTCGAATATGCATCAGATTTCAACACAATTTGCTATTTACCGACAAATAACTTAAATAATTTTGTAACGTATAATTGAAGAAATGTTAAAGAGGTTATTTGTTTAACAAACAAATTATCAAGAGTTTAACATCGTTTTTTCCATCAGATAATGCCTGATTATAAATACATTATACAAAAGCAAAACTGAAGTGGCTTCAGGTATCCATTTTCATAGAATTGCGTCCAATGAAATATTAGCGCTACTAATACAAACCTTAAGTTTTTTATCAATAGATAACTGTTGATTTCACGGATTGACAGTTTATATAAATATAGTTTGAGGTGTTACTTTGTATGGGTTTCCCTTTTTTTTTTTTTAATTTTTTTTTTTTTCGGAGACGTTGTGGTAGCGCACTACTAAAAATGAGGACTTACGAAACCAGACCTAGTGTCTGTTCTACAGCTACGACCGATAATGGTCAACAGCTGCTTTATGTGCTTAACAAAGTTTATTATTACTAGATGATTACAAAAAGAAATTAATAAAACTAAAAACTAAATTAAAATGAATACAAATATACATAGTAAAAATTCAAATAAGTAACTAATTCTATCTAATTTCATTAAATTTACGAGTAAGAAGAATTTTTAAAGAGGAAGAGGAGGCTATGTTAGAAAATAGATGATAGTTAGAGTTATAAGCCAAACACATAACATAAAAGGGATCATGCAGTCAGAAAGATGATCTTATTTCAAAAACTATCAAGCAGTTTATAAGACATATTACTATAAATTTTATTGTTATAAATTGACAAAGCTAATCAATAGTTAGCCGGCGCGCCCAATTGGGCAGAATTAATAGACACCGAGGACACAAAGGAGTTATCAAAATACTCCGTATACCTCAAATAAAATAAAAAAAATAAAAATAATTTATACATATTGTATATAGATACATTTTTGTATATATTTTAAAAATCGAGAATTAAAATTTATTTTAACAAAAGATAAAATTGTATTCGGAAAAAAAAAGAATTTTTCTGTCTTAATAAAGCAACATGAAAGAAAATCTACTTTTTAAAACATTTACTTATAATTTCTTTCTAAAACTCGTAAAATTATTATTATAAGAATTTAAACTGTTGACTTATCATCGGTGATATTTTTGTTTAGTCGATAACAGTTGTAACGGCTTACCTGCCATCGTTATCGAATCACTCTTGACGAGTTTGAGAGTCACAAATCGTATTTTAATTTATTTGAGGCGCTTACCTAAAATTATGCAAAGAATATTGAAAATTGACAGTAATTTAAACAATTATTAAAGACCTTTAAAAGTATACTTTCATATTTAAGTTCTTGCTAAAGAATTATTGAAATAAATAGACGGACAGTCTTAATAATGAAAAATAAAGACATTTTAATGCATGGTTACATAAATTTATGAGAAATAACAACTATTTGAGAAAGAATTTTATTAATTTTCTATTTTTTTTTTTTTTTTTCATCTAAAATTGAATTAAATGTACTAAGCCTAACCAGCTCTTATCGTTTTAGCTAAACAGAGCATAATTTAGAGCTCTAATAGGGAACCCTACACGATATTTTTAATAGGAAATTATGAAAGAAGAATAGGAGTCTTGTCGGATGACTTCCAGAATACGATTATTAGGATCCCCTTTTATTTAGAGAATAAATCATTTTGACCAATTAGACAATAAAAACTTCTCTCTCTCGCTTTATTTAAGACTCAGAATAGCTTAAACTGGAGCTTCCACTCGTGGCTTGCAATGGATCCAATCTGTGGTCAAGGTGTCATCACTAGTTCTGTGATGCAGCTACATTAGCAACCTACTTAACTTGTACGTTTTTTGAGGTTATATATTATAAAGTACAGTAGATATCGCTTTACTGCCGTATCGGTTTAATACAAATTTGCAGTTGTAAACAGAGTTCTTTTTTTTTTTTTAGATTTAGTAACTAAATTCTTATGAAATCAATGGTTGAATGGCAAATTGATTTATTATTTCCTTCCAATATTTAAATTGTTCATAACTGTGTTTTTCGCAAAAAATCCTTCTGAGATTCAAAGATTCGAATATATTAATATTAAAATATCGATTACATTGAAAGTACTATTTTATTTTTCTGTAAAACATTTCCAATTATATCCGATATCGGCTAATTGGAATTTTTTTTATTACATTTTCACGTTTACAGTAAGTGGTATATACTGCATATGTATAACAAAATGTATTTGTATACCAGCTAAACCACCAAATTGTAAAACTTTGTAAAACTATTCAAATTCATAACTTAAATTAATAATAACCTGAACATAGTCATAACTGTAAGTGCAATAGTTTCAAAAGTTTATTTCTCATATTCTCTCAGCTTCACATTTAAACCTACTAATCAAATCTGTGACTCTACTTGTAAACAGTTTCAAGCTTAGATCATTTTGTAAAGGGATCTATTTAGTTTATTTTCTTCTTTTCCGCATAACCAGCCTTAGTGCAATCTTACATTCTATTCAAATTGAATGTAAGTATTAAACATCACAGTAGGTTTATTTTGCTACGTATAGTTTTTGTTTTGCGAAGGTCCTTTTCTAGATATTTCAAATTAATCTTAAACTATGATGAGTGCGATCGTGTTGACGCTATGTCAGACACTATTTATTATGTACACAGTGCACACATGTTTATCTTAAAATATATATTTTTTTTTTGTATGTTTATTGTTTTTATTTGATTTTTTTTTTTTCTTGTGAGATGTTTTTATGCGTTGCTGCTGATTTTTGCCAAATCATGCGAAACTCAACAAAATCAATGCAAATTCGCTGCCATGTGAGTCTGACATTTAATTTCGGATCTCAGCATTTTGTATGCACTTTTCTTCGCGAGATAAAGAAAAGCTCACACATAAAACAAATAGCATTTAAAAAAATGCGCAACTTATTGGCGCCTATAGACAAAATCATCGACACTAGTGAGCATTCGCCGACTCTTGACCCAACGGCGAAAACTAGTCGTGACCTTGACAATGACGTTGAGTGAACGCATTGAATGAGTATCAGTATTTGTTTTTATACCCATTCGTATCTGTACATCCAAACCTGAAGCGGCGGCATCAGTTTCTAAGCCCTCGAACATCAACATGTATTCTCGACTGAAAACAAGTAATCAAATGAAGAGACAACCCGGTAATTAATATCAACAATACGAAGTTATATAAAAACGTTGGCATCTTATTAAGTTGAAAACATTCGCAGTGAAACCGTTGCTTCGAGCGTTTTTTTTTTTATTATTATTATTTTTAATCTGTTTTTTGGTTTATTCCTTATCTATTCTATTCCAATTTGGCACGAGTCGAACATGGTGAGCACAGTCGTAGGCATTTATGAGGTAAATGCGTAGCTAATAAATACCATCTGTGCAGCGTAGTATAGCGTGCCTAATCCTTTGCCTTGTGCTGCACTCGGTGGCGGCTGATCTCTCCGAGCTGATACGCTCGGGCAATGGCTTCGTCTACGACGTGCCTATTGTGACGAATCTGGCACTCGTTGAGGATAATAACTTGCCTGCACAGGAGGAGTTTGGCGTATTCGCTCCACTGGACAAAGTTGAAGCGCCCACGGTGCACAAGAAAGCCTTCGTGACAACCACACGGGCGACGAAGAAGCCAACGACCGCGCCGACGAAGCGTAGTGGCCAGGGCTATCATTACCAGGTGCCCAGCAAAGCATTTGATGGCTACTGATGGCATTCACAAAATATGCTAAACCGTTGACTGTTTTTATGTGCTTTTGTTTTTGTCTGTTATGCCTAAGTTGAATTAAATCAATGAAAAAGAAAAAAAAATAATATAATACACAAAGCGTTACGATCTATTGTGGATGGCAAAAAGCTGCCAGTGTGAAGGCTAAGAGCCGTTACAGATTTTGTTGAACGACTTTATCAGTTATTCAGGGACAAATGCATGAAGGCAATTGTTTAGCGTTAAGACGCTGCGTGTCAACAAAGTCACTGCTGCGCCTGGTGGGGGCTGTTGGGTTGAAATGAGCTGCTGAGGCAATGAGCCGGATTCACCCGCATTTATTAGGGCAACACTGCAAAATAGTCAGAACAAACATTCAGCTGAGTTATCCCACTGTCTAATTAATTGCCACTTACCAGGTGCTTAGGGTGCAAAAAAAAAAAATGAAAAAAAGTTGTAAAGATAAGCGTAGACTTACGTAGGCGACACCATAAAGCATAAAGCGATGCATGTTGGCAATCAATCTTATTGGCAGATTTGTTTGTTTTCCTAAGCGGTTCGTTAACCCACGTCCACGCAAAAACAAATCTGCTCGGAATACTTGTTGTGCCGAAAAGTGATAGTTGCCCCGCTTTTCTTACGACTCCGCTTAATTAATTGCCTTTGATTTGCCGTTGCGATAGCCAATAATCGTATTCATTAACTTCAACGCATTAAATTCGTGTTCAGATTTGTATTTGTGTAGATAGCGTCAGAAGCACTTCTGTAGTCGATTTCCGTTATACGAACAGCTCAAAGCGATATCAGTTTTGGTACTTTGATTCGCTGTGCTTTGTGCTTTGTTTCACGCACATATGTCGCAGTTGACGCTGTGATTTATGTGCGACTTGATGCCGTAACAGAAAAAGCTTTGTTATCTGAAGTTAAACAAAAATGAAGTATATTGACGCAGCATTATCGATTATTGAATGATGCAGATGATTTGTGAGTCTCTGTAACTTACAACAAGAATCAGCTGCTGAAGTTGGCTGCCCGACAGCGGAACCAAATAAATCGGAAGCATTAGTCAGCAATCGTCTTAATTTTGGCTTCGAGCGGTCAGCAGCAGCAGCAGCAGCAGCAGCAGCAGCAGCAGCAATGCAGTCGCTGCTAAGTTAAGTCGCATCACTCCGAATTAAGTCAAGACCAGACCAGATCAGATCAGGCCTGACTAGACAAGTTGCTTCAACCAATTTGTTTGGCTGTTAATCGAATTTCACAATGAATAGAATCGAGTGATCTGAAACTAGCTCAAGAAATAGCGCAGCCAAAATGGATAATGACAGCCCAAACAAAGCCATTTAAGCACACATCAAGCGAACAACAATGCACGAGGTACGCACACAATAATAGACTAGATTTAAATAATAATAATTGGCCTTATGCAAACATGGCTAGCACGGACTTAACTTGCCCGAATGCCTTTAGAATTTCGGCTGTATAAATATTGAAGATGTTGCGCTGCTTGACATCATTTGCAGCGCAAGAGTTCAGCTTAGCTGTCTCGCATAACGCAGAAAACAAAATGGTAAGTTCAACATATTCCCAAGGATTTGTAAAAGCGCACACTAAAAAAAAAGTTTTATTTTTTTAAACACAGAAAATCCTTTTTTTGTTCGCTGGCTTGCTAGCAAGTGTCGCCGCTGATGTGTCACATTTATTGCATGCAGAACATCATCATGAAGAACCGGCAGGTTATGGTTATGTATACGAGGCCCCGAGTATTCCGTTTGAGTTGCCTAAGCCAACATATTTGCCACCTATAAATCCACCAGCACCGACTTATCTACCACCTACAACAACAACAACAACACCCGCGCCACCCAAGCCCACATATTTGCCACCACCGAAACCGGAGCCCACTTACTTGCCACCACCAAAGCCGGAGCCAACATATTTGCCACCTCCAAGGCCAGAACCCACTTACTTGCCACCACCACCACCTCCACCACCCACAAAGCCACCAACGCCGGCCCCGGAGTATCTGCCACCTGTAGCAGAAGAGCCAAGATCCCCAGGTTATCATTATGATATTCCTGATGTGCCGTTTATTTTCTAAACGTTGGTCTCCATCTAAATCGAACTGGATTTTGTTTTTTATAGTTTCTATATCGAAAACTTGAAAACAAATATTTCAGATTCAATGTGTGACCGAACAGAATTCTAAATTCGCTTTGCATCACCACGGAAGTTGACTTGAGTCGACAAATAATTTAATTTTATTTCTAGAAAAATTTTTGTTAGCTTTAACTTTTTCTAAAAGTTTTAAATTAAATATCTTTAAAAAATTAAAATATTCATAATGATTTTTAGCCAAATAATAACTCTATTACTCACAAAAAATGCTACAACTTTTCTCACATGGAAATCATGTTGTGTCTGAATATCACAGCTGTGGTCTGACTGTCTTTTGGGCAACTTCAGCGTAAACTCCGATCATGTGCAACCATTTGAAACTAAATACGTTTCAAAATTTGTACTGAGCAGGAAAAGCGATCTAATTCATGTACTTAATTGAAAATAATCTCAATATATTTTATACATATGAACCTAGAACAAAAACAAAATTAAATATTTATAGAACTACTTTATGTAGTTTTCCTTTCTGCTAGAACAAACACAAGCCGGTAGAATCGGATAATAGACATGTCTCTATGCTAATTAGGCTTGCTTAGGCAGACTTCATCGTATAGTAATTAAAAACGCTTTGAGCGCCTCTCATCAATGCACCAATCCAAGCAATCAAAGCAAACAACAAAGCGAGCGACAGTAGACGAGACAGAAGGCAGAAGACAAGCTATGGGCGCGGGGCGTCTCTTAGCGATATTTCAAGTAATTGAGAGGCTTTAATAAACCAATTAAACACCCATTACTAAAATTATTTTGAACATTTTCTTTTAGATATTTTAAATGAATTATGAGATCATTTCGGCATATCTGGACTTCCTACTTCGTTTGCCTATAAAACCGCACGTGTCTACTCTTGTTGACTTCTTGTTTAACAACTGTCTAACATGCAGTCTGATATTCAAAAAGAAGTTTCGAGTTTCGAAATTCAAATTTTGAAGTCGTGGAACTGTGTGCCACAATTCAAGCAAAAACACATGATACTCATGGTCATCGGGGAAATTTATAATTTTCTTTAGCAAGCATCCGAAATTGCCGCATAACGTGGCTTCTGTAAGCCATCTTTGTTGGCATTTGACATAAATTTTTTCTTTCATCAGTTGTCTAAACTAACCGTCAAAAGCCAAAATAACCAAAAGTAGTTTTAAACATTTTTATTATGCAAAATCGATTTGCAGCGTGCGAAAATTTTTTAGATGCAGAATGATTTATGAAGCGGTTTTTTTGATGTGTAGCAAAAAACTATACGATATCGACAGAGCAAAAAATATATCGACGAAAAAAAAAATTTAAATACATTCCACATAATTTAACGGCAAGATTTGATTAGCATAGGAAACATCTATTTTTCAATTTGTTGCTGATTGTTTGGGAAGCTTTTATTTTGTTATATAAATCACCTTAAAATAAATATTATGATTAATATAATTTATGCTGTAAATGCATAACTGACGCGTATCCGTCGATGTCGTGGATAAGTGAAACATGGAAAATTAAAATGTTTCACTTGTATGTATAAAGGAATAATTTAATGAAAATAACTGAGTTGATTGAGACATATCTAGTTTTCAAAGGTATGGAATTTAGTTGCATTTGTCTTCATAGAGTTCAAACTTTTAGTTCTATTCTTAAAAAGTCCACTCTCAGATAATACTATCGTGTTATTGTTGACTATTATTATCTTTTCGTCTAATTTAATTAAAAAATAAATAAATACGTTTTTGTTTCTAACAGGCTGACGGTTTAATTGGTAAGTTTCAATCAAAAATCACACGGCATATTAATTTTCATTATCCCTCGAAAATAACAACAACATGTGTTGTTACTTCACCTGAATAAAAATTCAAGTTTCAATTACGAATTTCCTGCTTAAATTAGGTTACCGGATGTTGGTTATATATTCTCAACAGTGTTTGTTGTATTTTAAACAACAATTTAAGTCTCCTCTATAATGCTCAACCAACATTCGTTGAACACGAAGTCAATTTTTTTGTCCACTATTTGTATTGTTTTGAAATCGGAACTGTTAATTGATTGATTGCTCGGTAACGTCATCGAACGCTAAGATGTTTCACATAAAAATTGTGGCTAATCGTGTTGCTGACTTGCAAAAAACAAAAAAAAAAAAAAAAAACGAAAAAAAACTAACCAAAATTCCGTTATTAATAAAATTCATAATTTGCTTGTCTGCAGCTCATTATTCACACATCGCATTTAACTAATTTTGGCACGAGCGTTGCTTGCCAATTATTTTTAACACCAAAATTGATTTAATTGAATTGTCAATTTGGTATGTTAAAATGTTTTAAATTGATTCGATTATATTTAACAGAATAATTGATTTGCAATCGGTATTTTCTGCATTGCTTCATTGTTCCGCCTAATTGTTAAATGCGGTGTTATGTCAGTGGTAATGATATGGATTTTAAAATTAAATTTATTGCCGAAACATTAAAAATTAATAAATTATTTTTGTCAATTGACAAATGAATAAATTCTTAACCAGCATTGAGAGATTCAAAGATTGGTGTAATAATTTTTAAAATTGTTCTTGAATCTCATGCGTAAGTTGTTTGCTACCACTTTGTGCCAAACTTCAAATTTTAATACTTCTTCTTTTTTAAAATTTTGGAAAAAAAAGAAATTAACTCGTAATAAAAATAAAAACAAATATTATTGAAAATATCACTGATGTAAATTACAGTTTGAATTCTTAAAATAAAGAAAAAGAGGGGCAAGTTGCTGCTATATAACCTTATTCTACGGTCATTTCATGTGTGACTTTAACGTTTACCGATATCTTAATAAATATAAATTTAAATCATTATTTATTAAAAACCTTACAGCAAGCTAATTTCAGTAATTAAAAATTATTAATATAAATATATATAAATTAAAAAATTTGCGAAAGAAACGTTGAAGAGAACATGTGAAACTATGTCAATGTTTATAGCGAGACTTAAATAGTTTAAAAATGACACAATAAGAAAACATAGCCAAAAAATTTACAATAATAAAATTGTTGTCAACCCGAGCAAAGACGAGTATTAAGCAATTTTTAATTTATTATGTGTTACTCAAAACGACGGTACTGAAGAGAGCTCAAGTGAGTGAGCTGAGTGAGGCCAATTGATGTCTTCAATAACATTTTTGTTATTATCGTATGAAATTAAAAATATTCGTTATTGACAATGACCGAATGTAGTGCAACGGACGTCAGTTGCGGTTCAAAGCTTGAACGTTCAAAGCGTCATAATTATTTCTCTAAAATTCCTAACACGTTATTTGGCCATTTGGTCATTTGGCTGAAAGACGAGACATTATGTGGAAGCAGAAGCCATTTGGCACTTCTGTGCGCTGGCGCTTGTAGCCGAAGTGGCAGAGGCGCTGAGAGTTGAACGACAACGAATCGAAATGATTTAATAATATTGAACGCAAATGGACGGTATGGGCAAATAAGTTAAGAAAATGCCGGTCGCTTGATTTTATTGCTGCTTGGCCATACAGTGTTGGCTGCTTTTTTGGCGCTAATATGTCTGCTTCAGATACCTTTTTCTTTGTATTGCTTTTCTACGCAAGATGCTCTGCCGACGCGCGAGAATCATGCTATAAATAACCAAACACTTGTTTAGGTCCGCATCATTTGAGAATAGCAACGCGTGAGCGTAGCAACGAAACGATCTTTTGTGTCTGCACGATTCGATATAAGAACCTCAAAATCAACAAAAATAATCGATAATGGTACGTACTAAGCAAGTTAGCCACTAAACAAAATAACTTCTATTTCACACTTGTGCTACACACTTCAGAAACTTCTCGGACTGGGATTGTGTTTGCTGTCGTTGGCGGCGGCCGATGTGTCGCATCTGTTTGGTCACGATCACGGACATCATGATCACGATCACCATGATCATCACGATCACCATGATCATCACGATCATCATGATCATCACGATCACCATGATCATCACGATCATCATGATCATCATCACGATAGTGCATCTGTTGGATTTTCTGGCTACGTCTACGACCGTCCAAGCATTCCCTTCGAACTGCCAAAGCCAGGTTATCTGCCACCAGTCGAAGCACCAAAGCCTACTTACTTGCCTCCAGTTAAACCAACGCCGACGTACTTGCCACCAGTTAAACCAACACCGACATACTTGCCTCCGCCACCACAGCCAAAGTATCTGCCACCTGTAAAGGTTGAAGCTCCAAAACCAAAATACTTGCCACCCGCTAAAGTTGAAGCTCCAAAACCAAAATACTTGCCACCCGTTAAAGTTGAAGCTCCTAAACCGAAATACTTGCCACCCGTTAAAGTCGAAGCTCCGAAGCCAAAATATTTGCCACCGGTGAAAATTGAAGCACCGAAGCCAAAATATTTGCCACCAGCACCAGCGGTGCCGAAGTACGTGGCCCCGCAGCCCAAATATCTGCCTCCAGCTGCACCAACACATTTCAAGATTGATTTTCCTAAGCCGGCGTATCTGCCACCCATAGCCGCTCCACCAAAGCCAGCCTACTTGCCACCAGTTGCTGCGGTTGCAGAGAAACCCATCTTCAAGATTCCCATCCCATCGTACGCAGCACCCTTGGAGCCTGGCACCGAGTATTTGCCACCTCAGGAGATTATTGAACCATACAGCGAAGATGGCTACCATTACAATCCACCTGCGAAACCATTCTTCTTTTAAGTGAAAGAGTTTCTGTGAGTTGCTGTACATACGTCTATTTATTTAGCATATAAAATACATACATTTCCAAATTTTGATCCTATTGCCTTTTTATATTTGCGGCTGGGTTTGGATTCTTCCCAGTTTCATTTGAAACACTGAGCATAAATAAGGAACATTGGCATTGCATGTATTTAATATTTTGCACTGTTGGAATCTTTTCTAATAACCAAGTTCAAATTTTACCTTGTACATATCTTTAAAAAAATATTATGGGCTGCGCATCAATGCGGATTCTTACATCATCAAATTGTCACCAGTTGCAATCCAACAGTCCGGTTTGGCTTTGGGAACAGTCATTCTAAAGTTTGTCGTAGTCGTTGAACCCACAAAACGAAAGCAAGAACAAAATTAAGTGTATTTGTTAGTAGATGTTCGCAAAATGAGCAGACCTCTTAGTGTACCTGGTGTCAATGCTAAGTTTTTGAAGAAGGTTGAAGTGATCTCATTATGGTTTTTATCTACTTAAAATATCTATCCTGAACAAATTATGGTTCTTTTTGTGAATGACCTAAAAAAGTCACAGAATTTCTAAACAGACTAACATGTTTCCTAATAGAGCCTTAGTTAACATAATTAATCATTGCAAATAATTATTTAATCATATTCAAAGATTGTGATCGATCGACATTTATTTTCGAAAGCTTAGTAAAAGGTAAAAACTAGGTGAGTAAGCCATCATATATGTTATTTTTAGATTCTGATTAGATGACACGATCTGCCATGTAGTTCTTGTATTGACTAATTTGAAGTTATTATTGATTACATATAATGTTCAAACGGTGGGGGTTTAATGGATATCTGGAGAAAGCATAATCTGGAAAGACCATTTAACGCTTAGCACGCGGGTTAATCATGATTCATGGCTTTCCGGATATTGAAACCAGAACTTTGTCTGCAAAGCGCTTAAAGCCATCATCTTGATTTTGTAAGTTCAGCGGTTTTTAATATTACGTTTATTTATTTCTAAAGATTACAATTATTCTCACATCTCAAAATTTATCTATTTGTTTAACTTACCCATTACCATTTGTGTTTTATGGTTTTTTAATAACCAACATGACAACTTAATTGCGATGGTCATTGCGGAGTGGTTGGCATTCATTACTATATGACACAGACAACGATTGCAAGAAATTCAAAACTTAAAATTTATTAACAAAATAACTAAGCATATTTGATAACTGTTTTATTATTCAAAATCCATAACTTATGTTTTTGTTTTGTTAATATTTTTTGCACTTAAGTGGAGTGCAACCCACATTAAAAAAATTTTATTATGCTGCTGTCAAATTACCAGTTCACTTAGTCACTTTATTGGCCACCCACTAAACGGCGAATAAAGCGACAGCACATGCCGAACAAACAGCCAGCAGAGCAGCGCAGAGCAGCGTTGAGCAGCCAAGTTAAGCGCTGGTCAAGAGCCAAAAGCATTCCTCAACCATTTTTAACAAGGCATGAAGACTATGACAAGCGTTTTCAGTGGCGTGTACTTAAAAATGTTTTTAAGCTGATTTATTGTTATTTCACTAACATAGCTGCGACCAGCTCATTTGTTTAATTTATTATTTAAGCAATCATTTTAGTTTTCGCGCTTTTGGCTATAGAACGCAGCACGCAAGCGAAATAAAAAAATGCCATAATCTTATTCGTATAAAATCATAAATAACAATCAACAATACATACACGTATGTTATGTCTAAGAGCAATATGCATGAGCCAATGAATGAATGTCGCCGTGAGTGCGGGAGTGAGTGAGAGAGTGAATAAGTGAGTGAGTGAGTGAGGTTGCCTTTATGGCTCTAGTTGGAAAGCCCCACTTTTGCATGGTCCATGAGTAATTTCTTCTTGGCTATGACCTTGATATTCACTCTCAACCAAATCCAATCCAATTTATATAAATCTTTTCGCGACAAAAACGCGCACACCACATCTGCTATTGTTCGCAGTTGATTTAGCATTGATTTGAGTCATTTAACGGTTTTGGAACAATGGATTTCATTCATTCCAGTTTGCGAAACTGTTTTACTCACGCGCTATTCTACCTAATAAATATATACATATACATCTAATTTTTTTATTTTAAACTTTTGTTGACGTTGTTTGCGAGTGAAAGTAAATTGCTGCGAATAAGTAATTTAATTATTTATAGCTTTTTTTGGACAGTTATTTCAGTAGTTTTTTTTGTTTTGTTTGATTTGTTAACGAATAAATGAATATGGCTAGAACGTGATATGCTTAGCATCTCGTCATTTTCTGCGCACCATAGTGTTTGTTTTTACAAATTAATTTTTTTTTGCTTTGTTTTGTTTTGTTTATATATATTCCATAATTTATTTTTGCTCGCTTAATTAATTGGTTTATAATCTTAGCAGCTTTGGACTAATAGATTTAAAATGTGCACAGTCAGTTTAAGTGGGCTTGTCACAATTAATGAAACCTTTGCTGATTAGTGGTTCCGCAAGGTTCGATCTATGACTAAGTGTTTACCTAAGTACTTTGGAATTCGTTTCCTCATTTTATTGTATCTCATGATTTATTTTGCAGATTTTATTAAGTGATTTATTTATTTTTACTGTAATAAGTTATATAATTTGAAATTTTTTTTTATTAATTAATTACTTTAATATGTAAACTTCTTATTAACTACTTGCGTTAGTACATATGCGAATAATCAACAAAATGATCATTTACATTTTTTCGAATTAAAAAATGCATAGTAAATAAAGGTGATTCCCTGGATGTTCTGGTGAACAAGATCAACATATAAATGATTCAATTTTCCATTTGATATTCATATATCTCATATATCTTCCAGTTTAGATAAAAATTTTCTCAATTATGACAAAATGAGAGATAAATCGAACCATTTATACCCATGAATATATAAGGCAAATCAATCAGGCTGAGTAAAAGTCACATAGTCTCAGCAAGGAACGTTCTCAAGTGCAAGAAATCCCTTGGGTTCTATAAGTGCAAGTGAGTCTGTAAGTGTTCTCTTTGTTTGTGGAAATAAAGTTGCTATAGGAAATGCGATCGAAGATTAAATAGCGAAAGGGAGAGGCCGATTATCTGAAGGTTTTATGTACAACAAAAAAGGATATTATTCGTATAATTTGTAGGACACGAAGACCCAGAGACACTATATTTCATAAATACCGAAAGTACACTTCTTCAGGGTGTTCTAATTGGGCACTGCCTATAAGCGATATATGCTGATAAACTAGAGATAATAACTCCTGATAAATATAGACTCTGCTATAATGAACTCGAGGTAAAATCGCTCGAGAAGTTCTCTGCATTTAACCCGCATTTAATATACGTTAGAATTAATATCTTGGGCAACCTGAATTAAGCAGCCTTGTGAACATTAAAGAGTAACTTCTGAAATCCGCGAATGATGTAGAAATACTCGATAAGTTCCAGCCATGCGCTCGTTAGAAAGAAATCTCCTTGGCTAAAGATCCAAATAAGTAAAATATTATAACACACTTTCCTATTTTCGTGTAATTCAATAAACTGAAGTCGGGTCTGCTAGAAAAACTGTAATTGACTGCATAATTTTAGGGGCATTTTTTGGCAATCATTATATAAAAGAAACCCCCGAAAATATGCAACCAAAACTCGCATAATTTTTATCAAAAATAAAGACTGCATTAAAGTGAGTTAAAAAATATAATCAAAATTGTTAAATTTATTTTCAGTTCATTAAAATTTAACGAAAATCTAATTTAATTTTTGTCAATCAAACATGAAAATAATTAATCTGTCATGTGTCAATTTGATACTAGTATAGAGTGATTGATTTCGCTATATTATCGAAACTCAACGAAATATTGCAAATGTTTTCTACAATATTTTAGCTTAAAAATATTTTCTCCACGTGAATTTTAACATATGCAACCGATTATGGCTGATGTATGACAATTTTATTTGTATACAGTAACTTTAAGATATATTTAATTATGATCAATTTAACTTATAGCTGAGTTAATAATATCATATTTGAAAAGAAGCGTTATATAAAGTTGATTAATATTTGTAAACGAATAAAGTATTTTTTCGCATCTGATTTATTATTATGTACATATGTTTATTTTTGAGTAAGCCCCAAATATTTTACAGTTATTGAGTTAAACATCAACACTCAATAGCCTATCTTGCTGATATAAATAGTTATTAATTACTGACTAATTTGCTGATCCGTAAAATTGCATGAAACGGTTAATCATTTTGAAAAGATTTAACATAAACACGGAAGCCTGCGGGCACGGCGCATGAACGAAGCCCACATGGCTACGAGTATCAGTTATGTTGGAAATAGAAGCCGAATTGTCATTGAATCCGTTGGGTGGCATCAATCAAGCAAATCAATGATTGAGCCATGGCACAAATAAATTCAACGTTGCAGGCGAAGAACAAATCGCCATGAAAGAGCTTAAAATTAAATCCCCAATTAAATCATTAAGCAGCACAAAAATACGCGATGACTTATTCATATGCATATTTGTCGCCGTTTTGCCGTTTCATATTTTATAATAAAAACCAACAACAATCGATAACATTAATGTTAATTATGATAGTTTGCCGCAAAGAAATTCCACTGAAGATCATACCAAAAACCGGTACGGAACTTTTTGAAAGTAGATTTTTCTTTTTTTATATTTACCACTTTCGTAAATAAATCGCTATGAATAAATAATATTAAATAAAAATATTATACAAGCAGAATAACACTTAATCGGCAGCTTATTTTAGAATGTGTTGAGCTAACACGCAGCGAATTATGTTCAGCACGAATCAGCAATGAGAACGCCCATTAAGGGTGCAACCTTCAATTAAGCAGACGATTACAGGCAACTCACGCTGTGAACGCACAGAGGTGGGTGTCATTGTTGTTTAATGCACACGAAACTGTTGCCTAATTTGAAGTATTCAACGCGTTATTGGTTTTAAATACATCGCAATCGTGCTGCCTCTGCCAGCTTCCGTATGCAAACCGGCAGCGCGAGATTCGCCTAACGCCATCGTTTCTATGGCTTGGGAATGATTAATGATTAGCGGCTCAGCTATGGAGCAGCCACACAAATGCGCAGAATGGAATAAAATCCGATATCTGCACACTCTGACTCATTTGTTGCGATTTATTAACGTTCGTGTGTTCCCGTCAAACCACAAAACCAATTCACAAATCAATAATCACTTATGTATATTTAACATGAGAGCAATAAATATGTTTTTGTATCGAATTGCATTCGCGATCATGTTTTTAAATGACGCTATATATCGTACTAAAATAAACATTTTTATTTTTGTTATATTTTATATTCATTATTAATCATTTTTGTTTTTTATTTTGTTTTTATCATTTCTAGTTATACAATATATGGTATATATGTTGTCTTTCCTTGCGATTGCTTTTTGAAAATATTTACTGTTTTTTAATGTTCAAAATACATTATCAATGCTGACTGAATTAACATAAAAATATAATCAGAATTTAGCGTAAACCAATTCTCTAAGCTATTTAATTAATTTAGTTGCGCTCAGGCTATTGAGAATGATATATTCAAATAAAAGTCAAGCTATTGTGACCTTATCAACCTTCTTTATTCGTTTTTTTTTTTTATCATAAATCTTAATGATATTTGAAGGTAACTAATAAAAAAATAAAAATAAAATACAACATTTTTGATCTACACAAAAATAATTTATTTATTTTTTTATTTAATTTTTTAATGAATTAAAAAAACTATAACATTTATTGCTAAGAATGGTTTAAATGTAAAAACTATTTGTCATATATCGTAAGAACATATGTTATCTCTTTGTACTTCGCTGTTTGAGGCATTTTGTTGTTGTTTCGTTTTTTTTTTTAGTTGTTGTGCATCCCTCTGAGCGGTGTAGGAGAATAGTTTATAGATGTCAAAAGCTTTAAACAGTTCAAGTCATTTGCAAAAAAAAGTCACTTAAACTAAATTCGATAATACATTTCGATGCATGGTGTTGTTGTTTTTTCTTTTTTTTTGTGTTTTTGTTTCTTGTGCTTTTTTAGGTATAGAATATGGTGCAGTTAGAGTGGATCGGGAAAGGTGCGTGGAATAGTCGGAGATAAGGAATATTCACAATTAGAGTATGTGTGAGTAAGTTTGAAGAATTATTATAAAATAGAAATTCGTAATACACCACAGTGCGCCTTAGTAGCGACGGTGACGATAGAAGCGTCTTACGTAGACGGGACGTCTGTATTGGTAGCCGGATTGGCTGTTGAAAGAATGACCGGAAACTTGATGAGCGGCCTGTGCAAACGGCGGCAAGTACTGGGGGCGTTGCTGTGTATATTGCAAGGATTGCACAGGTGCGTGATAGACGGGTGCTGGCGCTGCGAAGGAAACGGGACGTGCAATTGGCCTTGGAGCGAAATGCTGAACTGGCAGTGGCGCAGGTGCTGGTGCGGAGGCGGCCGCATGTGATGGTTCAGGCAAATCAATGTCGATGTATTCGGGTTCTGGTGTGGCGATATCCTGAGGGTTTGGGCCCTGCGTCGCTGAATCGGGCAATTGGGCGGCAGTGGCGCAGGCAATGACAGCCAAAACGGTGATCAGCAGGAATTTCTGTGGATGAGCACATTAAAAATAGCTTGAATTCACTGAAATGTTTGGCTGCGGGTGTTTTATCATAAATGATTTTTTTTCAATTCTCTTTTTAGCCGTTTTTATTTTGCTACCTAACACTTAAAGCTGTCGGATATTAATGAATTATTTTATTTATTATTTTTTTTTTTTTTTTGTTATGAAGCATTTATTCAGTTATATTCATTTATCTTTGTCGAATTGACATATGTTAAGCTTTAGTTTTTATTTTTAATAAATATATTTATTTATTTGTTGTTAAATATTTGAATTTTATAATAAAAATATATATATTTTTATTAGTCTTATTCACTTAAGTCTCATATATAAAAATGCTAAGGTTATTTATGAATTAACGCATAAATTCTTTATTCAATTCCACTCATTTCACAATTGGTAAATGTAAATCCTTTATGTGTCCTTGCTTCACAATGAAGTTATTTTTTGTTTTCGTTTTAAGTATTGGAACATTCGATGGTAACACTTCTAAAAATAACACAGGATCACACGTACCATATTTGACACTTTTTATTTATTTGGTAAAATTGGGAATTTTGAAGCGAAACACGAATTGGGTTGTTTCTTGTTAGAACCACGAGTTAATCCAGCACTCAAGAAGTACAAAGCACAAATGATGATGAGCTCTAAAGAAACTTGGAAATTTATAGCACATCTGGTCTAAAGAGTCGTGCCGCTAGTCCAAGACTATACAACAACACAAGAGTGACCGTCGACTGCGATTCGACGCAAGCTCTAACGAGCTCAGCTCAGTTCAGTTCAGTTAAACACGATTCAACCTAACTCAATACCGACTTGACCGGCCGTCAAAAAACACAAAATTCAAATCAAAATTTAAATTAGAAACAAAAACATACAACAATAAAACAACGACACACTCAAACGAAAGCAAAAACAACACCACTACAATATCAACAGCAGCCAGAGCAACAACAACAACAACAACGTTTGCTGAAAGAAAGAAACCGCAAATAGAAGTCAGCGCAACCGGCAAACGAGCGCAGCCGCAGCAGAAGCAAGACATGCAGACAATCGCTTCTGCTTCTGCTTCTTTTTCGTCACGTGGAGAGGCGCATCCAACTCACTGCTCTTCACACTAAAATTCGTACATGGCTAAACTGAGCACGGCGCGGCTTGATTCTTTCGAATTATCGCTGTTTTTGGCGCGTGTCTATTGTTCACTTTGAATTTGAAATTTATTTGAGATGTTTTTCTTAAATATAATTTTTTAAATGTAACATTTATGATCATTGTAATTATTTTTGTTATTCATTAACATAAAGTGTTGGCATTACTGCTTTTCCTATTAAATTCATATAATTTTTATTCTGTGGATCCATGTATATCATACATACTGGTCAATTTCTTAATGAACTTTTCGTGTATTAATTTTTTTTAAAACGCCCACCGCTTTAATGTCATAAATGCTGAACTTTAAGCACTGAACGATAGTTCTAACCCCTTTTTTTATATTAAAGTTTTAAAACATTTTGAAATTGGTTCTATTTTTATCTAATAAAATCAGTGTTTATTTTTTTATTTTTGTTTATTTACTTACTTTTATTTAATTTTTTTTTTGTTTTTATTGTTTCTTGTTTTGAAAAATATAACAATTATTAATTGTCAACAATCGTTTTGTCTCTAAATTCGTTCGTTTACAATCTTGATTTGGACTGTAATATATTTTTAAACCTTAATTGCTACTTAGAACTAATTGTTTCTATATGAGATCGTTTTAACGATTAACTTCAACAATTACAAATTCTTTCTAGTGGCCAAATAAAATTTAAAAAAATAAAAATACCCAATTACTAATTCTTTTTTTAGAAAGTATGGAATAATAGCTTTTCTTTACTCTATGTAAAATTTAAAAAATGATTCCTGATAATTTAAAATTTTATAACATTATTGCATTTATTTATCTTAATTTTTAATTTAATAATATTTTCAAACAAGTACTTTCTCTTAGATCAGAAAGGTAAATATACAAGCAAAACTGACACTTGTGGATATTAAATTTTATTTTAAATTTATTTTAAACACCATCGACTTCATTGTCAAAAATAGACAGATGGAATTGAATTCAATCCATCATTATTAACCAAGGCCGTTTTACAGTGAAAACTTCTATTACCACAATTGAAGATCCATCTATCAAATTTGGCATTGATTTGATAACGTAACTCGAGCTCTTTTCAAGGCTTAAGGATAAAATGATATAATGGCTTCTAGATAACTTTGCCATTTCAGAACTATAAGTATACCAAATTCAACAGAAATCACTTGTTAGCAATTGGACCGTCTGTTTTTTTAAAGAATTTTCCTAAACAGGTTGCAAAAGTTACATAAATATTTTGTACTGAATTCTACTGTTTTTTTTTTTCAAATTATAAAAATACAACAGAAATATTCAAAATGCAGGAAGCTTTCGGGTTCCTCACTCGAGAATGGCAGAATTCAAATTTTGAATAGTAAGCTCCGAATTCTAACCAGTTCAATTCTGAATCGAATCCTAAATTAATATAATACTTTATACATTTTAACATTGCATTTTTTTTTTTTGTTTGTTTATTTTTTTTTTTAAATATTGTACATGAAATCGACAACCTGCTGGGTAGGCGCCCAATAGCTTTACTAGAAAAAAATAATTTTATTCGTGATGCCAATAGAAACCGATCTTCACAATAAAGGTTAGACTTGTTTAGATTCTGTATATATAAAAATTGAAATTCCTTTTTGGACTCATTGTGGTTGGCTTTTTGAGAAAATGTTCTCAATATTTCCGGCATTCTAAAAGCAGAGTCAGTGTAATTATGCCAAGCTAAGACAATTGATTTCAGTTCATTTTTCAATACTTGAATCCACTTGCTTGGCGCTTCACTCAAGTGCCACTTGAAATTTTATTTCATTCAAAGAACAAATTTGGCAACGAAACCCCTCTAGAACCACGTGAACTTTTCGTCGAGTCATGCCAGCATACGCATGTCCATATTAAGATTACGAAAGACAACAGCCATGAGTATTCTTTAATTTACAAGATCAGCCTTTAATTGCATTTGTTTACAGCTTTGTAAGCTCACAGCTTGACACTTGTGTAAGCTTGTATCTAGTAGCCGGCACACAGCCAGCACACCAATCTTCAAATCTCATATCATTATCGATAGATTCAGATGCGAGTAATGACGCATGGCTCATCTGTGCGCTGCGCGACCTCATCAAAACTTCAGCACCTCACATCATAATTTAACTTGATTTCTTGTAACATATAACAACAACAACAACAACTGTAGGAATATACCAACAAATATATTTTCATTATCATGCATGCTTAATAAATTTAAATGTTTAATTCAAAAATAAGTTTCAGCGAATGAATGTAAATCGTTTGACCTCAGCGCATAATAAACTGCGCTTAGGTTTTGGCGTGCGTACGCAGGCGTTTACTGTTTCCGTTAAATGTTGTTGTATTTTTGTTTTTGTTTTTTTATTTTTTCTTTTTTTTGGATTTTGTTTTTTTTTTTTTATTTTTCTTTTGTTAAATACTTTAATGCTGTTGTTGTTCTTGTTTGAGATTGTTTACATGTTTCGGTTATTGTGTGGGGATACACGTAAACATTCACTTGAGCATAGCTTTGTTCGGCAATCGCTGAAGTGATCTACTTCTGACACAGCAACGAGACGCTCCACAATGCGATAAGTTGACCAAAGAAGCGCAACGAACACCGATTTGGCCAAACGAATTTCTGAATGAATGCTTTAATAATTTGCATTGTATCGCCAATTGCCACATTTAGTCAAGGTCGAGCGTGTCTTCGATTGTCGAGCAGGAAACAGTTAAGAAAGACAATAAAATGATTTATTAAATGATGTGTGAGAAGTTGTGCCTTTGACGTCTGAGAAAATATCACTTACAGATAGAAGCCCTTGTGGAGATATTCTGCGTATATAAGTCGGAGCTGATCAATGATCGAAGCAGAACAGGTAAAATTTGTTTGCCCTTCTGCATAATTGAAAACCGGTCAATGAAAGATTTTTCAACACTCGGACAAGGGGTCAGAAGTGTTCGTTTTGGCCGATCATTTTGAAAAATTGACTAAATGCAGATTGTCAACGACATCGTCAAAATTGAAAAATGACTTGAATGCTTAGCAACTATGCTTGGCACTTAACTAAACTGACTACTTAAGAATTAAAAAGTAATTAATAAAAATTAAGAAAAAAAAAAAAACATTCACTCTAAACAAACAGCACAATATTTTATTTCAAATACACATTAATGATTCATTAGTTTCAATTTAAACATTGAAGCTTCTTTTTGTCTTCGATCATTAATTATAGAGATACTTTTTCACTTCTCATTGCAAGCCTCCAAGGCAATCCAAGGAAGTTTCATTGCTTACTGTTAAGACTCGCCAAATTTGATTTTTTTGTGTCTAGGCAGCCGCAGTCAATGCTTCTGCTTAAATACGTACAACGGAAGCATATTAACAACAATTACAAAAGCGTGCAAACTTGTGTCAGATTCGTGTTCTACACAAATTAAAAACTCATTTGTTTTCAAAGAGGAACCATCCCCACCAACCATTAAAACATTTTATACTGCATTGTTAATTAATGAATTATCAAATTTAAGCAGTTTTCTATTTAAGGAGTTTTAGGTATAATCGCATATTTCTAAGCATTCTGCGCACTTTAGTACCGGAATAAAGCATTTGCTCAATTTAAATATTCGCATAAAGTTTATGTCTTTTTTATTCTTTAGGTAGCAAAAATGTTGTGCAATATTCGTATTGATGGCATTAACGGCAGCAAGTTTGCATATTCTGAGACATTGAAAAATTTGCAAATTGATCAGCAAATTTTGAAAGCACGACACATTTACACACTTTTAATTGGATATAGTTTAGGGCATAATTTTATTTTAACACTTCTTGAAGTTGTACAGACCTTTTTTGGCATTTACGTGATTTCAATGCGCGTCATGGTCTTTATCAAAATTATGAAGCGATTTGCTTATTAATATAATTTGTCTAACATAATTTTTTTGACATATTTTGCATATTCAAATTGGTGGCACGTGAGTGTTAAAAACAAACACGTAAAGTTTATTATGACCTTGAGGCAGTCTCAGTTAAAAAAAAAAAAAAACAAATCTATATATATATATCTACGTAAAAGCTTACTTAAAAGGTAACAGAACATAAATATATGTAAATCAAAATTTAATTTTAAAGTCAAGCAATTATCATTTCATAATTTAGGCAGCAAATATAGAATTTCTTAATGTAGCATTTCCTTTTAAAGTGAAGCCAAATACATTACTAAATCATGGTATATATAAACAGCCCAAAGTGCTGCTGATCAGCGGCTCATGGTGACAGCCCAGCTAATAGATTCCCACACTTCAACTCACGACATGCGAAATTGATAAAACATAATGTACCCCATGCAGCCGCCTAATCTGTCGCACGTTTCAATTATTTTGCATAAGAAATAAAAATATTTAAAAAAAAAAAAGGAATGAAAATCGCGTGTGAATTATTTATTATTATTTTTTTTTTTTTTTTTCATTTTGTTGGCTTTTATTGTTTGTGGTTTTTGTTTGCGGTTTATTAATTTTTCTCTTTTTTTCATTTTTTTTTTTTTTTCTTGGTTACTGCAAATAATACCATTTTATATTAATATTGACGTTTTTGTATGTGGCGCAAAATAATTTATGAATATGATTATTATTAATATTTGGTTGTCTGTCAGTGTCTGTTCGTCAGCATTAAAACGTTTCATTTAAAGTGGTATCGTATTTGTTAAACGAATATTGATTTTTTTTTTTTTTTTTTGAATTTGATTTAGAAACTATAAAACAAAAAAAAAAAAACAAATAAACAAAAAACTATATTAATGTTTTTGTATTCATAAACTATCATTTATTGCATCACTCAAAATTATTTCAATAAAGATTTTTTATCACATTTATTTAAAATTAAAATACTTAGGGAAACTTATAATAAAATAAAATATGAGTCAGCTCTTGAAGTCAAGAACGAATTATTCTTATATCTCTAATATTTTGTGAATCAATAAATAGCCCATTGACGATGAAATTAATTTAAATTAACAATTTAAAAAAAAAAGAAAGAAACAAATAAAACCTAATTAAATGTGTACCCGTGGGTAGTGAGAATCGGTTATCAACGTTAGTACTTACTTTTTAAATAGGTTAGTAGCAAACGATATATGGTTCAAATGATACTAACGATAATTATACATACGTTTTTCATATTGGCAAGCCGAACAGTCATTGATTAATTGTGAATTATTCGTCTATTTAATCTATATTATGAATGTGAATTGAATAATTTGGGGAAATTGGAATTCATAAAAAAGCATAAACTCACTCTTCTTTTCTAAATCAACAAATATTTACAATTTGAAAAATTCATGAATTCATCAATAACAGAAGCTATTTTTCTAAGGTTTGCTGGCAACCGTTTCAGGGAGAGACCGCCACTTTGCTACTTTGTAAAATGAGTTTGTTAAGTTTATGAATTAATAATTCGAATGAATGAAAAAAATTTTGTTAGTTATAAAATCTGAATAATTGAACTGCGTTCCACAATAAGACCTTAGATTTTATTCAAATTTTTTTCCAAATATGATCAAATGTTTATATGTTAATCTGGATATTATTCAAATTTTGAAATTTTGAATATATTATATAACACTTTTGACTTCTATTGTTCAGTTTTTATGTTCGGCTTTTAAAATTTTTTTTTTTGGTTTTTGTCTGCATGTGAATTGAATATCCAAAACCAGCTGGCGTATAAATAACTTTCCATTTAGATATTTCCAAATATGTGCTAAATAAGAATTTTCAGGTTAGTGTAAGCAAATTACAAAATATGCTTGTGTAAGAAAAAAAATTTTTTATATAATTATCGAGGCTTACTTTTCACTCACTTTTACTATTACTTTGGTAATAAAGCATTCGGTAAACAAATATTTAAAAAGTAAACAACTAATTACGAATACCACGATTTTTTTAACTCAACTCTAAAGTTCTTTTTTTTTTTTAACTGAAAACAAGTATTCTCACATATGTAGCTTGAAAAAATAAATTTAACTAACAAAAAAAAAAAAAAACACCAAAAAATATAAAATAAAAAACAACATCTGCCAGATTGATATCATAGCAAACATGGCATTTATTTGTTGTCTGTGTTGTTTATCCATTTATTTTGGTCTAAATGTGTTTATTGAAATTATTTATTTGTTTTTGCTTTTTGTGTGATCATTCATACCAAATGATGTATTTTTCGATAAAAAAAATAAAAAAGAATTCATAAAAAATGGCATAAATTTAATTTTTCTCCTTTTTTTGACAATAGATAACCTTGTGCAATGTTGTTACATTTTAGTTTAGAATATTTGGACAAAATACTTAGAGATGTTTTATTGTTAAACATAAATATGCGTTGTTCTGCCACTTGAATCCATCAAAAGCAAAATAAATAAAAATAAAAAATTAAATAAATAACAAAACAACTTTCAAATGATATTCGAAACTTTGTCAGTTGAATTATATTTCGTCTTCTCCAGTTTTTTTTTTCCAGTCGAAAATATCAAAGACAATAGTTAATAAATTCGAACCGCTTCCGCACATTCACTGAAGCAACGCATCATCATCGTCAACAGCTTAATCAACTTCAATAAAGTAAAGGAGGACTATGTAGATGATGACGATGACGATGAAGATGATGATAACAAGAAGAGGCAGCGCTTAACAATGGTAATAACAACATTGAAGAAGTTTCAATAAATTACACGAGTTACGCAACAACAAAACATATTTATTGCACACAAAATACTTGAAAAGACTTATAACTTGTTGACTGCGTTACGGTTAACAACGGAAACCAAAAATCAAAGAATAGAAGAGAAAAAACCAAAAAGATAAAAAAATCAAATATTAAAAACCATAACCGAAACTGAAACAAAAGCAAATATTGCCCAATATTTCCGCCTCTGCATTTTTGCTCTTTGATTATTAATTATGAATAGCCGTTAACTTGGTCTTCATAATTATGAAATCCACATTTGGCAAATGCCACTTGACCTACAGCACCTTTACTTCTGCCAGCAGCGAAAAAAATAAAAAAATCTAAGCCACCCTGTGGCCCTTCGCTGTCTTCACTGACCTTGAAATTCTAAGAAGTTTCCAGTTAACCAATCTTTGCTCTCTCTAATTCGGCAAAGATGACAAATCAATCGATTCGATTGCTCCCTGCAGGGTATTACGTGTTCATAAATTATGCTAATGTTCCTGTCCAACCGGCAGCACGGGTAATACCATCCATCGTCTTCAGTTAATTACTAGAAGAGCCGACTGTCGTGTCGCAAAGACCGGCTTGCTGTTTGATAGATTAAAGATATCGCCAAATATATTCTACTTTCTCTTTACAAAGGGGCCTAATTATATACTTAAGTTATTTGCGATCTATCAGCATAAATTAGACTTTTGCGCTCTTTTTTTAATTTTAAGATTTAATTTTTCATTATATTTTTTTTGTTTCTTTATAGTTTTTATCGTGAATTAATTTGCATAAATTTGACACAGTTAAACAAATCGTAGAAACGTTTACTCTGTAATTAAATCCAAAAAAAATAAAATATGATTAACGATTGTTGAGCAGGCACAGTGTGCTGGAAACTACTATCGATTTATATCATAGCTACCTAAATGTTTTATTGAGAAAGGTCAGTAGCATCTCGCACATGCGCCATTAGTTTAGCATCAGAATAAAATTCTAATAATTTTATACCAGACTTGAAAACCATATTACAACGCTGAGTACCTCTTCCTTCTGGGTTATTTTTCTACAACTGCAGCTATACGAAACCTTTTTTCTAGTTAAATTATGTAGTTTTCTGAATCACTTTTATTAGCAAGAAATGCTTCTTATATTCGGTGGTAAAAAATAGTTTTTTTTTTTCTTTATACGAAAAATTTAATACACTAAAGACATTTTTTACATTTCTCAGATAATCCGTATTTTTTATATACGAATACGTTTTTTTATTACACTTTTTCAAATTTCTGTACACGGTGCAAACACATCTGCTTACTGCGTATCCATCGCCTAAGGCAAAACTAAAAAAAAACTAATCAATTCAGACATTTTGGCACCTCTTTTAATTTTTGATTTCTCGGCTTGTGGTCATGTGGTCTTCTTGTCTACTGATGTCAGCTTATGAATTGCTTGGAGTTTGTCTAATTCTTCTGAACAAGTAAAATCCACCAAGATAAAGAAACAGCAAAAAAACCACAAAATCAAAGCCAAAAAGGCAGATAATCGTTGAGTTAATAACTTTGAGCAGCACAAATTGAAAAAAAATGAATATATTAAAAAATTAATTTATTAAAGTTTTTATGCATGTATAGCATGCCTCGGGTATTATATAATCTATTTAGCAGCATACTCAAAGATAGCTGACAGTGTCCTATATTTGATTGTGTTTAATGCAACCGGTTTACGTTGAGCTCATGTTTGATTTTATTGCACTGCATTCGATTAGCTTATACAGAGCTTCGGAGCTACGATTATTAATTAGTGAATCACTTCCGTGGCAATATCTTTTCAAATATCAATCGCAAAACAAAAGACACAAAGCTGCATAACGAGTTCATCACACTTCTACAAAGTAATTCGTTCCAGAACGATTGTCAATAGGAAAAAAAAAACTTAAAAAAATTCATGAAAAACACATTACGTACATGAACAACAATCACAACAACGACAACAACAATAATAACCGGTAACGGTCACTCAATCAACTTTATGTTATAATCAGCCAAGACATCGGCACTGTTTATCTCACAGCCGAGGCAATTGTCACACGTTTTTGGCTAATCGCTTGACGCAAGCCGACCCGCCAGAATCCACACTCCATAACCAGTTTCAACGTGGTTCACACACTTGTGCAGCTCTTGTAGAAGTCCAAAATGGCGTTTCAGTATTAATTGTCTGGCGTAGACAATGTATGCAAATGTCACATGACTGTGCTGCGACAAAGTTTTTCGGTCTTTGAGATTTTTATTAATGGAATCCATTTAAAATGGCTGCCAAAACACTGGCCACAGGCGTCTCGCACCGACGCCAAATTGTCTGCTGAGGTTTTTTGTGAAGTAGCGAATAAATATTCTTGTCAGTGTCAGCGATTTAGCTCAGATTATGCAAAGTAATATAAAATCCAATAAAAAGCTTTTTACAAATGCAATTATAAGCTAAAAACAAAACAATCTCAATTTTTGAGCTTAAGTTAGAGCGACATACATATCTCGGTTTGCTTCTCCCGTCCTTCATTTTGCGAAAATATATGGGAGCGGTTAAGTGAACAAAAGCGCCTCAACAGATTTTCTTCAAAAAATGCTTATAGGTTTCTTAAGGCTGTTAAATATTGGTGATATTTGACCATTCATTGTTATTGGCATTCATATATTTTATACTTCTAAGCGGAACTTTAGTAAAAATAATTTTGTTTTCTTTTTTCTTAGTACTTTAAAATTATTATCATAGTTTCATCAAGAAATCAAAAACTAAAAAAAAAAAAAGAAGCAAAAAAAAAAAACTCATCTTCAATGAAAATATTCGTGTCAAGCTTACGAACTTGACGCCAAAGATAAGAGACATATTTTCTAAATATTTTTCGTTAATTTAAGTTTACCCACTGCAAGTTTTAGCTAAGTTAGTAGAAATTTGAAAATTATCATTATTATTTTTTTTTTTAATTTTTCTACATTATCAAATTAAATCTCTGCAAGGGAATAGCCATAACTTCAAGATGCGCATGTGGTTATATTTTATTATTTTTTAATTAATTGAAATTAACATCGCCGACTACGCGACTACCGGTTCATATTAAATTTGGATTGCTAATAACGCAATTTAATTTAAATGCCAAAATCATAGTGGCTGATTACTAACCGGACGTGGACAACGCGACACTACAGCTATTCAGTTTTTATTACTTAATTAAAAAGTGCCGCCGAAGGAGTCAAACTTTATGTTCAATTTGTTCAGCATATTAAAAGCCGTATGCCCTCGATTTGGCACAAACATCCGTCGAGTCTGTCGCTAACTGTAAAATGAAAAGTATCAACTTTTGCACTTTTTGCGAGCGGGTAGCAGCAAATGAAGCCATTTGGCGACTGAAGATCGGATGACAGTCATTACCAGTGCAGGGTGTGCGTACTGCGGTTTAATAAACTACAACATCTTCATTTGCATCTTCATCTCCGACGTCGTGTTCGCCATCATCTCTTGGTCATTGTGTGCAGTTTCACGTTTTGCGCCGCACGGTTGTGCGCTTGAATAAATGTAAGGCCAAGGTCGAAATTTGTAAAGAGATTGTAAGTTAAATTTTGGTTTTTGTTTTTACTGTTGCTTTTTATTTATTATCTTCAGTGCTATTTTTTTTTGTTGGCAGTCGACGTGACGTGATTTGCATTTTTATGTCTGTTTTGTTTGGTTTCGTGAATTAGTTTGACATAAGCTAAGAGATCAGACGATGACCGTGCGCATTGCAGGGGGCAGAGCGACCCACATCGACGCTGCTGGCGATGGCGATGTCAATGAAGCGTATAATGAGTTTAATAGCATAGGCAAATCGGCTTGAAGACTTTTTAGACCATTGACAACTTCTTAGGGCCATTGGCTGCGTGCTAATAATTATTTCTTTACGTCTGCATGACAACGCGACTATTGTCGTTTCATTCTGCCGTGCGAATATCGCTGTGCTTAAGTGATAAAATGTCTTGAGGCATTACGATTTGCTTGACAAATGGCTCTCAAATGGCTGGGTTTTGTGTTTTTCTTGCAGATTTTGTTTGCTTGCTGTCTTTGCCTTAAGTAAGGTTCTCTCCAACCAATCCGTTGCATTGTGACGTCTATGGACTCTGCATTCCGATACAGCTGCGAAACGCATTCGGCAAACTTATTCATTACACAATCGATATTCAAGCAGCAACTGTGCATTTACTTAATTCTTCGATTCTTAAAATGCGAGGCATTCAGGGTTTTATGCAAATTTGTGGTGGCGTATGCGTAATCTGAATGCGCTTGACAGTAACTTAAATATAATACTTTGCTACTTTAAGCAGAAATCCGCTTTGGTGGCAAACTGTTGTTGCCATGTCAAAAATTAATCAAATTATGAATTGTTAAACTTTGTGCAATTAATTAAGCGAAAAACATTTCTAGCAAGTGGACGCCAGTGGACGCTTCTCGTTTGGTTCCATTGTCTGACTTATGTACACTGGAGTCAATTGACCGCATCAATCAATACTTGCCAATCTAAGCACTCGCTTAATCGTGCATTAAAATGAAATAACAAACCAAGCAAAAAAGAAAAACATAAAAAAGAAGTAAACAAATGCAAAACCACAAATAATGCGCCAAAAGAAAAAGAAATAAAAAAAGGACAAGATATGCTTAAACACGATCACTTGGCTCTTTAAGCGCATTAACATAGTTTGCAGTTATTTGGCTTTTTGTTTGATTTCGTTTTGTTTTAATTAAATACTTTGGGTGATTATTTATTTAAAAAACTTTATGATTTATTTACGCTCACTTGTACGCTGAGAAGGTTAAATGGCTGTTAAATGCATATTGAAACATTGATTAATTGTATGCTCATTAGTCACTTCAAACTACCAAAGATCGAGATATCGGTCAACCTGTACAGGAAACGCATTTATTGTGGCTTGGTATCATAGCTATTTCGTTCCAGTGTTATTTGTTCATTCATACCTAAAACGGTTGACCCTTGAATAGGTTTTCAACCTCAAGAAATTCTTAGGCGTAAGCCAAACACACCCGAACTCTAGCAAATAAAATTTATTGTTAATTACTTGTAATTATTTCAAATTATCATAAACCCTTGCAGTCTGGCATTGTGGCATTGCTTTAGTCGTCATGCATCGAGCGGTAAAATCAAACATTTTTGTAAGCATTTCAGTCGAAGTTAAGTTTGCCTTCCACTTCACGCTGCTGCCTGATGTGATTCGGAGTTGGCATGCAGTTTGTATAAGATGCGTCTTCTTTTTCTGTATATTCTCTTAAAGAAGGCAGATTTGGATGAAAGATCTTATAAAAATCTCATAAGTTGCATTAAAAGCATTTTGAAGTTGTCAACGAGAGCCAAAAGCTTGTTTAGTCCAGACTCGAACAACGCATTTAAAATAAAAAACATAAGCTTTTCACAATTTTTTCACATTTGGTCCAAAAGTATGCAACCCAACGAATTGCGAACATTGTGATTGGAATTGTATGAATTAAATACAAATGCGTTGCCGACATTTAGGCTAAACTTAGACGGCACGGTACAACAGACAGTGAAAGAATCTTTCGAATATCAAACACATGCCCTCACAAGTTTATTCCACAGGAGCAAATCAGCAAATTTCTAGTCATATCTTTTCCATCCTTTCCAATCAAGCTTCACTTAAGTGTTCCTGTGAGATGTGCGTATTCTTCGAATTTTGGAGTTGAACTCTACAGCCGTGCACGCCTTATACCCGTGATTATAAACATATGATCCATTAAAAAACATGGAATTGGAAGAGATTTGTTGATTTCGACACATTTATTATGAAATATCTTCCTGCTAGTGAAACCAAAAAGTAATCGGCGGAAAATGTGTATTAATCTATCCTAGTAATACTCCAATAAAGCGTTATCAAATTTGTCTGAAATTCAAGTCGACATAGAGACGTCCATGAAATTATATTCAGTTTCAAAAATTTTAAATATAAAATATTTATTTAAATCTGTTCAGTAGCTTTACACTTGATAATTTCAAATAAAGTCTGAAAAGTGAATTTTTCAAAATTAATAATTGTTTGCTATATCTTTTAAAATTATTTAGAACCAAATATGTCACGTAGTCGTGCTTTATGTATTACAAAATCGGGACGTCAAGTTTTCATGGAGCTTGGTATGTTTGTTGCAGTTGCTTGCACAATTATCTAAATGTAAGACTCTTATATTTTCGTTACTTAGGTGATCGTCGAAAGTCTTCAGAAGAGGATTCAGATGATGTGCTTCCTATTGCAAAGTTCCCCATATCTACTACGGATACATCGTATAGCAGTCAGCATAAAAAACGTCGTCACAGACGGCCAAAGAGTGTGCGAGAATTAAATGAACAGAACGGTCCCTCGGACACTAAGTTAATCATAAAACGAAAAAGTGCTGACAAACTAGTGAAAACGAAGCATGCATCGGTACAAACTGCGAACTATGAGAAACCCCAGTCTAACGATTGTTCCTCTCTAATTGTACACCGAACCCTGAGCAAATCAGCCCAATCCATAATCAGGACGATTGATGCACCAGTCGCAGCGAACGAGAGAGTACTCAGCCGGAACGACTCCAATAACAATGAAATCCTTTTCAGTTCTCTGCTCAATAGAGCAACTCAAACGACCGACTCCCCAGTCCAGTTGACACCCAATCTGCTCGTAGAGCAACTGAAAAACATTGCACCAAATCTGCAGTCAATCGAAATTCGCCAGTGCTGCTATACCGATCTGTTATTTCAAATGGCAAATGGTGGCATTCGGCCCACTGTGATACAGCGGAGGTCCCCTCTATGCCTCTTACTGTTGCTCGGGCAAGTCTTCTTTGCGCATGTTCAACGTGGCCTGCGCGCAGCGTTCAGCCGTCCCCATCTCTTGCTAAAATTGATCATTCTTATGGTCTTGGGATGGTTATACTTCATCGGCATGCGCTGCGATTGCTTGGGCAGTCTGGAATATGTCCACAGTCTGCTACAGCGCAGTAACAGACCTGTGCAACGCTCTTGGCTACAGCGAATGTTTTCCAAGTCTACGTGATCGGCGTTCGTTTTCGCTCACCAAAAAAAGAAAAAATTTATTGTTAATAATCGTCAGTTTGTTTAAATTTTGTAATGTTTTAATAAAAGTTATGACAACAAAATTACCGCCTAAGGCGCCAATTCCTCAGCCATAAATTTAGCAGCCGTGAATCGGTCGTCCTTTGGAAAAGCCTTTTGTCTATCTTTAGTCTGCCTGCACATCGTCAGGGTGCAAACCAGGCAATCAACCAATTTTACTATTCCCACGCGACTCTTTGCTCACACACCCACAGCTGAATATTGCACTCACTGGATGTTTGCGTCGACTTCAATAAATGAGGTCAAGTGCATTCGCAAGTGGCGCTAAGCAATCGTCTGAGGCATGGTTCATTGGTGCGGCGACAGCAACAGCAGCAGCGGTGCGTGCTGAAGCGCAGCCACCGCATGAAGCAGACTCGTACACGCTGAATGATTTGCACAAAAATGCGTCTGCACGCCTTCTTTTTACAGCTGCATTGAAGCGAACGCGCAATCAGCCACCAATCAACAAACAAACAAACAAACAAACAAGCAGCCAAACAGACAGACTGGTTGGCTGACCAGCCGACCGATTGAGTCGACCACTTTTGTGCTTGAGTTGTGCTCTACTCACATTTCCTTATGCCGAAATTTACAACTTTTGAAACGCATTTGGCATGCGTGAGTGACTTTCAAACTGTGCACATTTTACTTTACGTTTCCGTTGTTGTAATGTTGCAACAACAATAACAGCAGCTTACAAAATCATGTTAAGTTGTTTGTTTACACATTACTCAAGAGAACTGAATTGAACTTAACTCAACTCAACTCCACTCAATCTCACTTGGCACCACTCAACTTGCTCAAATGAGTTTCCATGCGAACTATGCCAAGGGCAATTTCGCCTCTGATTGATTTAGCAGAGGCACTTCTGGTGTTATGACGCACGCGAGACGGTCCAACCTCGCACAGAAGCTGTAGACAAAAACTAAACGCAAAAAAAATGGTAGAAGCCGTATTTCATTTGGTTGCTATTTTTTGTTGATTTTTGCGATTGCGTACACAGTGCGTATGATTAATTTGGCTTGCTGCGCGTATGATTAATGTAGCAATTTGCGAACTTAACTACGTATTTGTTCTTTTCTTTTTTTTTTTCTTTTTTTGCGTTGTTTTAAAATCAGCGAAAGAATATTATTAAACAACTGCTTACTGTCAGCACTCGCAGCTTTAATATAATAACTATATTTATTTACTAATATCTCTTAATTATAATTCTTATAGGCAATTAATAATTCGAAGTGTTGCCTTTGTTCTGCGATCACACAACGCACAAAAAAGTAATAAGAAAGACAAGGAAACTAAAAAAAATCGAAGCAACGAAATAATCTGCAATTCCTATATTTTTAGAAATTATTTCGACGCAAAGTGTGAACAAAAGCAAGCGACGCGTTAATGACCGCAAGCCAAATTAAAATACTAAAATAGAAATAAAAAAATAGTTAAATATTTACATTTATATATATTTGCGTGTTTATAATTTTTACTATTTTTTTTTTTTTTATTTATTTATTTTTTTTATTCACTACTAAGAATTCTTAATTTATTTTTATTTCTTTATTTTTTTTTTTCTCTTTCTCCTTCTTTTTTTTATTTGTTGAATATTAATTGTGAATGGGAAATACACCCGGATGAGTGTAGAACGATAGCAACTTGTCATATTTTTCTTTTATTGTTTTATGATTGGTTTCACATATAAAAATTAAAAAATGAAACGCGATTTATTTACACTTAATAAAAGTTTTCTTTACGTCAACGATTTTGCATAATTTGACGTTTTATACGCATTCCACTGTATTAAAACGATTCTTTGTGTAAATGTTTTTTTTTTGGCTAGGTTAGCTAAGAAGTTAATCTGCGTGTTTTAAAAACGGAAAGTTATGCAATCGTTAAATCCGTTACACTGACGGCTGACTTTGATAGATGTATCTCAGTCGGTTTGTAAATGATTTTTTTGTGTCGGTTCAGATGTTTCGATGATAACTATAATAAATAATTCTCAAATCACATCGGCTAACCATTTGGCATTGTTTTTGCTTGAGAATATTCTAATGAACGGTATTCAAATTTCTGTCGTTAATTTACAAATCAATAAATAACATTAAAACGTCAACATTCTATTTAAGAAAGAAATAACTTAAAAGGTCTTTTATAATTTATTTTTAATTTTTCTGCCGTTGCTTCGAAATAATGCATCCGTTCTGCATCTAAGTCAAAGTCCGCTATTTCTTCTCGAACGAGACGAATATTCTAGGAAAGAATGATAAGTTCAGTTCGTCTAAGATTAATTTGTGCAAATCTCATGGCGTTTTTCGGCCATAATGACGTTTGGTAACTTCTCAAATTTGATTTATTGTGATAGCGGAATTGAAAACGCTTAACTGAAAAAGAAAGCAGAAATTGTTAAAGGATTTCTAAGGTTCATTTAAAAAAAAAAACTGACCCTCTTATCTACACTTAAGCAAATGAATACTCAAGACGTACGTTGCTAACGTGAATTACGTTAATTTTGAAGAATTTCATTTAATTTTCATGAAGGCAATTGTATTTAAGAATAAATAATTCTGTGTATGAAACAATTTGTGTTACACGTGTTACCACACAAAAGATTTGTCTGATGCAGGAGGAGTGAGGAGAGGAGTGCTAATGCAAAATGAATGGTTGGTGTCGCTTGGCAGCTGCCCAACATCCGAATCAACTTCATGACTTAACAATGCGTAACGAATTTTTGACAAAACAAAATGCAGCAACACCATCTGTAGCTGCCAAAGTGCAATGACAGACAGACACTGGCAATCATAAATCAAACAATTGCAGACACGTTTAAGAATTCAATAAAAACACAACTAACACCAATAATTCATGCAATAACAAAAAAGACAATGAAAAAAACTTCAAAAAAGTGAAAAAAAAAACGCAACGTCAGTGAAGGAATTGTAAAAAATGCATGAGGGCACTGAGAAAATCTCAACTGAAATGTGGAGAAGATTGCAGTGAGTTAGGGTCCAACAGGTCGCGGCAGCCGAAACTCAGTTCGAGGTGCAATGAAATCGAAGGCCGTGGTTAAAGTACTTAACACACGCGCGCATGCTCATGTTCACGCTCACGCTCACGCGCAGCTGACACACACATGGGGAAAATGCAGCCGCAACATTGCTTATGTAATACTGTAAGAAGCGACAGCAACAACAACAACAATAACAACAACAATGGCCAAAACATGAGTAGTACTTCATAAATATGCTTCATAGCCAACTTCAATGCACTGCACTTCATTTAACTTGGATTCACTTTGTTGCGCTTCACTTTAACACTGACAAAAGCCATTGCAATGCCTATTGTTGTTGTTTACAAAAAGAAAAAAAAAACACAAAACACAGAAAACCCAGAAAAAAACAGAAAACAACACAAAAACTAAAAACTAAAAAATCAAATATTTTATTTGTACTTTTTTCATCTCTTCCTTTTTGTTGCCGTGTGTAAAGTGTAAAGCCACATTGCACAAGACATGTGAGGCAGCTAAACGATTTTTGGCCACAAAATGCAACTTAATGAAGTCAACGTCAACCGCGCACAGTGCACAGCCAACATTGATGGCAGCGGCAGCAGCAGCGACGCAGTCATCGTCAATTTATTGACTAAGCATCTGACATATTGACTGACTGGCAGACTGACTGCGTGACTGAGTGCGTGATTGACAAGCCGTTACCGTGACTTAGCTGCGACTAAAATACAGTTGACGACATTTTGTGGGAATTCAATTAAGCAGCCGCCGAGCTGCGCCGACTCTGTCGAGAACGCCAGCCATTGCATGCCGTGTCTCCGCAGCGTCATACTTGAGGTGGCCAACTATGGCAAAAGCGCGCAGCCTAATGCAACTTTTGATATAGTCATTAAAGCGGTTTCGTGTGCTTCTATCTGCGCCATCATATATGGCGCCATAATGAAATCACAAAGATACTCGCACGCACATATATGTTATGCACATATTTGCTGATTATAAATGGATGGGCGGCTGGCGGTTGGCTGTTGGCTGTTGACAGTTGCGCACAGTTCTCGCTGCGGGTTTCCGCCCAGCTGAGGTGTGATTTATGGCATGCCGCATGCCACACTGCAGGTGAGTCGCGAGCGCCGTTGATTGATGCGACCTCAGACGACTGGGCGGCCGCTGAACTGTCGGTATGGCAACGAGGCATCAGCGATCGCTGTCGATGCTGGAGCACTTGACCTGATGATATTTCGCATGGTTCGAAGAACTGCGATAATGAAAATGACCGTTGCATTGAAACTCACGCCAGGCAGATGACAGACAGCCTTACTAGTCCACCTTGCGTGCTGGCAATGTCGGGCGCCAGGAAGGTCGCACATTGGCCGCAGTCTGCGTCACTATTTTTGGAACTTGGAGCATGGATTCAAAAAGTGCGTTGGATTTGATCGCATATAATTTATTCGGCAAAGATCTGATCAACGATAAACAATTGTGTATTGGTTTCGATAAAGAAGTTCTAAATCGTTGTTCGGATTCGTTTACAATAGATCGGAATTGACTTATAAGCTACATTCTACATACAAGTAACTTGCCGCATTTTTACGTAATACTAAAATTGGTAAAATTTTGTGGCTGAATGCAAATGTTTTTTCTTGTTTTTTTTTTTTTTTGTTTATGTTTACTTAGAAGGTAAAAGGTCTGGCAGGCTTATTATAGTTGTAGCCATCTTCTCCAAGCGAACCGGCTTCAGGTACAGTTGGCTGGGGCTCTTCAGGACCTGGACCAGGCGCAGGATATGTGGGCTCTGGCTGAGGTTGTGGTTGTGGCCTTGGCTGCGTGGGTTGTGGCGCTGGTGGGCGTGGTCGATATGTGGACTGCTGTGGTGGACCGTATTCAGCTGCGGGTGTCTGTTCAGGTAGCGAGGGCGCACTTGGCGCCGGTTGTGAGGGCTGAGGTTCTACCTCATTGGCGCCTGGTGGTGGCAAGTACTCGGGTCCGAGAGATGGGCGCGGCTGATAAGTTGGACCTGATGATGTGGGTGGCGTTTGTGGACGCGGCTGATAGGTTGGACCTGATGGAGATGTTGGAGTTTGTGGGCGGGGCTGATAAGTTGGACCCGCTGGTGAGGTTGGAGTTTCTGGACGGGGCTGATAGGTTGAACCTGGTGCAGAGGGTGGAGTTTGTGGTCGGGGTTGATAGGTTGGTCCTGGTGCAGAGGGTGGAGTTTGTGGTCGGGGTTGATAGGTTGGACCTGGTGCAGAGGGTGGAGTTTGTGGTCGGGGTTGATAGGTTGGACCTGGTGCAGAGGGTGGAGTTTGTGGGCGGGGCTGATAAGTTGGACCCGCTGGTGAGGTTGGAGTTTCTGGACGGGGCTGATAGGTTGAACCTGGTGCAGAGGGTGGAGTTTGTGGACGGGGCTGATAGGTTGGACCAGGTGGTACATAGCCTGGTGTTGGTGCCGGAGGCAAGGGTTTGGATGGAATGGGCTGTGTTGGCTGTGGTTTTGGTTGGTCCGGTGGCAAATATTCTGGACCAGGCTTAGGTGCTGGTGACTGCGGTCTTGGTGGCAGAGGTCGAGGAGTTTGTGGTTGTGGGGGACCGTACGAGGGTTGCGGTGCTGGTGGTTGTGGCCTGGGAGGCTGTGGCTGCGGTTGTGGGGGACCATAAGATGGTTGAGGTGCGGAAGGTTGTGGCCGAGGAGGCTGTGGCTGCGGCTGTGGTGGTCCATAGGAAGGCTTCGGTGCTGGTGGTTGTGGCCTGGGAGGCTGTGGCTGCGGCTGTGGTGGTCCATAGGAAGGCTGTGGTGCCGGTGGTTGTGGCCTGGGAGGCTGTGGCTGCGGCTGTGGTGGTCCATAGGAAGGTTGTGGTGCCGGTGGTTGTGGCCTGGGAGGCTGTGGCTGCGGCTGTGGTGGTCCATAGGAAGGCCGTGGTGCCGGAGGTTGTGGCCTAGGTGGCTGCGGCTGGGGTTGTGGAGGACCATAAGAGGGTTGAGGTGCGGGTGGTTGCGGGCGAGGAGGCTGTTGTTGCGGCGGAACGTAAGACGGTCCTGGTTGAGGCCGTGTTGGCTGCTGTTGAGGAGGTCCATAAGATGGCCCAGGTGCAGATGGTGCAGGCGCTGGTGGCAAACCTACATCCGTGTCCTCTATGCCGTTACCCGAAGGTGCTGGAAAAGGCACCGAAGGTTGCTTATAATGATAACCATCCTCACGCAAATCCGTATCCAAATGCGAGACATCAGCTTGGACGCCTGCTGCGACGAGCAGCGCCACTAATGGCAGCACAAAACGCTGTTAAAATTATACACAAGATTAGATTTTCTTTTTAATGCAACTCATGTCATTTAAATGTAGCCCAAATGGACTAATAAGAAACCTTAAAGCAACAGCAACGCAACACAAACAACAATTCAGTCGAGTATTCGGTTGCGATTGCAATAAAATGGCAAATAAAAAGAAATAAATTGAAGCACGACAGAAGCGAAACCAAATACTGCTACTGGCTCGAGTATTCAATCCCACAGAGAATGAAAATTTCTAAGCCTTGTTTTATTTTTTTTTTTGTCTTTTTTTGATGTGTGCACACATTGTATCATAATTTTGTTTTAAGTTTATTTTTTTTTTTTTCGATTATTTTATCTCTAAGCTTTGTTTGAGGCTAAACAATTGTGCAAATGTCATGTGTTTGTTTAATGGCAGCTCGTTAATCACTTTGTCCAAGTGTCCCATAGATGTCGTCAATCAAATATTGAAAATGCATTTCATAAAAATCGTGATCTCGTCTGCCTCAGCTTCTACCTTTGCTTCTACTTCTGCGTCGGTTTAAGTTTCAGTTTCAGTTTAAGTTTCGATTTCAATTTCAGATTTTCTTTCAGAGGATTTCTTCATCGTAATAGTCATTAGTATTGTTGTTTGTTGTTTTTATTTGTTTTTGTTGTTGTTGTGGTTGCTGTTGCTGTTGCCGTTGGCTGTTGTCATCGTCGTTGGCAGTAACTCACCATTTTTGTTGCAATTGTTTATATTATTTGTTTGTTTAAGTTTTCCGGCTTTGTTTGCTCTAAAATCAAACACGAAAATAGGCAATTCCCGCAAAGCGAAGTCAACGTTAGCGTCGTCGCACAGCACAAGTACCGGTTTAAGATTGCGCACTAATCCCAAGTACGCTAACTACCTAGCAAAATATCCAAAGTGATTTAACCCAAACGTAGCCCAACGTCAACTGCACACGCGTCGCGGACTCGTTTGCTCGTTGCAAAATCAGAAAACCGAATGATGCCCAAATGTTCTCCCTTCGCGAATTTATATGAAAACAGCCCCCACAGCAAAGCCAGCCAAAGCCAACCAAAGCCAAAAGCAATGCTAAAAACAAAGCCAAACTAAGTTAAAGCAAAAACAAAACAATAACAACAACAAAAACACTCTTCAGCATATTTGAGTCCAGCTTCGCCATTTGACTCAATGTGTGCGCTCACTTGTCTATGCGGTCCTATACTTGTACGTTCGTTTCAATTCGTTTGTTTATTTTCAGACACTCATTAGCTCAAGCAAGCAAAGCCAGCAGCAAACACAAACACAAACACAAACCAACAAAAGCAACCCAACTTACGGCAACGTAGCTCAGCAGCTTCACTCAAAGCAAACAAAGCAAAAAACAAAAAAAAAAAAAACCCAGCTTGCCAAGCCGAGTTTAGCAGCAGCATGCTGAGTAATTTGTGTTTGAGTGCGTTTGCAGTAATTAAAGCCCACTGAGTACGTATACAGCATGTGGCCTAACTGCAGATGTACAGATCTTGGCTTTTGATTGCTGGATTTGTTAGTGCTTCAATTAATAATTGCCTGCTGCCTGTTGCATTCATCTATAATTTTCATTTGACTTCTTTTTTTTTCGGCTTTTTTTTTCTTCTTTGACTTGTCTATCTTACAATGATGATCTTATTCGATATCAATGCCCGTACAGGAACTAAGGTTATCATAAGCAACGGCGTCACCATCTTCGTCGACGTCAGTAACAACTCGATGGCAACAACAACAACAACAACAAAAGCATGGCAATAGCAACAGCAACGATTTCGTGTTTAGACATTGTTACTAAAATAAATATTTGCGCTTAAAAACACATTACGCCATTTGTTGTTCTTAGCAGTTGAACGAGCGAAAAAACACATTCGTACGTACAAGTCGGTTGTGGCTTCTGTTGGTTCGTTTGATTAATGTGCGGAATAAAAAACTATAAAAAAGCCAACAATTTGAAATTTCATGTACTATTTGCATAAAATATTACTGCCAATGGCCGAGTTATGTTTGTGTTTATGTTCGCAGTGCGCAGACCACACATGACAGCACGCCAAAGACCACAAAGATTTCGATTTACTAACAAACTATGGGACCAATGTACGTCTATCTTATTCACATCGCTCAAGGACTTTTAGGCGTGCTGCAAATGCTTCAAATAAAATATATCATGACTTTGATTATCCTCAGGCCTATTCACTCTCAGTTCGCAGTCGTTTGGCAATGTAAAGAACAAGGCAAGAAATTTACATAATAAACAACTAATGCTAATTTAACTTAATTTTTACCTCTTGTGAAATTTGAAAGTTGCTTCCGATTTAAAACAGTTAATCCGGCATAAGATTGCTATGAACATATGTACTTAATATGTGTGTGTGTACCCGATACATATTAGTATTTTTTTTTTTTATTACTTATGCCGTAAACAAATGATGTGTTAACCTTTAAGTGAATGCAGGTGTTATTTATTTTATTGCCAATTGCAAAATTCTGAAATGATATTTTAACTTTAGCATCCCCAATGAGACGTACAACAACAAGAACACTTAATTATCGTCAGCTCCAGCTGTTCGCTTAAAAACATTTCTAAATTTATTTGTTGATATTTACTTATTGAAATGTCCAAGAGCGCTCTTCCATTGCAATATTATATAATAAGCTCAACAGCTTATTGAGAGCCTAAAGCTGGAATCTATAAGAATCATGTTGCTGTTTTGTACTGATAAAAATACTAAAACGGTAATAAATCATCAAATCTTCACGATTGTAGCTGAAGAATTTTACAAATATTTTAATGATTCAAATAAATATAACTAAAAAACTGACTGATGATGAAGTTCTTACTAAAACCAATTTTCATTTCTAAACATCTGCAAAAGAGGTTCACAATCTCATCAGCATCTTCACACACACAAATTACACAAGTAAAAGTTTTCATTTGACAATTAGACAAATAACTTGGGAAAGCAAACCACATTTCTCAAAACAACTGGTAAGGAATAATGGCGAAAACAAATTTATTATGCAGATGCACGCCATAAGTCTTGGTCTTCTTATATGAGCAAATACGGCAAATATTCGACTTGCTTACTAGTTAAAGCGCTGATTCAACTTTTTGTATTTAATTTTTATTTTATTTAAAATGTTCTCCTAAATTATTCAGTGTAGCCCTTTCTTAAAAGTTTTTTTTTAGTTTTTGCCCAAAACAAATGACTGAAAGATCCTTGTGCGCCTTGGAGAAACAAAAAGGTAAAATTATCGAGCGATTTACCAGAGTCTAGCTATCGGCATGCATAGAACAAATGTTCCTGAAAGCTCTGTGAAAAATATTACAATCTTTCATTAAGATCACAAACGTACCTAATGATATTGAGAATATTTTAGTAATTGAATTCCAGGCATGAATAATGCGGCTTGTGTGCTATGTAATGTGTGTGTAAGTGTATGTATAAGGGCTTTGCTTTTATAAGATCCTTGAAAACTTAGATTGGCTGTTCGGCCTCTATTCGTGTTTGACAAGATCTGCATTTATTTAAGTGTGTCAGTTGTCAAGATCATTAGATCAAATAGATATATGCCGAAATAGTCAATTGCGGATGTATTGCAGTGCATTGATAATTTTACTGCGAGTTTTGTTTTGAAATCGAAGAGTCGTGTTTAAAGAACTTTATGACTCATAAACATTAATATGAAAATCTTTACTCGTATGTTAAGTTGACTTTGACTTTATTTATGATACTTCAAAATAAAATTTTGAAAACATTGCACTATTCTCATATGCATGCACAAACAGCTTAGCAGTCGATTCATTATTATATAATAAAATTCAAAGTAACACACGAACGACAGCATCCACACGTCAATTTGCATGGTAACTGCATTTACAATAAAACGCCACTTAAGCCGGGTTAAGCATTTTGCGCTAACCGACTCGAGACGAGTTATGCGCGCGAGCAGATGTCGCCAATATGAAAGATGTGACACACGAGTGTGACGAAGAGAAGCGCATCTGCGCAGAGCCGTCGAAACGTGAGCCATAAATGCAAATTGACGGCGGCGGGAGTGTAGGAATCTCGTTTCGGAATCGTTTTGTTTTGGCTTTGGATTTTTAATTTTTGGTTTCAATTTTAATGGCAGCACAATTAAGACAAATATTAATGATGGTTTTTTGGTTGTAATTATTTGTTTTACGGTTGTGTCGTATGACCTTGCAGAAAATATGAATAATATTAAGCGTAATAATATTTTTGTTATCATTTTTTATTTGAATTTTTTATTAACTTTGCATTTGTTTCTTTTATTGATTTGCATTTTGACTACATTTTGGCTTTCTTTTTAGTTTAGCAATTTGCTTGAATTCTTCTTTTTTTTATTTTCAATTTTCATTTGTCTATGCGCAGATTACTCAAATTAGTTTTCTCTATTCAACATTTCATTTTTGCATAAAACAATTACAATTTCCATTTTTTTTTTCCTTTTTTTGGTTGTTGCTTTTTTCTTTGTTTTCTTATAAATTATTAAATTTAATTACTTAAATGCCTAACATAACAATTCTGAAAAACTTGTTGCACTTAGTCTAGAGTTTTCATTTATGCACTATTTTTTACTCTTTTTCCTGTTTTTTTAATCAATTTAAAAATATGTTGGTTTAAATTAAAAAATTATACACAATTCCGCTAGTTTTCAGTTTTTACTATTATTTTTCTATTTATTTTGAGATTTTTTTGGTTTTTTGCTGCTTCGTGCAACTTTCGATTTTATTTGCTTTGTATTACAATCTTTTTGATTAAATATTTTTTGTTTCTCTCTTTTGATGCAGTTTTGTTGTTGTTAGTATTAATTTAGTGAGCAATGTGATTTCAACAGTTTATTAGTTATTAAATTAATTACTTAATTCATTAATTCATGCTTTGCCATTTGCCTTCCTGTGACTTCAGTGGTGTTTTTAATATTTCTTTAACTGTGTGTGTGTTAACAATTTCCAAGTGCCAATTTGCAAAATATGAAAAAATGTTAGAGCATTTATGTTTGCTTTTTAATTCTCGCTTTTTTGTATTCATTATTTAAAATTATCTGCTTTATTAAACTAAGATTTTTATTATTTGATTCTCTTAAATTTTTTTTGTTTTTTTTTTTTTTGTGTTTTTCTTTTCTTTAAATTATTATGTATTTATTAATTTATTCATTTAACTTATTGTTGCGTTTGCAATGTTTAACTTTTTCGAATTTTAGACGCCTTCGCGCATTTTTATATTGTTATTTAATTTTGTTCTTATCTTCTTTTGTGGTTTTTACTCGTTTCAAGTGTTGTTTACTTGCCGCGATAGATTTCGATAATGCGATCCTGATCGACGTACTCAAAGATATGTGGCGCATCCATAAGAATGCCAACGGTGCCGGCAGTGGTTACTATAAAGAAAATGTATAACTGCAAACGATCGATGACCATGGCCACGTACTTCCAATCCTCGCGTGTCTGCAACAAATAATTAGCAATTAGATGTAACTCCTTGAAATTCTTTGCCTACCTGAATGTAAAGATCCTCATTTCGCAAATGCTCGGCAATGAACTCCACCGCTTCGGTCGCCTTGCTGGCCTCGGGCGAGAGCAGAATCGAATCGGAGGATTCACTCTCGCGCCTGCACTGATCGCCGAGACCCAGCTCAGCGCTGCTGTTGACCTTGCGATTGATCTTGCAGTTAGGATGATGCAAGTCGGAGAGCTCCATTACCTCCATCTTCGACTGTTTGCCACCAATAGCGCTGATATGTTTCGGCAACTCAGCGGGCGATCCGTACGAGGGATGCGGATGTGCCGGCATGCTCATGCCCGGCATCTCCATCATCCAGCGCAAACGTGTCTTGCGCGGACGCTTCATCAGCAGAAAGGCGGGCAGATAGTGTAGAAAAACGGAGCGTATCCATATCGGCATGCGATGCGTACGCGGACCTCGGAAATTCCAATTAATAATGACCACGGTCACCAAAATGGAAACGGTGTTCATAATGAAGGTGAAGAGCAGATATTTGGCAATCAATGGAAGCACAAGCGATGTGGGCGGCAGAATTTTCGACACGAGCAACAGGAACACAACCAGTGACAGCAAAATACTAATGCCCAAGGTGACCTGGAATGCACGGAATGGCGTTGAAGTCATTTGGAAGATTTAGTCAGCGATGCACTCGACTCGTATACTCACCTTCTCACCGGCCTCTGCTGGCAGATAGAAGACCAGCACGCAAAGGAACGAAATGAGCACGGTTGGCAGTATCAAGTTGACGGTGTAGAAGAGTGTCTTGCGGCGTATGATGATATAGAATGTTATATCCGTCTCAGTTGGATGGTTGCCATCGCCCTCGTATACATTCAAATAGGCCGGCACCTCGATTATATCCCATGTGCCCGATTTCCAGTAATCCGAGAGATCCACAAAGTTCTTATTATTGTACAGCGCCAGTGACACCTGATCACCATTGAATGTCCATGAGCCGAATTTCATGATGCAGGTCTGCTGATCGAACGGGAAGTACGTGACATCGATGGTGCAGGAGCTCTGGTATATCGCTGGTGGCACCCACAGCACCTCCCCGGTCGGATAGATCAGCACGTTCGACTTGTAGCGCACCTCGTAGTTGCCATCGGCGCTGTTGCGATTTGTGAGAGAGCAAGAAAAGGCAGAATAAGTATTTGGCTAGTGGGAGCACGGTGAGGGGGGTACGCCTACTTGTAAATCATTCTAGTTCGAATACGTAAGTATTTAGAGTGTACGAATGGCGTTTACTCACTTATTGAAGAGCACAATATCCGGTTTCCAAACCTTATCCGGCGGCAGACGCAATACGCCGATACCGCCGTAATCGGCCTCATCCCATTGCAACTGATAATCGTACCAAACCAAACGTAACCAAACGTTTGATTTCATAATTTGATTTTTCTCATTCTGTGTACAGATTTTTTCGGTAGTTTTTTTTTTTCGTTATATTTCGGTTCGAATTGAATTGATATCCAATCGATATTCAATTCGGGTGGTTTTTTTTTTTTTTGTTATCGAAAATTCATTTCGAAACGTACGCAAAGTTGGGGTTTTGATTTTTGTTATTGTTTTTGATTTAGATTTTGCGTGCGTGAGGGGAAGGGAAGTCATTAGTTTTCGTTATTTCTCATTTGTAAAAAAATGGTTAATTGCAAATTATTGTTGCTTATTGGTTAGTTAGTATATTTATAAGTAAGCAAGTTAGTTAGCTAGTTAGTTGTTGTAGAATAGATTATTTGATTATTTAATTGGCATTAATACGAGTAAGAAATCATAGCATGAAGTTGACTACAAACATACAAGACAAGACAAGTCAAGACAAGACAATCAATGTACATATTTACAAAGCAAACTCAAATTGAAATGATTGTTGGCTGGCGGCACCTGGCCTGCCTCAACTTGCACGCAATGCACGTCGAAGCCAAGGGCCAGAGGTGACCGAAACAAAACTCAAGAATAAGTAGAACTTGATAGAACTCTACGTAATGTTATTTGATTGTTTTACTCATTTTTTTTTTTTTGTTTTTTTTTTCTAGTTGTTTTTTTTTTTTGTGATTTTTGTTTTTTTAGATTTTAGTTTTTTTTTTTTTGTTTGTTTTAGTTTGTTGTTATTTTTGTTGTTGAACACTTACGACATTGATTAGCTGTACGAACGCCAAACCAAATCTTACTCCAACTTTTTGTGTCATATTCTGTACGGGTCGTATGAGTTTATTGTAGCCTCGAAAGAGGTCACGCACCAAGCGCTCTTCATCTTCGGATGCACTTACTAAAGATATACAAAATAATAATAGAAAACAATAAATTCGAAACAGATGAGAATAGAAATTGTTTGTTGCGTTACGAATTTTTGAATTTTTTTCTTTTTGTTATTGTTTTTTGAACTATTTTCATTTTGATTAATTGATGGAATGCAATTGTGAACTAGATGAATGGATCTTTATATGGTATGTACAATATAAAAGTATTGAAGAACTATCGGCTGTATGAGTTTGACATCATATTGCAACGATTTAAGTACTGGTACTAGCTTCGCTTTTCTGGATTTTTTCATATTATATGGACCAAAAAAGATTCTACCCCTTACATTTAATAAGCTAAAATATCATTTATTTATGTATGAAATATTAAAGTTAAATAATTTGAAATGGACATTTTTAGAGATGCTGTGACTAAAACTTTGATAGCTAGAAATTTAAAAGAGAGTCCTAAATGATCATCAGGACGAGACTATAAGTTTCTCAAAATCTAAGTGTGCATTATTATTAGAGCTAAAGCTAAAACTTAATGGCGCCACCGATCAATTAGCGATTTTTGAAAACCCTCATGCATTAATCCTTTAGTTAGAACTAGACTTGGTATCCTATTTAGCTCACAAAAAAAAATTACGATTATTTATTCCAATTTCTTTAATTTCTTGACTAAACTATAGAGAATTTTTAATCAAAACTGCAAAGGTCGCACAGTCACAAAACATTATCCAGATTACTATCAATCATAGTAAAAATATAAGTGAAAAAAAATGAGTAACAAAAAAGTATAGCTTAACAAAGGTGTTGTCTGTGCTAATACCAATACTCGATACTTCTTCAGCACTTTATGTAGATGGAAACCAATCTTAAGTGTTTTTTATTATATTATTTTCTTTTCTTGCTTTTTTTTTGTCTACTATGGAGTAGGAGTTAATGAATGTATGTGTTTTTGGTATTTCACCGTACAGGATACTTAAATTTTGAACCCAGTTTGTGATTTAGACTAACTTATGTTACCCGTGTAAAACCAACCGAATTTTACCCAGATTATAGTGTAGACCAATTAGTTAAATGTGCATTTTTTTTTTTATAGAACCAATTCTTACAAATTTAAACTATAAATATTACAAAAATTTTCATTAGTATGCCAAAGTTTATTTTTAGATAATTTTTTTAACTAATTGTTTAAATTTGTTCTTCAGATGTGATTTGTTTTGTTTTTGGCATGAATGCTGAATCGTTGTTTTTTTATGTGCGAAAGAGATAGCATAACAGAACTTAGAAAACCGTGCAAAAGGTGAATTTTTGACGTTTCATTTTCGGCGCAAATTTTATCCGACATTTGGAAAAGTAAAGGAAAATCGTTCCGAGCGAAAGTTCACGAGCAAAAAAGATACAGACAGAGACAAAGTTAAAGAGACATAGAGAGAGATAGTGAGAAAAGAGATAGAGAAAGAGACCGAGAGGTCGAGAGAATAGGAGCAAGTGCGAGCATTAAAGTATTAAAGAGTAATTACAGAATAATATGGAAGACAGAACAGAGAGTGTCAGTAGTGTTTGGGTGCCAGAGAACGAGATGGCCTTAGAAATGGGATGCTGGATGTTGGCGGTTGGCTGTTACTCTGAGCGTTTAATGTAATACTTGAAACATTACGACGTGCTTGGGTTTTGATTCTCATGCACATGTTATGTGGCTGCTGTTGTTATTGTAATCGTTTTTGTGGCTGTTATGGTCTTTTTTCTATTTGGGTTGTTTTTTCTTGTACACTTCAGTTTCTTCGTTGTGCGAAAGTGTAACTGTAGGGTATCGCCAATGACCGGGTTATGGAGTTGAACAAGTGCTGCTAGGGTTGTTGTATATGCACATACATATGTATGTATGAGATGTACGAGTATATATATATATATGTACGTATGCATGTTCTGTCAGTCCGTCTGTCTGTCGGTATGCGAATCTGTAAGTGTGCAACTAGGTGGGTAGTTAAAGATATAACTAGGTATATGCGTATTCACACATATATACTCGATTATATGTATATATAGGTAAATATTTTTTTATCTATGGTTATGTTGGCTGTGCTGCTAATGCTGTGCTGGATATATGTATGTATGTATGTATGTGCTGTGCTTTGTTATTTGGCGTTGTTGCTCTTAATGTTGTCATTAGTTGTTGCTATTGTTGCTGTTGTTGTTAAAGATGTTTTTGCTGTTGGTTTTTTAAGTTTCTCATGGAGAGTATCTCACTTGTTTTTGAAGTACGCCTTCAGATGCCTTGGCTTGACTGTTTAGTGTGTACGAATGTGGGTGGTTTGGTTGGCAGGTTGCTTCATGCAACACTTTTTCTGTTTTTTGTTATTTTTCTTTTTCGCTTTTGTTTGTTTTTCTTATGAGTATACATATATATTTTTTTTCTGTGTTTTGTTTGTTTACTTGTTTTGGGTTTTCAGTTGTGCGAAGTTTTCGCTCACTTGGTTTGCTCAGAACAGAAGGAGTATGAATTAAGATTCGGCAGTTGATACAGAAATCTTGTGTGCAACCCTCCCTTTTTTTTCACAATTATTTCATTTATATATATTTTTTTTTTATTTGATATTTCTTTTTGTTTTTATTTTTTTTTATTGTATTTTTATAATTTGTTTTTCATTGGTTTCGTATTATTCATCTTTATCTGCTTCTTCTTGAATTAACCTTTAGTTACGCTTATGCGTAAGATTGCGCCAAGGGGGGGGAGATGCTGCATTATTTAAACACTAAATTTGATTAAACATTTTGTTGACGTATCATCTTTTATTGTCAGAAATTATTGTGGTTATAAATGTTCATTTCAAAAAATATTCCATATAAAAATTAAATTGACCTTTTGCTTTTTAGAGTAGTTTTTAGAAAAATACAGAGCGAGTGGGAACGAGAAAGCGAGCGCAAAATTAGGCATTAGTAAGAGTATATAAGGCATAGAGAGACGGGGAGAGACAGGGAGAGAAAGATAGAGACAGAGCAAAAGAGCAATTGTTGTTATTTTTTTTTTTCTTTTTTTGGTTTGAAATTGGTTATATAGTTTTGCAAAATAAATACGTTTTAGGCTAATTATAGTTAGCTAGCTATTAAATAATGGTTAGCATAGAAGAAGGAGCGGGTTAATGCTAATTAGTTTCTTTGTCTAGATTTGCTAATTAAATTATTTTTAGCTGTGCTATGCAGTTTTTACTTATAAATACTTTAAGTATATTGCATATATATATGTATATGGTATATACGGGTATATATATATGTTTATAATTGTAGGACAGTTTTTGTAAGGCAGTTCGCTAAGCGAAGAGCGAGAGAGTCTCGTGTGAGTGTGTCGTATGTCTGTGCGTGTGTCTTTAACGCATAGCAGAAGCTTTGGCAAATTCGAAAGCAAAGTACTAACTAAAAGTCCCAACGGAGTTGTCCTCTTTGTCGACATTGTCTTTGCCTTTGTCTCTGTCATCGTCGCTGTGAATACGAAATACATACGTGTACCGCGTGTGGCACAGCTCTGCTGGCAGCCCGTGCTGTCATCGTCAATGGCGAAGTTGTCGTTGCCGTCATCCTTTTGTTACTTCAAAAATTTGTCAAAGCTTCTTGTTTGCGCATTTTTAAAACATATTAGAAAAAAATCAAATCATTACATTTTCTTTTTTGTTTTTTGTTTTTTTTTTTTCTTTTTTCGCAAAGTAGAAGTAGAAGAAGTAGAATAGTAGATAGGCTTGATAGCTTATTGGCATACTTATTTGCTTATTTTGGCTCTTTCGTTACTTATTTTCGCAATTTTTCTTTTGGTTGTTGGCACTGTTACATAACAAGGCGCAAAGTTAATTTTATTACATTTACATATATACAATATGTAAATGTATATATATTTGTATATATATATATATATATAAATTGAAAAGATAGATGTTATATATATATTGATAATATAGCAATATCAGTGTTTTCTGTTAATGTTATTGTAGTGTGATAGTGTTGTTTTTTGTTGTTGTTGTTGTCAATGTAGCTAACTACAGGCTCATATGCATACATACCACACTGCATAGCGGCAAGAATCAATAGCATCCCAAGCAGCATGCCGATGCTCGTCCTCCATAGCCTTGTCCCAGGCATTTTCCACATTTTTGTTAACTTCCGCTGCCTCTGCCGCTGCTGCTGCTGTCCGCTATCCGCCTGCTGTGGCAGAGTTTTACTTACAATTTGTGCATAAATTGACACCCTGCATGCTGCATAGCTGCACGGCGTTAAAACGATTTTCTTTCTTTTGCCACGTTGCGGAATTTTTCGCGCTGGCGACGCCTTTTTGGGCTCTTTTTCGTTTTTTGCGTACTTTTTTATCGCTTGCTCTGGCACCTACATCGAAAAGCGAAAATTCACAAAACCCACGAAAAATGCGAATTACTTATTTTCAATTCTTTATAGACATCACACTTACACTTTCGAATTTATTTCGTTTAAATTTTTCTTAAATATTTGCTACGTTCATTGATTATTTATTTAAACCTTTTTCTTTGGATTCTATGAATTTTATGCTACTACGGACTATTTGGTTATGCGTGAAACTTTAGACAACTTTTCTTTTGGCAGTTTGGGTGCGGATTAAAAACTCTACTTCGGGATTCTGGATAAAAATCAATGGGAATGAGATTTTTCCGAGTGCGCTCGAGTCAACGCATGCGTCCTGCCTGCAGCTTCTGCTGCGCTCATTTTCGGATAACTGAGTCGTGGCAGTTAGTTGATTCGCTCAGCTATAATTTTTGTAAACAAATGTTTGTGATGCTGCACGTTGACTGGCGGCATGGCGGGTGGCTTGTTGTTGCCATAGTTTTGTTATGACGCCGCTTGAACGCAGCTGATTGCATATAAATTGTTGACATATCCTGCGGGGCGCCTAATGACCACAAACGCACGTGTTGAACGCCGCCTTAAGGGTTACAGACCGAACGTACACTGTGCGCTTAAAGGGGCTGACTGTGGGCTTTGTGTGTTTATGAGGTCATGGCTAAGTTCAGGATGGAGTTAACTCATTCAATTTAGTTTTGTGTATTATCAACAGTATAACAGAATTAAATAACATAAGTTTGTTCGCAGGCCCTAAAGGAGTTTGCTATAATTCTCGATAAAAATTACTATTTTGGACTGCTAAAGACGGAATAACTGTCATGGCATTAGAAACTTAGTAAAACCAAACGCGGAACCAAAACTACAAAAAATTGAATTTGCAACCATTGGCTAAAACTAACTTATTAAAATGTTAACCACTGAAAAATGGAATCTTTGAAAAAAGATTTAGATATTAAATAAAAAAAAAAAACAAAGTAAAAAATCGTTGATTGCACACAATGTAAAAAATTCTAAATTTAACTCCAAGACAAATCAAGTGAAGAAACTTTAGTATTTTCTCTATTATAAACGCATTGCGTTCTTAACATATTTTGAAAGGTAACACGAGAAATCTCCATCCATTATGTGTGTAGGCCGTTGTTTTTTGGAATGCCACTAATTAGTTATTTAATAAGAGAAACAGCTTCAAACAACTAAAAAAAAAAACATATGCGAAATGGGGAAGCAATTGACTTCATATGCGGAATAAATATTTTTTGATTATTCTGATTTTACTTTAATTGAGTTAAAAGCATGACAGGAAGCGTCTTGAACGTAATTAAAATATACTTCATAAACAATCTTCAACAGCATTATGTCATGTCTATGAGTGAATAATAGATTTCAGCAACTTTTATCGCGAGGTTAAGTTAACGACATTAACGACGTTCAAAGATACCTGCATGCGATGTGTTATTTATCTCTCTACCTCTCTCTCTCTATATATATATCTCTCTCTCCCTCTCCCTCTCTCTCTCTCTCTCCCCCCTTGTATAGGGTAACATTTTGTTCTGAGCTGAAATCAACACGCCCGACCGCACTTAGACGGTTCATTTGTTAACTTTATTGCTTTTTATTTATAGTAAAATATTTTAATTAAATAATTTCATGCTGCTGATCTGCCGTTCTGCTGCGCGTATAAAACATTTTTTTAATTTTCACAACTCATCGAACTGTCAACAGGCATCGATTTGCAGCGCAATTCATTCCCTTGCGGATTCGACGGCTTTGTTAGGGCACCGCAAGCTGTCACAGTGCACGCTGAACAACTTCCGTGTAGCCAGGCTATGATTAATTGCTGGAAAAATTATTTTGATTAATTTATTTAGCTGTGACAAAATTGTCTGAAGATATGTGCATATGTTATGTATGATGGGATAATATGTGCATGAACGTAATTTTCATTTGGTAATGAAAGCATATTTTTACATGCTTAATGATGATTCCCACAAAACAGAAACAGAGGGAAAAAAAACTAAATAAAAACCACAATAAAACAAAAGACTGAAGACACAAGCGAAAAAAAATTCTATAAAGATTATAAATTTATAGAAATATTGCTAAGGTCGCGTCACTGCGCAAAAATGAAAACGAAAGAAACCAAAACACAAAAAAAAAAATTAAATAAAAAAACCAAATCAAATTAAATAAACAAAAAAAAAAAATACAATATCCCATGCGGCTTGGTTGATGTTGGCGTATGATGATGCCGTAGCTGTTGATGTTGATGTTGTTGTTGTTTTAACTTATGTTTTTGTTGTTACCGGTAACTTAACTGGTGGCTGCCGCATGATGTATACATCATTAACATGCGCATTGCCTGACACTTTTTGTGTCACCAACTCATTTTTTATTATTGCTTTTCGTTGTTGTTGCTGGTTTTGTTTAAGATTGCTTTTTTTCTCTTTCTTTGTTTTTCTCTTTATTTTGTGTTTTGAGGTGTTGGCAACTTTTGAATGCATCAAGTACTTAATGCCGTTTTAGCCACGGCGGCAAATGGAAAAACTCAACGCCGACGCATTTTCAATTAAATTTTATTAATATGAAATATAATTTAATTAATAAGTATAATGACTTTTCATGCCTCATGTTTGCTCACTGCTTCGGGGCCCAGCTTATTCATTTTGTTGTTTCAAAGTAACGTTTTTACGAGCCAGAGCCGGCATCTAAGTAGAAATATGCACTTGCATTTTGATTACAATGCGGCATGACGCGCTGAGTCAGTTTCCAAACGGATTCGCCACGTTTTGTGGCTATCTCGTAATGCAAGCTCAGAATAGCTGAAGCGGATAGTATTTTATATTGCAGATTTCTTTTTTATGGCCATATTGATAATAAAATAAATTTTTTTTTTCTATTATAATATATTTTATTTATTATATTATTAAATTTTAATACATTTATTATTTATGTACACATAAGATACACCTATAACACCTCAGCGACTATCATAAATTAGTATTCTCTCAGTTCTTTTAGTTTTGCTTGAATAAACAAAAGTTGAAAAATAATCTTAAAACGTTGTTGACATAATCAGAATGGTATTCACAAAAGAAATCTTAAAAAAACAAATCAGCCTACTGTTTAATTAGAAAATTATAAGCTTAGATTAATTTAATTAACTATCATCGTTCATAAAATATATGAAATATTATTTCTGACGGAAATTTACTTCAAATTAAATCCACATAATGTGAAACTGGTCTATTGGTTAAATTATGAAAATTGATAATTGGATAACATCTCCATATCGGTTATGTCGATATTTATTATGTAAATGTATTTAATAAGCTGAAACAGCAACTACACTACAGAGAAGTTGCCAAAATAAGGCCAACAGAGTCTGGGCCCGATTTGGCCACGTTTTGGCTTATTAATTTTTATTTTTTGAAATTTATCTTTTGCCTATTTACCGCGTTGTGTGCTGCATGTAATTGAAACACTTTTAGGCAGCCTCAGCAGCAGCCGTGACGCGGTCTGTGCAGGAATTTCATGGCCGCGACATCATCGTGTACGTGTCGCAGATGCTGCCAGCTGAGATTGCTTCAGCTGAGCTGAGCTATGCTGCAAGTCTTGCATTGCAAATGGGCAAAAATACCGCAAGATTTACACTTTTGTACACGCACGTGGCGGTGCGCCCAGAAAAAGTTTTGAAAGCCAAAATTTGGCGTCGACAGCCGCTAATTTGGTTCGACTGTTTTTCATCTTGTTAGGTTTTGTTTGGTTTGGTTTTGTTAGACAAAATGCTTTGCATATTTGTTATTATTTAATTTTTTTTTATGATTCAAGTTATGAATTTTGCATAAACTGGCACTAAAAAAACAAATAACACTATAAACATAAATAAACAACAACAACTCCGACTAATATCTTCTTGTAAACAGTTATGCCCAAGGTCAACACGACTGTTCTTGGTGCGGTTTCGCTTTTTATTTATATTTCTAGATTTCTTTTCTTTTTTTTATATATATGTATATTTTTCTTGTACAAAAAAAAATGTTGATTTATGCATTCGTTTTTTTTTTTTTATTTTTTTTTATTTCGTTCTTTGTTTTATTTTATTTTGTTTTTTTTATTTTTTGTTTTGATAGCATATGTTAAAATGCAATTAATCATAATTTTTCATTGTATTCAAATGTGTCTGTCCGACAGCAAATAAAACAAATGTAATATGACCATCTTAATTTTCCGTGCGAAACTAAATACTACAAAAAAACAAAAAACAAAAACAAACAAAAAACCACGAATTGCTTTGCCCGCAACGCAGTCAACGTAAAAAAAGCAGCTAAAAGGTAAACAAATTAATTAGCCATATCTTTGTCAGACTGACAGAAACCAAGCCAAATGAAAGGAAACAAAATAAGTTAAAAAGAAAAAAAAAAAAAAAGAAACCAAACAAAACAAAATGCTATGCAATTGGCACTAAAAACGCTTTGGCTTTGGGTTTAGTTTGACTTTTGGTTTTGGTTTTGGGTTTGCATTACATGTGTTAATTTTTGCACTTGCTGATGATTCTTGCAGCAAGTGCTGACGACGACCACGACCACGACGACGATGACGATGATGATGACGATGATGACGACGACACGACTTTGGCTATTTTGCAAAATCATGCATGCTTGCGCTTGTCTCGCATGATTGCACCAAAAGTCAAACTGAAAACAAAAACAAACAAAAAACAAAAATAAAAACAAAAAAATGAGAAAAAATAACTAAAAATCCAATGTAACGAAGCCAATGTATTAGCCACCGAAAATTGCATAATTAGCAACAATTGCCATTGGGCAAGCATTAAAAGTCCTCAGCAGTTAACACATTTTGTGTGGCAGGCCGCAGCCACCGAGCGACGTCTTTTTGCCGCGTTGCCAGTTAAGCTATGAGCCAAAGCTGATTAGTATGTCAAATTCGGTGTCAAAATAAGCGACTCGCACACAATTTCCAAAGCAAACACAAACATTGCACTTGGCTGCGCCTGCACTAAAATAAAGCGACGCGGCAACGTGGCTATGCAAATATTGTAAAAAGAGCATCGTAAAATCCTAATGACCTGTGCACAACTGGCTTAACTTATGCCAACATAACTCGACTGACATTAGGCGAGACGCCTCCAAATGCGGCATTGCGCTTCCTCATGTGCCAGCACGTGTGGGCCATTAGCTGCGAACTTTTATCGACGACACTACAGTTTGTGCATGCAGCATGCATCAAAAAGAGTAGCAGAGAAAACCCGCAGGACACCGCCTCTCACGCATTTCAGAGCTTTAATGCAAATTTAGATTTCAACATGGTTACAGTTTAAATAAAACGTTGACAGTAATTACATGTGTACATGAGTACAGTGAGCATATGACACATGGCAGTTTAGCCAAATGCAACCTTCGATTTTGAACTACTTATGTCAGTTGGCAGTTGACAGTTGACAGTTGAGACGTCAGAAGACTTTTTTGGCAGCAAGTGGTGATAATTCGTTGTTCAAATATACAATACTTAAATGAGCTTTTTTCTTCTTCTTATTTTTTGCATAAGCTGCAACAATGTTGCCATCCGCATAACTCATTTGTATTTAGCACAGAGTCAACTATTTAGCCAAATAGTTATGTAAAGTGGAAGTTCACATAAAGTAGATGAGTAAAGTCACGTATACATCTTATAATCTAGTGAGGCAGTCTTCAATTGGAACACACACAAGCTTCTATTTGAATTATATAAATGTTCTAGATTTTTAATATATTCAAAACATATTAATATGTTATCTAAAAATTTAATTAACATCGAATATTAATATTTTTCTTCCTGTTTATCATTAGAGCACAACACAACACAATCAATTGTTTTTGGTGTGACTTCGTTTCAATAATTCGCTAATTAGGGACCAACACAGATTAGCGGAACCTATTCATGAATTTTATAATTAACAACTTTGCTTGGATTTTGATTAAGTTTTAAAGAACACCTTATATAGCTCGTTATATATTCGCGTTAATTATAGCAAATAATTATGAAATTTTCGTTTAATTAAAGCGCCACGAGATTTGTTTTCACTATGCGCACACCTGATTCACCCAGAGACCGAATGATTGCCTTTAGAACTCATAGCTTATTTAGATCTGAGGTTTATATTCCTTAAGCTTTCAAATTTTCATGTCTCATAAGAAACCTCTAATGCCAATTTAAAATAACACCACTTGTAAACACGTACTCTATGTATTATATTTAAAAGTTGGGATAGAATTTATTACTTCCTGATTCACATAAATTCCCTAAAATTATCTAAACAGCAATAAAAGTTCGGAACCTATTTGTCTTTTATTTTTATGCATATATGATATATTAAATTACTGTCTCAAAATAATTGGTTTCAAAAAACAGCCAAAATCTTTTAGAGTTACCTATTTTATTCAATTCCGCAATTTATTTTATTACTTTTGGCACAAAATTATGCACCACTTTACCAAAAAAAACGTTTACTTGGTTCGAGTCTTGCCTAAAAATATGCAACGTTTAGATGTTCTCTTACTCTCACGTACAAAAACTAATCCAAGAATGTGACGGCGAGTGAGAAGTGTAGCAGCACAATGTGGCATGTGTCACATTTACCTCAGTAATGGCTACAATTTTTTTTTATTTTATATTTATTATATTATATTTATTTTTTCTTTTTTTTTTTTTTGTTGGCATGATCAGTTAAAACGAAATAAGCAGGGATTGGGCTTAACTGTTACCAGGCTGAATGTTGGATTCAGAATAGAAGTCAATGATGTACATTTTTTGTTTTTGCCCCGCACTCTATATAGGATAAAAATCTTTGGATTACCGATACCGGACACTTTTAAGATCATATCAGGGCGACCTTTCAACGCATTTCTAAAATTTTCGAAAGGTATAGGAAAACTCGCGAAACTCCAGTCCAAACCAAAGACATGCATTATGAAAACCTTTTTATTTCATCGTTTCATCATTTATAAAACCAACTTAAACGCAGTTACTATAAAAAAAAAACGAAGCTCAGACGCTAAATGATTGCAGAACCTTAGCCTAGACTGTACTTACAAACTAAACGCGCACACGTGTTCGTTGGTATCGAGTTCCTCGTAATATTTACAACTTTGAACCGTCCTTGAGTCCTTGCAAGAGATAATCCCTAAATTCTAATCAATTTGTCCCTTGTGCGTGATGTACGAATCATAGAGCGAGGAGTCTTTTCTGCGCTTCAGCCGCGAACAGGCGATCAGCAGGGAAACTGTCATGATGCACAGAAGTGCCGAGAAACTGGCGGTCATTGCGGAGAAAGTGGAAGTTTTAATGCAAGTCTCATGTGCCGCCGGTTTATTGGAGCGTTTATGCGCATAAACATCATCGCCATCGGATTCACCATCCTGCAGCACGCGCAGCGACTGAAACAGGTTGACGTTCTCTGAGAGTGAAGCCTCGCGTGGCAGCTCAGTGACTGCATCCGATGTCGTCTCAGCTGCCAGCGGCGGCAATGAGAGGCTGGTTGCGGTCATATTGGAAGTGTCACGCTTGGTGACCGCCTTCAGATTGCGCCAGTGGCAGGGCTGACTCTGAAATTAGTTCATCATGTTAAGTAGAAGTTGGAGTTAAATTCAATTTGACACTCACTGGACATCTGCCATGGCACATGCGCACATCGCACTCAATGTACAAAGCAGGCGATCCCGTGAAGCGGAATGTCTTCATGTAGGCATAGACCTGTGTCTCAAACACGCCCGAATCGGTCCAGGAGCCACGAAATCGTGATATCAGCTTGTCATCCACCGGGCAGCCGTGCTGATCGATGAGCTGTATGCGCTTATTGGCGCCATTATGTGCATAGCAGTCGTTCACCACAATGTCGAAGCCATCTGCGCATAGAGATGCGGAAAGTCGGTGAATTCTGATGATTCAATGGCCGATTTCGCTTACCATATTTGCTGCGCATGTAGATTATTAGTGTCAGTGGATCACCCACACGCACCGGTCCGGTGACACGCGGACCTCCGATGCCATAACCATTTTGTATCTCCATGTAGCATTCGGGTGGACTTAGCGTGAACACGACCGGATTGCCTGTGGCGACTCTGTTTTTGAATAGAGAGGCTCTCGAAATATTATTGAGTTTGTGTAAATCTGCAGTTACTCACTCCACATCCAGAAAGGGAAACGTCACAGTTTTCCAGAAATCGTAACCATATTCACATGTGACTTTAAAGTGTTCATCGTACTCTTCTTCAATGAGTGGATTGTATTGCACTGTGACGGTGTTCCACATGAAATTCTGAAACCAGAAAGCGTATGTATGTGATCGTTTCCTTTTGAATGTTTAATCTACGCACCGTTGGATTCTTACGATTTTCCTCTTGCAGTGCATTCTTGCCCAGTGTGCCACAACGATTCAATTGTATATAAAACTCATAATAATCACGTCCAGAGCCGTTTATGTACATGCAATCCGGATCATAGGCATAGCCCGCCGAGTAGAGCAGACCGCTAAAGGAGCCATTGAAGCCAATCCGTATTTTCATATAGTCGTCCTGGCACTCGGCCTCGATGTCTGCAAGTCAGAGCATATTAAAAACAACAACAACAACAATCGGAATTTGTGGCACGTGCAACTTACGCTGTACCCGCGTGCTATTGAAGCTGAAGTGATGCTCGTAGTCCTGCTCCCAGTATTCCTCATGCCATTTGCCACCATCATAGGGCGCAGTGTGATATCCGCCGCTGCCTGTCGAGATTGCGCCTGACCCCGTGCCGCTGGAGCTGTAATCGGGTGGAGGTGGCAAGTGCGCCGGGCGGCCAATGCGATGTGGTATATAGCCTGAGGAATCGGGCACATGATCAGGCTGCAAAACAAGCAGAAGTTGATAAGTTTCTTCAAACCGGACCAACCAGCCAACCCCGTCAGACTCACAACTTCATGATGCAGCTTATTGCGCTCCACGGCCAAATGCGTGCGATTGCGTATGTCCTTAAAGGATTTCTAAAAAAGGCAGCGTATTAATCAACGCCATCTTGAGTATATTAATTCCATTTACCTTCTGCTTCACATCGGCCAGTGCACCGGCACGTTTGGCCTTTGGCGCCTGCGTAGTGGGTCCCGACACATACGACTTCGATGAGAGTGAAATCAGTTGTTGTTGTGGCTGCTCTTCAGCTGTGGCAGCAACGGGACCAGACTCTGTGCTGGAACTGAGCTTACTCGCAGTCTGCCGAATTGGTCGATTGGTTGTAGTTGTTGTCGTTGTCGACGACGTTGTTGTTGTTGTATGAAATTTACTCCTTATGCTTCTGGTCGACGTTGCTATTGATCCTGATTTACTCAGAATTGTATATTCTGTGGTCAAGTCGATTTTCTTCGCTGTCGTCTGTGGCAACTATTGCAAAAAAGTAAAAAAAAAAAAGATGAAACAAAAAGTATTAAAAACAAAAAAGAAAACAATACTTTAGAGCTGCTACGCATTTTCACGCTTTTCAATTGTTGCATGCATGAGCAGCCAAAGTATTGCAGCAGAGCCAGCAGTTGTCTGCAAATTGTAACACCAACGCAAAGCCAAGAACAATGCGTCATTAAGTTGCCAGCAAAAACCAAAGCAACAACAATTGCCACGAATATTACAAAAACCACAGCTCACATCACATTATGCGTGTTTACGCACTTTTTGGTTGAGCAATTATCCGTTATAACTTATGGCAGGGGTGTTGCCATATACATCATATAGGCAGATAATGTGGCTGCCTTTTGTGTCTTTTTTTTTAACTGCACAAAGGGCTGACGAAGTTACATAAGTCCATCTTGCTATATAATTGCAATTATTGTTGTGTATATTTTTTTATTTTAATTTTAATTTAGCATAAATTAAATTTCTTACTGGTGTTTGAAGGTTATTTTAGACGCAGACATTTTTGACATTATTTGTTAATTTTCCTAACCATCATGATGATGGTGTATCTAATTTAATTCATTTAATATTTAATAATATTTATTTATACAAATTTTTTTTTATTAAATTATTAAAAGCAATAATTATCAAATTTTACTTGGTTTATATTCTCACATAAAAATGCCCTATTTTGAAGCAGACATTAAATAATAAATAAACAGTAATGCATTAATCCAGGCAACTCAGCGCTTTCTGTTAGCTATACAGCTTTTTTATAAAAACGTATTCATAAGTCGGTAATAATAAAGCAAAAGTTTATTAAAAGCTTTAAAGAATGCAATGTCTTAAGACATAATAAGTGACTTCATCGCCACTTACATTTGTAAACGTTCGCGAAACCATCTTGATAAAAAGTTTGTGTCTTAAGTCTTTTGTTTTATAAATTATTAATCTGCGCTACTGTCGTGTTTAAGTACCTAATACACAAATTGCAGCGTCATCAACAACGGCAATATATGCGTATTATTGTTTTTTTGTGCTTTTGTTGTTGTTGTTACATTCGCAAGCCAAGTTGTATTGAAAAAACAACAACAACGGCCAAGCAATAAGAACTAAAAGGAAAACAGCAACAATGCCACAAACATGTATTTTCCGGTGGTAAGTGTCTTGTCTGTTTCCACTTCCCCTCATTCCCTCATTTACCCCAAGCACCAAAGGTTGCTTAGCACTGTGCCAGCAACGAAGTTAATATGCCTCACTGGAATTTGCCAATTTAACGTACATGCGTTGCCATGGCGTCGGATTCGTTGAACGTCACACACAGCGGGCCAACTGCACATTATGTAGTGAAGCCATCGCCACTCGTACCGTACAACAACAGCAACGAGAAAAGCAATAGACAACAACAAACATGCCCAACAACACAATCAATCGCATTTATCGCATTTAGTATGTAGCTTACATGCCTTCGTATACGCAATATTGCGCATATCCGTTAGGCCGATGCGGCTGCTGCTGCCGATGCCGATGCTGTAGTCGATGCTGTAGTCGATGCCGATGTCGGTTGGCCAATATTCGTTACGGTTCATGGGCCGCTCATAAGTGCTCAGGTTCAACTGAACTGCAAGAAACTGAACTGCAACTCCGTACTGCATGGAACGAGAACTTCTGCGATGGCTTTGGCTTAGAACTCTGCTTAATAATGCAATTTAACCGTTAAGTAGATTAGTTTTACTCTGCTTTGCCGTTACATTCGCACAAAAATGCAAAAAAACCAAAAGTCGAAAACAAAAAGGAGACTTTTTGCATTTGTTAAAAGGAAAGTTGCGGAAGTTGCCAACGAATGACTTGGGCAACAACTTTGAGTTGCATTTGCAATGATTCACGTGCTGAAGGTTGCTCGCAGCTAAGCAATGCGGAAATGGATTAACAGCTTAGAAATGCTTAGAATTAAATTGAAATGTAGATTAACCGTTTCAGAGTTTAGATCGCATAAAGATATATTTTTGATATTTTGACTCAATGTGTAGAGCACGAAATTTATTAATTTACTTTTTGGTGTTTTAATGTAACAAATAATTTTTTGCGATTAAATTGCAGAAGTTATTTAATCGATTGAACCTTTGTTTTGAAATTCATTTAAGAATGAACAAATCATTCACTTGGCAACTAAAAATTAAATATTAGGTTTGTCTTACTTTAAATTCATTTGCATATTCTTTAAGCGCAATATATATTTATTTTGTCTATCGACCCTTCCTGTTTCATAGGGCTTCACTTGTTCTATTTCTTAGACCCTCAAATCCTTGCTTATCAGCACAATATTAGCTGAACTCCTAATGCCTATTCTCTTGTTTATTTAGGTTACTTTATGGCTGCACTAAACATTGCAGTCGACGCAGACGTGTTAATGGTCTTGAAACGAAGTCTGCGCAAGTTGCTGAGTAAATGAAAATATTTTTCTATATCCTTCTATTTACTAATTGAGTTTGTGCCGCTAGGTAAATTTTTCCCTTTGCTATTTCCTCACTCAAAAAATATATAATAAATTCAACTTAGTAGTTTGTTTTCACTCTTCGTTCCACAAAGTTTCTTAATCTGCTTGGAACTGATATCTCAAAGCAATTGAACTATCAAGTGTAGTGTGCTTTAAATTACTCTGCATTATTTATGTGAAGTTGGCATTAAGCCATTTAGTTCTTAAAACAAAACAAAAAATCAGAACTTCTATCCGTTGTCTCCGCGTACGTAAGCTGATGATTGGTTACATTGGCATCAGTTACACTGACGCTTAGTTTTTTTTACCATTTTTCAACTATGAGTTTATTAGAGATAAGTCGAGAAGAGTAAGGAAACATAAATGAACGTTTTTAATTGGCGTACTCCAACTTGCATAATTTGCCGATTGTCAACGTTTTAATTGTTTTGTTTCATACATTTTTTTGTTTATTTTAATTATTTGTTTTATTTAAATTCATATGCATTTACTTTATTTTGTTTTATACTGAAATCATAAACTCATTTCTGTTGTTCAACTCACCTGTAACAAGATGAAAATAATGATAATCCTAAAGATGAACGGCTTGCTTGGCTTCATAGTGCCTTGAGCGCCCATTTTGTTGTCTGCTTTTGTAGTCGCCCCTACGGTAAGCCAGCGGAGACTAATTTTCGTATCTGTAAAACATGTGCAAAACACTAATAAAGATCACTTAATGGGCGGCAGACATAACACATGCTACGCTAATTGATGGCTTCCTACTACAAGCTGCAGAGCTGTGGAGGTGGGCAGATGGCCAGTTGAATCGATGGTTAGTTGGTAGGTGGCCCTGTGCTGACCTTCACATTGGCCACTCAAGTGTTCGCGTGTGGCGAGCGGTCGATAAGCATTGCTGATAATACGTTCCAGCATGATAGACAACAACACAAATATGACACCTCACTGACACACTCAAGTACATGGCAACAACAACAACAAGAACCACTGAAGATGCGCAGAGCATTTTATGCGCTTCTTGTGTTGCACATGACAGGAAGCTCATGTGCGAGTCGCGGCTCGGCGAAATGAATTGTGGCCAATAAAATAAACCACCAATGACACAATGTGAGCTGTCAATGCGGGCAAAACGCAAAACGGAAAACAGCAAACAGAAAACGGAAAACGGAAATATAAACACATATGAGAAATGACAATGATGATCAAACAATTCTTCAAGCCGCAAAACGCGTGGCGACTCATCTCGTCAGCCGTATTAAGGTCAAAAGCATCAAATTACTTTGGTTTAATTATGCAAAAAAAAAAAGGAAAAAAGAAAAAAAATCCAACTTCACATAGCAGTACATTGCGCACTCAATCAACACTCCACGAGTAATGACACGATTACGATTCTTCCCTTTTTGCACCTAACTCAGTCATTCTAATTTTAGCTTAGGCTTAAATACTTTGTAATGAATAGAATCACACACAAGTGTGTAATATGCCTTCAGTGTCGTTTACGCGTATCTGCGCATGCGCGGCAACGAAAACAAACGACAAGCACCGCCTCAGCTCCACCCACACCCACACCAACACCAACACCGACGCAGACGCCAACGCCGACAAAAGGCGCCGGGCCCATGCTTCGCTGCCTGCCTATGAAGAGTCGAGCTGTAAAATTTGTTGCTTGGCGCGTTCGCCGTTTTCGCCGTTTTTTGCCGTTTTCTTAATTGTTGTTATAATTATTTAACATATTTTTTGTACTCTCATTTGTTGTTGCTACTCTTGTAGTTGTAGTTGTTGTTGTGCTTCTTGTAGTTTGATGTTTTTTGTTTGTTATTGCGGTTATGCAATACTTTTCGTCTGTGCGTTGTTATTTTTTTTTTTTTTTTATTTGTTTTTTAGTTTTATTTTTTTAATTATTATTTTACACTGTTTTTCGCGTTCTTTGGCTTCGCTTATATTTGTAATTATTTTTAATTGAAGTTTCATGACCTTGAGTAGATTTTGTTTTTGTTTCTTATTTTAAGTTTTATTTTTCTTGGGCTACGTTTTGTATTTTAATGGTTTTTCTTTGCTGCCTTTTTCTGTTTATAAAGTCAACAGCATTCATAGAAAATGTTAACGGTAACATTCGTTATGGCTTTATGCGCCTCCGAGTCGTAGAAAACGCTGTCAGTTTAGTTTAATGAAGAGCATTTATAATCCACTCTCAAGTATCACTTAGTCTTCAGGTCAACAGCTTGATTAAAAGGTTTTAAGGTATCAATTCTGCTTTTCCCATGATTGATGTAAGGTTAACCATTTGAAGTTTGTGATATGATATCAAATGTGAGGCTGGGCGAACTTTATTTTTCTTATATCTTTATTTTTATTATAGCCTTATTTTTTTTTTTCGCAGACATTATGGTAGCGCACTACCAAACAAAGCCTTAATTTGGAAACAAGATTAATACAACGCTATACTTCACCAGCTAGTAGCCTTAGCTATATTTGTGAAACTGACTAGATAATTCTTGGGATAATATTTATTATTCTTTCTACATAGAGTGTCTCCTCTGCGCTTTTACTTAATTTTAAGATGCTCACTGGCAATGAGCTATATTAGGATGGCAAGATTCCAAACAACGTAGTAATAATTTGAATATAAAAAAATCATTTTTTTTTACTAAATTTGTCTCCCAAAAATATAACAGAGACTAAGAATCCGCTTTGCTTACACTTACCCAATTACCGCGCGAATTCCCTTGAAACCTCTGCCCTTAGAATCAGGCAAGACCTCCGCTTAACGGTAACACTTTAGACACATTAAGACACATTTCGCAAATAAGTTGAACTAAATACCAAATTGGTTCCGCACAAGTACTCCGCAAACGCTATGAGAGCATGTAGTCTGACCTTCAAACAACGCGAAGGTGTATTCGAGACGCACGCAATCAGTTGACCAACTAACACCGAAAAACACAGTTTGGGGATTGAACCATAAGAGGTCTGGCCTATTTGAACTGCACCGAACTACACCGAACTGAACTGAACTGATCTGAACTGTTTTCCGTTGAAAACACACACGCGAGCGGGAACAGCGTCGAGGCGTAGAAGACAACAGATTTAGTGTTGAAGAGGCTTTGGTCAGTATACAAAATCTTTTTCACTTTCAATATAAAAAGTTTTGCTTTTTGCAGGGGATTTTAGCGGTTTTGTTTTTTTTTTTATTTTTGCGTTTTAAGTCGTTTGCTTTATATTTTACACCTTTTTTCTAGTCGATGGTTTTCTTTTTGGTTTTTTATATATTTTGTTTTTTCTTTCTTTATGTCTATTTATCTGTTGGTTTTTGTTCGAAAATTTTGGAAACCCGAAAAATCACTCAAGTGCAACTTGCCAAAAAGAATTGGCGGCGTCGACGGCGTCTGCGGTGTCGGCCACAAAAAACGATACGACTGCAGCGATTGCCTAATATTACATAATCGTTGCTAGCGTCTTCTGCTGCTTCGTCTTCTTCTGCTTCTTCTTCTTCGTTGGCAAAGCACTTCTTTATGGGCCGTTTTCAACAGTTTACTCCAGCTGCGTCTAAACTTCGTTTGCCACTTTTCACGTGCAGCACAAGTGTGAAGCCAAGCGCAGCTTTGGCGCATCTTTTTATAGTTTCACCAGCCACTGTGGCAAGCACAGACGGCCTAAGCAGACAGGCCGGGCAGCAGAAGTGGCAATAACAGCAGTTAGGTACGAGAAGATACAAATGTATCTGCACGCCAGTTAAGATATCAACTCTCTTTCTGTCTCTCTCTATTCCCCTGTCCCTCTATCTCTCTCTCTCCCTCTCTATATATATTGTATATCTTTATTGTTTTGTGCTCGTGTTCGAAACTCACGTGCCAAAAGAAGCTGAGTTCAGAGCACTTTCGTTGCTCATGGAACGTTGCACCGTTAGCCACTTGGTTGGTTTGCGCTGGGCCCGTCGTTCGTGACTCAGGCAAGCGCCCAGTCAGCTTAGCTTAGCTTAGAATCTGCGCTAATTGATTGACTCCGGAAATTAAATTTCTGCAATGGCAAAATGCTCGTAAAAGAATGCTGCCAAACCACTTCCGTGCGTTCTTGAGCCTCCTCAGGCCTGAAGAGTTAATGTGGCGTTCAGTATTGTCACTTAATTAGTTAAGATCGTGCAGAACAAAGTCTCTTTATAGCATTAACTATGTACAATTACACCAAATAAACCAAGCAACATTTAGACAAGTGCTATGCGTTAAGGTCAAGTGTTGCTAACCGTAAAAAAATTAAATTTTTTATACGGTTTACTTTTTGTTGCGATTTTTATTGTCGTTAATCAGCATTTTGACTGGCATTTTGCCATGCGTGTCTATTTAATATTTACTTACATTTTTGTTAATTAGATTTGCACATTTTTCAACGCTTTAGTTTAAATAATTAAACACAAATTTTGAAAGGGTTTAACTTTGACCATGGCATGCGCCAAGAAAATTTACATAAATCCTTGAGACCAAGCGTTAACAGAATTCCATTCAATGTGCGCAGCTCGAAAGCAAATTGGGAATCTCATGCCATATCGCACTGTTTTTGGAAAATCCAATTTCAAAGCATCAGTACTAAAAGCCTATTCAATTTGCATAACAAGAGGGAACAAGAAATGTTACACATTCTGCTTCCTATTTAGAACTGCTGTAATATCCTTATCATCAAAAACCTTCTGTGCTTGTTTGCCATTCTCAGCACATAGAATTGTTTAATATATTTCGAGAATTTTGTTACTCGTATAAATTCGATATTAGTCAGTTTCTAGAGTAGCGAATGTCAATAATAGTATTATATTTGAAATCCATTAATATAAACCAACCAATCACAAAATCATTTCAAATGTAATCAATGTAGTTGTGTCCTTTTTGGTAGTGATAGACAAAGACCCTGAGACTTTTTATACAGATCACATTAAAATAGTTTCACAAATCACAGAACATTATAATGTGGGGTTTTATATAACAGTTGGGAAAAGCTTCCTCAACTCGGCTGAAATTCTAGAAAGCATTGAAGTAACAGCACACGCAAATTGGGCAATTAAATAGGAATTTATACCCTGTACAAAAACGCTTTTGTTTTCCAAGATATTTTCACCAAATTATGGATTTAATAGTTTTAGCTAATGTTCAATGACAGATCTTAATATTATATATATCGGTCTACTATATCATATAGCTGTCATAGGAACGATCGGCCGAAAAACAACATTTACTGAGAAAAACTTTTTTGTTTATTAAGATAACGTTATCAAATTTTAGATTTGATGATTTTAAGTAATATCCAATCATATTCTCGAATATTAATAAATATCGGTTTACTATAACATATAGCTGCCATAGGAACAATCGGCCGAAAAATGGCTTTTAGTAAAAAAAACATTTTTTTCTTAGGATATCCTTACATAATGAATACAAAATATTAAAGCAGCAAAAAATATATATTCAGTTTTGGATTGGGTACAGGGTATTCTGTAGTCGGTTACGCCCGACTATAGCCCTGCCTTATCAAGGTTTCTTAAAAAGTCTATAAGAGTTGAAGCAAAAAGCATTTTTAATATGAAAATGGGTTTTTTTACTTGAATTGAATATGTTTTTTCATAAGATTCCTTTATACTCGTACAATAACTGAAGGAGTTTCAAAAAAAGGAAAAGTGCTGACTGCATCACATAATGCAGATTCACATAATATTTTCCAGGAAATATAGTTGGAATAATTATTAAAAATTTCTGCCTTACAGTCGACGAAACGACTTAATGACCCAATTTAACTAATTTATTAATGACTTTGTGCTTATAGTCATCTGCTGATCACTATAACTTCTTCCTCGAAAGTGCCTAATGATCTGCTTTTTTTTATTATCTACATCTATGCTTTAAAATAATTCAGAATTTGTAGTTTTTAAGGTTTAGCATAATAATTATTTTTTATTGGTTGTTTTTTCAATTATGTTTCTTTTTTTGTTTTTTGTTTTTTTCATTATTTAATAAATATTTTTCATACATGCGCGCTTTCAAAATCATTTCATTAAGCTGTAAATCATAAACATACACATTAATCTCTTAACTATTTAATTGTTACATACAATACAAATTTTTAGTTTGACCAAACTCATCCTTGCCAGCATTAGCATCAGCATCATCATCATCATCATCATCATTATCTTTTTTATTAAATAGAATAAGTTCTAATGCGATTCTCCTTGTTTCCATTTGATTAACATATACAATACATTTAACATTTTTAATAGCATTTCTCATACAGAAATCAAAATCATACAGAATGCAGCGTAAAAACTAAATGAACTAAAAACTAAAATTTTTATTTTAAATCAAACATAAAAAGCAACTCCGACAAATTTGAAAAACAGAATATTTTAAATTCATGAATGTTTTCACTCAGTGCGTGTAAAATTTAATTGTATAAAAAAACGCAAATTATAAAGAAAAAATTAAAAATAGTTTTTGTTAATTAAAATATATATAATTGAAAAATTTCTTTCATTTTGTTACATTTTGTGTTAATATTTGTTTTCATTTTTTATGATTTAAATTGAAACTTTGAACATTAAAAAACTACTAATTATTTTTTTTACATTATTTTTTATGCATTTTTTTACACAATTTTATATTTTTTTATTTGCTTTTTAATAGCTTTTAATATTTTTTTTTTTGCACTTTTTGGATTTTTTTTTTTATAGTTTTACAGATTTTTTTTTTTAAATTTAAATTTAAAATTCTAATTAAAATTCTTGTTTCCTTTTTTTTTTTCTTTTTAACTTATATAAATCAAATGATTGATTGTTATTATCCGTTGTTACTATTTAAAATATATATATATATCCTTTTTTGTTTATTTTTGTTTTTGCATATAATGTTAGATGCTTTGGGTGTTGTTAGAGAGAAAGTTTTGTGGGTGTGTGAATGGTGGGTGTGTGTGTGTGTGTGTTTTTTTGTGTACACAACGAATCTCAAAGCAATAAACGCGCGCATTAAATTTCAACAAATTCATGTTGTTCTTGGTGTTGTTGTTTATGTTGTTGCTTTTGTTGTTATCATCTAGAAGCAGCATTTGCGGTTGTTGTTGGCACCGCTATTGAGCTTGCAATGCTGCATGTCGGAGCGGCGCGGCCGGCCGGACTTGGCCTGGTAGTCGCGCACCTTGTTGGCACGCTTGATGGCGCCGCGGCAGAGCTTCTGATGATCCTTCTTATTCTTGCTCTGAAAAGAGCAACAAAAGAGGAAAGCAACACCAGTTAGAGGAGTTTAAGGCATGGTGCTGTCATCTCGGCTACTCACCTTCTGACTGCTGAGTGCCAATGCCTCCTGCTTAAGCTGCGCCGCCGCTTGGCGATCGATGCGCGCGGTATTATTGCCAGCACGCGTCTGCAGGCCGCGTGCATTGGCGCCAGAATTGGCAATGGCCGAGTGCCGCGCAACCGGCATTGGCGGTTTCTCCTGCTCCACCGGCTGCTCGCATTGTTGCTGCTGCTGCTGCTGCTGCTGTTGCTGCTGTTGCGGTTCGTTATTCACCCCGAGATCAAGACTTACAAAACTTTCGGTGGCCTCCTGTGCTGACCTAATACTATGATAGACAGACATGCTATTTAATAGCAAGGAAAAACAAAACAAACGAGAGAGAGAAAGAGATAGAGATGGAAATAAATAAAGAACGGGAAGAGAGAAGAGAAGAGAGAATGAAGAGATTTGCAATTAGTGAATTGTTGCTGTGTGCTGTGCGTGCGTGTATTTTAATGGCAGAAGCGGTTAAGCGGGCCAATCACCAACCTTGGATGCTCAATCAATAGATTCTCAAATGGTGATATTTCCATATTGATTGGCCCAATCGAGGTGAAGCATGGTGGCGGTGTTACGTACCATGACTCCTCCATCGATATATTAGCACCAATATAGCCGCCGCAGCTGCTGCCGCTGCTGACGTTGCCCTCATAATCGCTGACGCATGGCGACGAGGTGCGCGCGTCGAACAGCGACTGGGTCACGCCATTGTCAGCTGGCGGCGAACCGCCCAGCTCCTGAATGACACTTCCGCCCCGTGGCGGCGAGTTTACCGCGGAGCGACTGAGCGGCGCAACGGCGCTGCCACGTGCACCGTTCCGTACACGCTGCAAATGGTTCCGCTGCTGCTGCGGTCTTGGTCCACTGTACAAGGAATGCGAACTGATATGCTGACGGCGTCTGGCCGAGGCCGCAGTCGATGCGGCTGCACGCTGCTGCTGCTCTTGCTGATGAACCTCAACAAGTGAGATGTCCTCCTCAGAGTCAGAGCACGGTAAAGATACTTCCTCGTCTGCTAGTTCAAAAATTATAGACCCCGTTAATATTGCATATACTATGTATGCGTACATGCCGCTAGAGACTCACCCTCCTTCTCGACGATGAACCATTCGGCCTCGTCAAAGTCGTCCTCCTCGGAACTCTCGTTCGGTGTCAATAGTTTCGTTATAGTTGGCGAAGTCGTGCCCAAGCCCTTGCGTGCCTGCACGCCCTGCGTTTGCTTGCCGCCGGCGCTTCGTCGACTCTTGCCACCGCGTTTGGCGCCCCGACTATTTGGATTGCCCCCAGTTACCGATGGCGTTGCCGAGGTCACACTAATCACATCGCCAGCAAAGTCCTCGCGTTGCTGTCTTTGCTGCTGACGCTGCTGTCCACGTTCGTTCGCGTTCGTCGATTGCTGTTGCGTTTCGCTATTCGGATTCTCAGTATTCGTGCCAAAGAAGTACGAAGCAAGGCTACTAAACATTATACAGCGCTCGAGTTCCGCTCCTTTGCCTTTATGCTTGATTGTCGTCGGTGCGTTTATGTGATTATTCTTTAGCGTTTTTGTTCTAATTGTAGGTGTCTCTTTGGTTTTAGGCAGCGATTTTGCTTTATTATTTTTTAATAATTAAGTTTGATTATATGATGATCAAATCAATATTGCTTTTCAGTTGTTTGAGATCAATTTAAGCTTTTGTTTTGATTTCCCTTCTTTCGAGAGAGAGAGATTGCTTTGATTTTTAGTTTTTTTTTTTTTTTTTATTATTTGAATTCAGTCTTTCTTTGTTCGCACGTTTGACGTCCTTACTATGCACTGATGCCGTTAATCAGGTAGAAGCTATAACGAGAGAAGAAGAGGCCAAGTGTTTATTAATTGAAAGTCACAACACAACAAAGCCATAAAGGTTTTTAAGATTCTCAAGTAGCAAACGATAACGCATCAACGCAAACCGTTGACAGTCGGAATGCCCACAGACTGACGACTCACATATCACAAAACATATAGAGAAACCACAAATTTCCATATAAGCCCCCAACCCGCCCATAATGCCCTCGCACCGTTAAGCAACGTTTGATAAAGCAAAAGCCTCGTTTAAGCTTTTTATACGCTCAACCTACGCTGTGTCCGTGCACACACGCTGCCACACATCTATTTTAAATCCAATCCGACCCATTGGCTGCGGTTGAGCATGCCCAGACCACGCGAGCAGCGCATAAGAAAATCCAGTTTAGCTAATTGTGCGAACAAAAACTTGCGAAAAATGCGTAAAAATAGAAAATTGTGTAATCGCATGTTGTCGCTTTATTCGCTTATTTGTTTGTTATTTGTTATTGTTGTTGTTATTATTATTGGCTGACAATTGCTATTGTTTTTTTTTTTTGTTTGTTTGTTTGTTTGTTTGCTTGTGAGTGGGCGGTTGGGGCTAGCGTGTGCAACGCTGAGAGAATACACAACGGGGAAGGTCAAATGAAATGTTTAGCTTAGAGCATTTAGTTTTTGCTTCCATATCGCTATACAGGGTGTCAATAATTGCAATCAAATCTCTTTGCTTTAAAATATATACAATTTAGGAACTTTTTAAGTTTTCACTGTAACATTCTCAGATAGCACATGCAAACGCAAACTAAGATTTCAACTAATAAGTTTATATTGAATGAATAACATTGACAATCCCATTACCCTGTATACATATAATTTACTCTTTTGATTGTTTAATTATTTACTGCTATTTTAATTCAGATGTAATTTATCTGTATTTGTCGGTTTAAGCATTCATTTTATCAATAATTTTTTTGCTTGTTTTGCTTTTGTTTTTTATATATTTTTGCTGCTATGAAACAATGAACGCAATAGAAAAAGTGAAATTTTATTTAGCCAACATTAAGTGGAATTTCTTTTTGAACTGTAATTATGTTAAAATTTTTATTATTTTTGCCAATTACACTTTATTTCTTTTAGTTTTGTGCAAAGGCATACAGGTCAGTAGCCTACCATAAAATCCAATTAAAATATTTTTGAAATGGAAAACATGTACAGTTTGACAAGCACACATGGTTAATGCTACTAAAACTGCACATGCTCTAGTACATGCCAAACTGTTAAACAGCAGACAACGAAATTGCCACAACATTTGCAACATGAAATAGCACGTTGAAAGCAATTATTTATTTTTACTTTTCTCAAAATGTATAAGCTTAGATTCGCTGTCGGTTTCTCATTTTGTATCGACAAGAATAAGATTATTATTTTCAGCACATATATGCCACAATTCTTACTAAATTACTTAGAGTTTTTGCACAAATGTATGTCATGCACTGCTAAGCTTACACTACAATTGCCCAATCCCAAATGGCGACCAAAGAAATTACAAGTGTTTTATAGCTCAAACAATAAAAAAACAACCAAACCATAAGACAGACTACATCATAAAATAAGCTCATTTGCGGCTACTTCACATTGCAGCTGCGTGATGTTATAAGATCTATGCGATCGTTTTCATGTCAGCAACAGTGGCTGCAACAACATCAACTTCAACAACAACAACAACAATGACAATAACAAGTGCAAATAGAAACAACACAGAGTAGTCTAATGTAGACGAGTTTCATGCGCTTGGCATATGATCGCGAGAATTACAGTGCAATGTATACAATATAATCTATGTAGCATCATTCTATTTCATTATTTTTTTTTTTCTTTTTTTATATTTATATGCAATTGTTTTATTTTTGTTTTTGTGTATTTTTGTTTTTCTTGAACTGCAACTCATGCGATGACATCGCAATAAAGTGTACTAAAATGGCACTTGTCAGTAAATGATAGCGCTGCCGTTTTCATTAGACAGACGTAATTTGTTGGCAATTGTCATGAGAGGTTAACATGCACACATACACACATGCATATATATGTACATAGAAACATAGATTCGGCAACGAGTAGGAACACGTTGCACTACAGTGACTGCAGAAACCCATAACTACGTGAATATGTATATGTATTTACTTAAATATGTCTGTATATATATATATATATATATATATGATACTGCAGTTTAGTTGGTAAATTGGCACTTATATGTACATATATACATAAGTGTGAATTGGCTAGGTTGAGATTTGGCAATTTAAATGGCTAATTTGTATATAACAGGTAAATTGTAGATACATTATTTTAACAAATTATAATTAGATTTTAGCGAAAACTCTTTAAGCGGGGTTTAAAAAAACTGCTTTGCCAAATAATCATGGCTTTATTAAGTTGTAAAACTTTTGGACTACGCTGTCATTAACCATCTACGAAGCCATACACCTAAGTGATGTTGGGATTACCTGGAACCAACTCACGCTAAGCGAGGCAGCACTTGCCTGCTGTTTAATGCTGTAAATGAAAACTTTGCATACACTGATAACTAAAATTATACTTTTTACACACTGCAGCTGATGCTATTGAAAATCACTTTAAAGCCTGTCAAGCGCAACACAACGTTGTGCATCCGATTACCTTTGTTGTCAAGCACATAAGCGTATGAGGAAATGTCTTTCAAAAGAGATAAAAGTAAATAAGAAAAAAAGCAACAAAACCTTTTCAAAAAGCTTTTCTTGCAGTTAATGTCAAATGATGTACACTTATGTAAGCACGTATGTGTATGTAAATGTATGCATCTCTGTGTAGTATATAATTATGTTTTCACAAATAAGTCAATGCTCAACTACACGATGATTGCGCGCAGCTGAAGATGTGTGTCCGTTGGGACCAGCATATCATCGAGCCTATGAAAAGTGGCATCAAACCGAAATCAACCGAAAAATACGTAGTAACATAAAAGAAACTGCGCAGTTAAAATGCAAAACGACGTAACAGTTTGCGAAGCTCAGCTTTGGCTCGACGTTTCGAAGCGACGCGACGCGACGCGACGCTGCTGCTGTGCATGAGCCAATTCGCTCAGTCGAAGGCAACGCGCGTGCGTGGAGTGCAATGCAAAAGTAAATGAAGCAACCGTTGCCTTAACTGTTGTTGTTATTGCTGGTGTTCGTGGCTGGCGTTCGTGGCTGATGTTCGTTGCTGGCTTTGTTGCCGTTGCACTTTGCTGCATATGCACGTCGCGTTGCGTAGTCGAAACAAAAGATTTCGTATGCATTTGTATTGACTTTTATTGTTTTTATTGTTGTTGTAGCTGCTCTTGTCAATTTGTATTTTTTTATATTTTTTTGTTGTATGTGTCCGTTTATATTCCGATTTCTGTTTTCTGTTTTCTATTCAATACAAATGCATACAATAGAAACCTCTTTTGTCTGCTGGCTTAGCTTATGCAGCTTACACCGTTTCAGTTTTGAGTCACCTTTGGCGCAGCGCTTCGTTCATTGGTTTGCTTCGACTTTTGTCCGTTTGTTCGTTTGTTCGTTTATTCGCTTATTCGTTTTCGTTTTGCGGTCAATTGATAATTGTGTTGTCCATAAACTCGTGCATGCTGCTGGGGCCTCAGCGTAAGCAACGTCAAGCAGCTCCGCGGACGCCAGCCTGCAGACGGCAGCGGCAGACTTTATGGCAGGCGGACAGGCAGACAGGCAGGCAGCAGCATTGTGGCGATGGCTTTGTTTTGTTTTTGTTTTTCGTTTGCCACATGCTCTGGCCGTGATTTGCTTTTGTATTATTTTTCGCTATGGGTCTTTAGCGTGTTATTATTAGTTTTTTGTTATTTTGTTTTTTTTTTTTTTATTTAAATTTATTTTGTTTTTCATTTTGTTTTCTATAATGACCAATTTCACTGGCAATGTCATTATTGTCTTTTGGTTTGAAATGCTTCGCGTTTGTTGTGTGACTTGGTTAAGTTCAGCATTTAAATAAATACGCTTAGAAAGTGAAATTGCACGAACTGTCATTAGGGCGCAGGCACAATACAACAAATTGTACGATTGGGTCTCTGTATTTTTGTTTTCATAAAGAAAAACAAAAAGATAAACTCACGTCAGGTCAATTTTGTCTTTATAGCTTATAAGCTTATGAGCATTGACGTCATTATCTGGTGCGCAGCACTCACGACATATCAGAAGAAGCAGAAGATCATTAAGAATGACTGCTTTGAAAAAGTTGATTGTGCTTTTTGTACAGTTTTATCAAGGGACTCAATCCCTCGTACACACGTCAACAAAGCAATGTTGTAAAGTTGCCAGTTTCGCATTGCATGAGAATTTCCAAAAGATAGTTTCCTTAGCTGTCAGCTTATGATTCAACTGTGCGCGCATTTGGCATAAGCCTATCCAACGCTTGTTATTTTTTACAGAAATTTTATTAGAAGTTAATTTACATTTAATTGGCATTTTGCTTGAGAAGTCGCTGATATACATGACTATGGCTATAACTAATGTAAATGAAATGTATCCACATTTTCAATAACAATGCAATGTGACAAGGTTGGCGATTTTTATTCAATTTAGAAATCAATTCTGAGCTGTATCCAATTTGCATGCCTGATTTATTTTTAATTATTATAATTTGATAAAAAAAAGAAAATTAAAATATTTTTTTAGTTTTGTTCAACTTTCACTTTATCAAACATTATTTAATTTTTAATTTTTTTTCTTTTTGTTTTTTATGGTAACACACTTCATGACGACACGACGGCGATATGGCGTCTACTCTGCAAGATGATAACCCACACTAGCAGATAACCCAACACTGTGAGGTGCCGTGCGATTGTGTGCGCCTACAAACAGAAGAAGCCCATTTGACTTTTCTTATCTGAGTTTATTGCTCCAGACAAATTTACACATCGCCGCATGAAATATGTAAACAAATACACTACAGCGAGCACTTGAGCTGCCCCAAATGTCACGTGACATACAAATTGAAAACTAACAGTAAGCATACGTCACGTTGCACATTGCCAACAACTCGAACAAATTAGCGTAAAAGAGCAACAAAAAAACAAAAAAAAAAAAATAAATAAATTTCTTTTTGAACGTTTTAACGCCATTTTGGACTAAACGTCAAAAAAACACAATAAAAACTTTAACACGAAATCATCAAATGAAAGTGCCAGAATTAAAAATGTTACGCCACATGCACAAAGCAAACACACGAATTTTTGTTGTTGTTGTTGTTGTCTTTTTTGTATACAACAGCATACGGCAAGGCAGCGGGGAGGGGAAATGTTTGCAGCACTTGGCAAAAGTTATTGAACCGTAAAACAGTTTGCTCGTGCAGAATCAGTCGTATGGCAAATTGAGTGCTGAAATGCAGGAAATTCTATTTTTATATAACTGAGCAGCAACAACAACAACAACCACAACCAAAGAAAACAACTGAAGGAGAAAAGCACAACAACACGACAACACGGCAACACACCAAAAATGGCAAACGCAAATTATGCAATAAAATTTGTGTACAGCCTCAAAGCAACAACAACAACAACAACGACAAAGCAAGCAATAAAAGTTTTAAATAAAATATAATTAAAGAAAAGCAATATACGTCAAAGACTGAAAACAAAAACACAATTGCGGTCAATGCAAAGTGTGTCATATAGGCATATTAATTATGACCAATAAATGCAATTGAAATATGGACAGTGGCACACCGCTATGAGCAACGTAGTTACTTTGGCTGCATAGCACACATGCACACATACACACATGCACATGTGTGTGCTATTGTAGAAATTTGCATTGCATTTTAAATTGCATTCCTGCACGTTGGCCAAATTACTCATTTACGTATGCAGTCAGTGAGCTGAGTTTCATTTCGTATTTTTTTGTAATTATTAAACAAACTGACAGCTGCTGCTGCTGCTTAGCTTTTAGGCCCTTTGTCTTTAACTGCATTTGTTGTTTATGGTGCTTGACGTCGTCGTCGGCGTCGTCGTCGGCGTCGGCATCAGCTTCATCGTCATTATCCGAGCCAGAGTCAGTCATGGCGCATTTACGCTGGCACTGATAACCCCAGCGCAGGCCCCAAGCAAATAATGAAACAAAGGCAATTGGCAAAGGCAAATGCTGCATGCACACACACACACAGGCGGACAGACGGACAGACAGACAGACAGCTAGACCCACTGGGCCTATGCGAGTAAATGTAATAAATGATTTGATGCTTTTGCTTAAACTATTGAAATTTCACTTTTATTGTCTGCCGTTTGCTGTTTGCTGTTTTCTGTTTGCTATTGTTTGCATTTTGCTATTCGTCGCTGTTCGCATTTGTCATTGTTTTATGCGATCGCTCTGTTGCTGTTGCTGTTTCTGGTGCTGTCACTGTCGCTGCCTACCCGCGTTCAAATGAATTTAACCTTGAATTTGTAAATGCCGTAAATGCCGTCCCATGCACTCAGCTGTGCGCCTGCACAAATAGCAAATGACATCAAGCCACAGCACAGCTGTGCCAGAGCGCATAGCGTATAGCAAATGGCAAACAGCAAACAGCAAATAGATACACATGTTAGATACTCACATCTGAATGGCTGCACAAATCTATTTATTTATACTCGTAAATGGCTAACAGACTCTGAGGTGTTGATGGTGTATTGCAAAACGAATGGCATAAACATTTTTGAAATTGTTTTTACAGTTATACTGTACCGTGTACACTGCACACCCTACATTCATAGACCTTGAACGTCTGCTAATGGTTCCGATAAGATAGCAATGCGAGTGAATGTCTCCACAAATGGCTTTCCTACTTACTTAATTACTCACTCACGGTGATACGCTTAGAAACTGTAGGGTATTTACTAAGTCGAAAACTTGCTGCCCGGGGCGTGTAACTTACCTAAAACGAAAAAGAGCAGAGCAAATAACTGTTAGATGCGTTTATTACTTCAGATACGCCTAATTAGAAAATAATCGTCAAGCAACAGCTTCTGAAGCCCAATTTGGGGTTTAACTTGCATGCAACCGTTGCATGTCATCGATTTTAGTTTCTTTTTTTTTTTTTTTTTGTGTACTTTGGATTTCCCATTGCTTTTCGTTGCTTCAAAATTGACCCAGTCTAATAGTCGCAGACAGCATAATCATGTCAATAAACTTTTCAGCTTTATTTTTCATGCTAGCTTATCAACAACACTTGTGTAGATTTTACTATTTCACTGTTTTTTTTTTTTTTTTGTATTTCTTGTGTTTATTTTTTAATGTTAGTATTTATTTGTGTAAACTGACAGTTTATTTGCAAAGCGATAGAGCCCAGCCAGACACAGTGACTAGACATTCGAGTGCCAATCAAACGTGCCGCAGCTTAGTTTACGCAATCAAAAAAAAAAAAAAAAAACAGCAACAAAAATAACAAAAGAAAATAAAATTATTATCATATGCATATGAAAATAGTTTCTAGAGGCGAGTCGCTGGCGCAAAGTCCACACGCGCATATGCAATTAATTGTCTGTGAGTTAAGTCAGTTCCGATTATACATCGAACTTGAACTAATTGCGAGCTTCTGTTTACTCCAATACTCGAAGCTTGACTAGACAAGACTTAGCGCTGCGTGCTCTGCCGGACGGACATACGTACGGGACGCTTGGAATATGTCTAAAACGCAATTTTTAAAACGCCATGGGCTATAGAAAAGCTCAGTTGAAGTTAAACTTGAATTTGAAAGCCAAAACGAACAAAACAAAAACACAAATAAAAAAGCGTGGGAGACGCTTGAAGCGAACTTTGAACTACAGCAATTAACTAAATTTTGAACAGTTACAAAATTTAAACCAGATTTCAACAATTTATTTTTTTTATGTAAGCACTTCAATTAAAAAGGCATTATACACGTTTAACTATTAACTTGCATTTAAATCTATTTTTAATTTTTTACCCATGGTAACATTTTTTTGGCTCATGAGCTTTGCAAGGAAAGTGTAATAATTTGATAAGAACACAGAATTATGCAATAATATCACAAAACAGCTGACGTCAGACTTGGCCTTGAAAAATTTTTAATTTTTTTTTCAACTAAAACTAACAAAAAAACAGCCAAAGAAGCTGCTAAAAGGTGTACAAAGGCATCCCATTTTCATAGCATATATTTTCTGTTTAGATTTTTTGATTTATTTTTAAAATTTTTTTGCTGAAAATTCCCGAAAGTGTTCTTTAATTGGAATAAGCTGTTTTCAAATTGTCTTTAAAAAAAATTGTTTATTTTTACTTTCATTTTATTTATTTATTTTTTGCTTTTTATTTTTTTTGGTTTTTCGTAAACTTTTTTCTATTTTCTATGTCATGTATTTTATTTAATATTTTTATTGTATATAAGTGTTTTGTTGTTAGTGTTTTACATATGCAACGGCTCACCTTAGCAGAAAAAAACTTATAAATTATTGTACACAAAGTAAAACAATTGAAATCAAATGAAAACACACAACAACAGAAGCAGAACAACGACGACGACGTTAAACCGTGAAGGTGTTGGAGCCACAGAAACGATACTGCAAAGTCGACACTCGATTGCCAACTAAATCGAACGGAAGCGCATTTGAATTTCAAAGCCCAAAAGCACTCGCACACAATAGCAACAAACAACAACAAAAGCAACAGCAACAAAATACACAAAGCAAACTCAATGCAAAGAACCTCGTATGAGCCAAATTAAATACAGAAACAGCAACAAGCAACAACAACAACAACAACAACAAACATCAGACCAAATAAAAGAGCATATTTAGCACGAAATCAAATAAAGCTGAAGATGTTTGTTTTAATGCGCGCGTTCCGCATAAGCATTTGTTTTTTCTATTTTTTGTATTTAAATAAATTTTTTTTTTTTCTGCTACAATTAATTATTTGTATGTACATGCATGCATATGTAAGTATTTAGATATATACACGGTACACTTGTTTTGAGTTGCGCGTAAGCAGTACACAAATGCACACGAAACGGACGGCGATTGGCAGAATCATTTGGCTAAGTGTTCATTATTAAATAGGTTTTTTTTTTCTCATTAAGCTCAAGCGTCATTCTTTAACAGTTATTTCATCAAAATAATTTCAATTTGTCCGATGATTAATTTAGAAATGGTTTTTTGCTTCAAGGCATTTAAATTGCATTTATCAAAATATTTTTTTTTTTTAATATTGATTAATTTATTGTAACACATTTCGTTAAATTTGGTCAATTATTTCTTTAAATTTTATTGACCTTTAATTTTTATTAATTTTATTTTCTTATGAATTTTTATTTTATTTATTTTTTTTTTTCCTTATTTTTATTTGTCGTGTGTTGTTCCCCTTATTTATAATTTTTTTTTTCGCTGGCTATATTTGTACCAATCTTATCTGTGCAATTGCAAGCAATTCTTTTTTTTTTTTTTAGATTTACTTTTACCTTTTTTTTGTTTTGTTGTTTGTTTATAATTTAAAATAACTGTCAACACTTTGGTTTCTAATTCTTTCACTTGTAGTTTTTTATAATCTTGGATTTTGTTTCTTTGTTTGCCTCTTAGAAAAGTTCGTGTCCAAGAGTTACTGCGTTGCGTTTGCTTTCAAATATCAATAGCGAATGTCAGCAGGGCGCAGTGGAATTTTCAACGACAGCGCGCACTCACTTTAAGCCAAACACACAGCGAGACAGTGAAAAGTATCTAAAAGCGTCGAAGAGAGCATCTACCACATAGCATATACAATTTGTAACGTACGTTTTGTCTACGCTATGGTAGCGTATTTTCGTATTTTCTAAAACGCAAAAACAAAGCAACAAAGAACGGCCAGTGTGTGAAGTACAAACACAAACACAAGTACCAAGCAAACGCAAACGAAAAAGCAAAAGCATAAAGCAGCCAAGCAAATTTATGTTTTCGTCACAGCTGAGCCAGAGAGAGCATGAGAGAGTGTGTGTGTACACTTGCGACGCAGTCACTCTCAGCATTCGTGATTTTTGTTTACTAACAAAAGCGCGTCAGCAAAATACTCGTGCAGCAAGAATTGGCGTCAATGCGATCGAATGCGTTAGAGAAGGAAAGATAATACGAGCGCACACTCGACGATCAGCTGCGCATTGTTGCTTGACATACTTTTTTTCTGCGTTTTCTTCTGCGTCGTTGTAGCGCGCAGATACAACAATTAGTGTTGTTGTAGATAGATGAACAAAAAAAAATGTATCCATGTACATATGTATTCACGTATTCGCTGCACATATACAAACAGCAAAAGAAATTGTTTTTGTGTCTCTTCTGTTTTGTGCTGCTCATTCGCGGAGCGCAGCGCAATTAGCTAAGCATATACCTACTTTTTCACATGCGCACTCTCAGACACCATTTGGCTGCTCTCGTTATGACTAAGCAGTGCCATATACTCTTTTATATATATAGGTACATATACGCTGCGCTGCTTAGCTCAGCTGTTCGCATTTGGCTTGTTTTTATTTTTTTTATATTTTTTTCATTTCGGTTTTCCTCTTTCCTCTTCTTGCTTAGCTTGCTCAATGCGCAAAGTTCAATTTGTTAGTTCCTTTTCTATTTTTTTTTTTATTAATTTTTTTTTTTTTTTCATTTAATTAATTTTTTCATATTTATTGTGAAATAATTTTTGCCCAATCATGCACAGACAAAACCCATAAAAATGTTAATGAAATTCTTGTTTGCATATATTTGTATACACATACTTACATACAATACAAATGTATGAATATATGTACATATGTACATTTTTGTTCTTTCATTGAATGCATTTGATTTGGTTGAAAAAATAAACAATAATTAAATAAATCAACAATTAGATTATGTTATTGTCGACACACATGCGTTGCGCTTGGAGAAAAAACAAAGAACCCCAATCGAAAGACACACACCTTCATTGCGTGCGCGCACTTGGCGTGCATCCAGATGTGTACATACATATACACATACATACATATATAATATTGTACATATAAACAGGTAGTTTATAATTATTTTATTACACAGTCAAATTACTTGAGTCATTGCTTATGCAATAAACTGCTTAGCAAATGTCCGTTAAATGTGTTTAATTTATTTATTCTGCTATAGTTATAATTTATTGTAGAAAATTGTTGAGTTGTATATGCATATGTATTCCTTTCGCCTACACGATAACGGGTTTCACTTACTTAAAAACTTTACTGTGCGCTTCACCTCAAGCTATCAGAAATTGCGCCAATTAACGAAACTCGTATAGAAAAAGTCACTTATGTATATATTCTCTCGAAATTTGCTAACCTTAAGCAAGTTCAAGGTAAAGCGAAAAATTTCGTATATTTATTTTTATTTCTTTATTATATTTGTACGTATGTATATGTGCGTATATGCTGATGTATATATGTATATTCGTATACTGAGTTGTTGTTTGCTTTTATTTTGGTTATTTTAATTTTAGAAATTTTATCATGATTTTTCATGCAGCAAATTTACTGATATTGGACAATAAAAACACTTGGTCAATGACAGCTGCCAAGCGAACAAGTGGCAGGACAATCCGCACCGCAGGCTGTATACGCTACATGAATCCTAGTGAAACTGCTCAGCAACTAAAATAATGTTTAATTAAAAGTTGAATTATTTAACTACCAGATAAACATATTTTTGGTAAAAGCTTGTGCACACATAGCTGGGTTCCATGACTGCGGATATGCCACACTGGCAGAGTCTTCAAGTCAAATATGTACGTATGTATGTATGTAAATACTGTCTGTCATAATTTCAATAGCGTCTACAAATTTAAATTTCATAGTTTTTCTTATACGCGTTGGGCATTTCAGTAGCTAGACATTTTTATCTGTAAATCAACTCGTGTCGCCTTGTTTCGAGTGAAAAAATTATAACAAGAACCAGAAAGCAAATGTTTTTGGCAGAAATTATGGGATTGTCTATCTGTAGGAACAGTCCGTGTGCAAAGTATTTGAAAGCATACAACAACACTTATAGGAATTAATTTGATTATTATAATTAGTTTTCAAGTTTACAATTATGGTAAAGACTTATTCGACAATTTACTAATTACATGGGCTGAATCACAGACCTACTCAGTCAGCTCCAATAATATTTATTACATACGTGCACGCAATTGTAAATTACTGCTCGTAGTTAATTGTAATTTAATTTGTTAAAAACAGAAAAAAAAAAACCAAAACGCTTATCTAAACAACAGCACAGTGTAGCCAAGTCAACGCTTAAATTGTTTTCACGCCTATTTTTTTTTTTTTTAATTATATTTAAACATATTGTGAAATATTAAACTTAATCCAGAGACAAAAAAGCTAGAAGAGAAACTTTCAAAAAAGTTTTCCCCACATGAAAGTTTGTCTCGAAGTCGCTAATAAGGGGGGCACATTCCCTTTCGCTGATTAGCAGAAGGGGTCACTCCGCTGTCACTTATCACTTGTGTAGAATTACCTCATACCTCACATGCAGTGACTGCGAAAGTTGACGCGGCTATCAACGAATGATGAGGATTTTTAAATAAAATTAAACAAAATAAAATAACGCTATGCTCACATAATACATCTAAGCACACGTGCAGCTACACAAAACAAATTGAAAATGCTGAATTTTTTTTAAACTATTTAAAAACAACGTCTTGTAACTAATTATCTGTTTTTTTTTTTGTTTTTGTTGGCTTTCCATTATTAATTACTTCCCGGAATTTTCATGACATATATCTTGTTAAATAAACAAATAGGCCCAGCCAAAAGATTGTTATGCAAAACGTTTAAAAAAATAACAACAAAAAAATGCAAAAAACATGAAAACAAGGTGCGCAAGCAAAACAAAAACTCAAAATATCATAAACAATTTGCCAAAAATATGTTTAATTTGTTGTTGTTTGCTTTCATTCAAAAAAAAAAAAAACCAAAAAAGAGAAAATAAAATGAAACGATTCGTTTTTTATTTTAGTTTTTTTTTTTTTTAATAAATGAGAGCTCCACACGCACTTCTTTTCTTCATTTATTTTTGTTTACAAATAACGGAGCAGAAAAAACAGAAATATTTTGTACAGCTTTTTGTAAACAAAAACACAAGACGAGAAAACGTAAACAAAAGTGGCGTCATTGCACAAGAGAGCAACAACAAAAATTGAAGATGAAGAAAAATAGAAAAGGAACAACAACAACAACAACGCACTATGATTAGAAATCAAACCACAAACACTTAAAAAAAGCAAAGAAAAACAATTTCTAAATAATTCGACTCAGAAATGCCGCTGCCGCCGCCGTCGGAGGTGGAGCCTGGGAGAACAGCCTGCAGAGGCAAATGAACTGTTACGTTCACTGAAATTTGTTTGCATTATCTAATCTTCGGTTGTTCGATTGTTGTTGCTGTTATAGCAAACTTAATGATAAACAGCTGCGATAAAGGCAACGCGACTGCAGAGAAGTGCGCCTCATACAGTTTAGACTTCCTGACGAAGCTTCCAAAGCAAAGCAGCCGCGAAGCGTCAAAATCAAGGGACACCCATTGACGCAGTGAGCACATGACCCACTGCGCAGTTGCCAGGTTTTATCGCCGTCGCGGTTATCTATGTAAACATATAGGCATGCATCAGTATGTGTGTGCTATGTGCACGAGTATAAACATAATATCTATGAGTAACTTGATTAAGCATTTTTCGCAGCATAACTTTTGGGCTCCATGCAACGCAGTTGAGCATAGCACAGCATAACATTGTCGTGTGATTGTTCGCAACTGCGCAGTTGACATTTCGCCGAAAAGCCAGGAATGTATCTGCGGCAACGTCTATTGACATTTTCCAAACAATATGCAAAACAAGGTGAGTAGATCGAGCAGAGCACAAAGCTGAGCTCTTTTATTGTATTGTATATACAATGCTTTGGCATTATCGAATTCTGCAATCATGGATTATTGCATTTGCATGCACGCTTAACTCATTTAAATGATTGCAATTAATTATTTCACAATAAGAAATTACGTCTAATTAAATATAACAAAAACTGAAAACAAAACATAATAATTTTAAAAAAAAAGAATAAAGAAACGTAGCACAAAAGCGGCTGCCCTGCTCTGCTCTGCTCTGCTGTGCTCTGCTCTGCTGTTCTATGACGTTTCGACTTACTGCGACTGAGACGCATTAGAACAGTCGCAATGTTTCATCGCATGCGACGTAGTTCGGCGCCCCTTTGTTTTTTGAAAGGTTTTAGCTGCGCATACGTTTTATTATTTTGTTTATCGAAACTCGTGGCTCAGATATGTTTACTGAATCTGTTATTGTTGTTGTTTTTTTTATGTTATTGTTCGCAGCTTCTGCATGTGGCCAAATAACGTCTTGAAAAACAAAAGTGGGTCAAACAAAAATGACGTAGTTGACATTTAATTTTTTTTTCTTTCTTTTTTTTCATATTTATTTTTTTATGTTTCCTTTTTGTGGTTATATTTGTTGTTGCTGGCAATGCAGAGCGCATGTTTAACTGTAGCTAAACTTATTAAAGACTTAATCAGTTTTTCTACACATAGTTAGTGTGTGATTAGTATAAGCGTCAAGTCAGTCGGCCATTCCAAATGCAAACGTGTTGGCACTAGGCTAATGACACAGCTGACAGCTTGTGGCTGTAAACGCCCACTGGCACCTGTTTGTGGTTGACCTTTTTGATTCTAATTTGTTTTTTGTTTGCTTATGCAGATGAGTTTATGCGCGACCGTGTTACACTGCCCCAATAACCCAAGTCAAGCCAAGTCAAGTCGAACAACTGCCGAGGCGGCATTCGACAATTAGTAAGCATTTGTTCACATTTCGATAAATTTGTTTAGAAGCTACATTGTTGTCGCGTGCATAATTAACCGCCCATTGGGGGCATTGTGTATTTGCATAGACTGTTATAATAATAGCACCTCAAACTAATTACCTGCCGATGACATTTTTATTTACACTACAACGCAGCACAAAACTGACAGTGTTTGCCCTGACAGGTAGCGAATTCATTGGAACCAAGCGCAGTTACCTGCAGTAGACGAGCAATCCAAATGCGTTTACTCAAACTGCAACAGCGCATGTTGAACACACCGAGATAAACGAGAGATAAACATCATCACATGCTTCAATGTCCAAGAGACGCGTCAACGAACCTTTGAGGCAGCTAATCGTTAGCAAAAGGGTGCGCCACAATTTACACAAATAAACGAGAGTCATGAGACAATTCAGAAAACTATTATATATACATAGCATATACATTATAATACAGAGCATTCAAAAGTTGATGATAGAAAATTTTTAGTAAGTTTTCGAACTTCAATGTCTTCTAGGTTAAATATGTTTTAAAAAAAAGTAACTGCTCTCAGAACTACTTTTAACATTTAAAATCTTTATACATCTTTATAAACCTCTTTAAAGCGAACTCTCACCGTCAGCCAACTTTTTTTCGCTTAAGAGGGGGGTTTAAGGGGTGTCCGTTTAAGTGTGGTTAAGTTGTAATATTAACAAATTTATAAAAAAAATATTTAATTTCAATAATTTTCCGTTTAAAAGGAATTGTGAAGCAACATTCACACTTATGTATATAGAATACAACTTATAGTACAAATTGTTAAGAACAATATATATGTACGATCTATATATAAGTCTAATTTTATAATGACTGAGAAATAAATGCACCCCCCAAGTCGAAATATAATTCTAAATAATTGAAAACTTGTCTATGGCCAAAAGTATCGCAACCGATTTGCCATTGCCAAATTTCCATATTAGGGAGAGTGAAAAACCCCGAGTGCACACATGACGTGCTACGTTGAGAGCGCATAGGGAAAACCTCCCTACAGCTGTGCGAGCATCGAGGCTCGAACCGTGTTTTCGTTTCTCTTGAATAGACAGGCAAAGGCAGACAATTTGTTTACAAACAATTTTCGTGGCAGACCTGCGCAGTGCATTTGTTGCTTCTTGCACACGAAATGTGCTCATGTTCCCTAGACCTAAACACCCTCGCGTGGGGTAAACGAGCGTAAAATGTCAGCAGTTCAGAGCAAACGTGACTGCATGAGGCAGAAAGAGAAAGCAGGACAGTAGGCAACTGTGTATATACACATAAACACAATAATGACTTCCGCAAAAGTGAATAAGAAGCAGAATAGGAAGAAAAATGTGCTGAGCACAGCTCAGTTACGATTACAGCTAAATGAACAATGAACTCTGTGCGTCGAGCGTCGTCGTGGGTCGTGGGTCGCGGGTCGTGCAGGCCTATACCCAAAACAAAACATGTGTGTATAAATAGACTCACGTACATAGGCACGGAAGTGAGCGACTGAGCGAGTGAGTGCGAGAGTGAGGGTTCGAAGCGTCGTATCGAACGTTTGTGGGTCACCTTAGCCATTTAAAAGTTTGCCCAAAATTGGACAGTCACCTACAAACAAGTGCCCCTGCTCTTCTTCTTATCCTTCTCCTTCTCCTTCTGGCTTTGGTTTCACTGCTCCGGCTGCGTTTTGATAAGAACAGCCACAGTGTGCGTGTAACATTCAGTTCCCTATCGATTAATTGAATAAATGAAATCTAAGCCTGCCAGCCCGCCGAGTGAGCCTAAACTGTGTGCAGGGCAGCCCACCCCAGCCCCTGGTTAGCAAATGCAAACTGACGGCTACACGTCAGTCAAGGCGGGCATGTGCGGCCCGCAGAAACGCACGTCAATGCCTACGAATGGCAGTTCGACACGTCAGCAAGCCCGACTGCACAACACAATCACGGCGACCACCCCGACCCGACCCACCACGTGCAGCGAGCGAGGGAGGCCCACACGGCACGCAGCACACGGCCCACAGTTACTTCGAAGGTTACTTTGGCACATTGGCATGCGAACGCCCGTGCAAAATAAGCAGAGTATTGATTTTGTTTTTTCTAAAAACATCAGCAGCAATTTCACGCCAAGCCTTGCACTTCAAGTAATTTTCAGCACATCTGTGCGCTACTGCAGCACACTGTGCAACAATTAAAATACTTTGCGTCATTTCACATTATTTTTTTTTTATATTTTTGTTTCGCTTATTTATGCATATATTCGTATACTTAGTTTACTTATTTATTTCATTTTCAATCGCACGCGTTTCTTTCATCGTTCATGGGGGTAGTTTGCTTATATTCCCTAATGCTGTCACATCCATTCCCATGATGCCTAGGCTCATGCCCGCACCACTGTGCGTCAGTTGAATGTCACTCATGTGAATTTATGACGTCATAAATTTTTGAAATTATTTCATAATGGTGAAAATTTCCTGAAATAACTTTTGTTTCTTTAATTTGCATGGCACGAATTCAATTTTTGTCCACTCCGCTCTTTTTCGTTTTGCCATTTAAGGATACACATTTGTTCAAGGCAGCAACGGCACAATGTCAACTGGTTCGGCATGCCACACAGCAAGGACATTCGAATACTGGTACAGGTCCTTGCTTCTGTACTTCGAATACTTGCGCGAAATTTTTGCATTTTACTCGTTGCCTTTGCGAGCTGAATTACGCAGCCAAAAAGAAATTTCGTCTTTAGTTTCACTTTTTAGTGTCGAAATACACTTTATCGATCAGACAAAGTGTAAACCGGTTTTAGCTGATTCCATATGAATTTACTTTCCTTCTTGGTGTTTATGTCATAAATCAAATAAGCAAAACCACGCAAGGATGTGCGTATGAGTCCGCCACCAGCCAACCTTGCAAGACACTTCAAGTTAGGGTGCAGTATGTGCAGACTTGTTAACGGAATTGCTTTTCTGTTTACTTTACTGTCTGGCAGGTTGTCTGTCTTACTGTCTGTCCGTCTGTCTGTCAAAACGATTGTGGTATACACATAATAATTAATTTCTGAGTGGCAGTTAGTGCATTTCTAATGAGCAAAGAGCATTTAAAGGACTTGAGAAGTCATTCGACATTCTGCAGGTAAGGTACGCGAAGGTCCCCAGTTGCGTGTATGGTGCGAGGTATACGATTATCTTAATTTGACTTGCTGGTTATCGTAAAACTCCAATGTCTGTCTGTTTATACAGATAAGATTAGCATATCTATGGGCAAACAGATGGATTTCCCTATTTCCAACCGTTTCAGTCCGCATGACCCGTATATGTGCTTTCGAAAACCATCGGAACCTGGCCAGAATGCTTTACTACAGATAAGTCAATCAATTTTGTTAACTACAAAACTTATTAGCTCTGATGTAAAGTTCTTACAATTGAGCAACAAATTTTAGCACCTCGTATGAGAACACGCATGAGAAAGCTCACAAGTTTCTTCTACTCATTTCTGATCAGCTGTTCTAGAAGTGCTCCAGCAACTATATCATATAGCTATATATATTGTACTTCGAACTTCTAAAAATCTTAAAAAAATACTTCCAAATTTGAGTTCTACGACGAAGTCATGTTCGAGTTCAACATTAAACCTGTCTTCATTTGAGACCCTTACAACTCAATTACCATTTTTTTGTTTTATTTTCAGCATAATATAACGTAATTACTTATAAATACATATATGAAGTGGCCTGATGCAATGGTATGCTCCCAAGCACAAAATGAAAGTCAACTGAAACCAAACACAAATCGGCAACCAAACTTCAGGCAACAGAACAAAGAGTCCAAAGTCGTTGCGTCAACTTCTTATAAAATAAACATGATCAAACAAAAAAAAGAACAAACCAGAAGAGAAGAGAGAAGTGTGCAGAAGAGAGCAAAAAACTTTGCTGTGCACAAAAGTAGATAGCCATGATGTTGTTCTAAACTGATTAGCCAAAAAAGGCAAAGACAGCTTCGCGTCTGTCCTCGGAGGCTGACGACAAGCCACCGAAATAGCACAGCAGCAGCAGCAGCTTCACTGCGGAGTTGTCTAGCTGAGCAGTGACTCCTGTGCCAATTAAAATTGGCAACAAATAGGCGCAGATACAAGAACGCAAGAACCCGAGAACCCAAGTACAAGGCAACGTTCCCTACGCTCCCGCTGCAGTCGAAGATACATTTGTAATGCGAAAACAGCAAATGCACGATTTGTCTGGAGTCGAAGCCCAAGCCCAAGTCGAAGTCGAAGTCGAAGTTTGCACGGGCAACTATTTCACAATATTGCATCATGCCAGACTGACTTTCTTGTGTGTGCCTGCCTATGCCTGGCCAGCGCACAAAAGATACAAAGATACTTGGCCCAAGAGTCGTCAGTTTGGTTGCCTCTGACAATGTTGTTATTGTTTTGTTATTGCCTTTATGTTTTGCTTTTGTCTTGCTTTTGTTTTTATTCGATTCACAGTCTCTGCTGATCTTGCCAAGACGAACAACTGTTCGCTGCTGACGTACATACATTAGGCACACATACACACACACACACATTGGAGTATGTACTATATACAAGTATATATGAATTCACACATATAAACATATATGCATGTGTATTATGTAGGCAAGTACATACGTGTGCGACCATCAGCTGTTTCGCTTTATACGCAAACAAAAAACAAATATTTCGCTTTTTTTTTCCCCAGTCTTATAATTCTCTTTTTTTTTTGTCATAATTTAAAAAATGCTGCTGCTTTTCGTTTGTAGACTTGCGTTACTTGATTTATCTTCTCATTCACTCCCGTGCCGAAATTGGCTGCCACAAGTGATTGCTGGCGTCGACCATCTATCCTTTTGTCCATTCGATCTGTCCAATGTCCATTGTCCGTTGTCCGAACCCTTGATAAAAGAAGAATACCTGTTCGCATGTTGCGAGTATGGGCCCCTTGCCCTTCCTTCGCCATCGTCTGCATTACTTTGTTTAGAGTTTCGAGATTTGTGAAATTCTTTGTGCTGCTTTGCCTTAGCGACGACCCTTGACAGGTTTCATAAGCTCACAGAGCCAGAGACAAACAGTTTTGCGATTCTTGTAAGCAGACGACTTTTCACAAACTCAGACGAAACGTAGAATAACTGTTGAGGGAAAATGCACAGACGCAGCCATTTCTGATTAAAGAAAAACCAATGAAATGAATAATTTAAAATTTTCTAGTTCTTCTCGAAAATAATTAAACATTATTTCCCAGCCCTTGTGGCCGTTCGAAATTGTTTTGTTTTGAGATTTTTTATTTTGTTTATTTTCTTGTTTAATTTTTATTTTGGCACACTGCCAAACAGCAACAGATTTTAGCATTTGACATGTGAAAAATGGCATGTCAGTATTTGTTGTTATTTTAATTATTTAAAAGCGAAAATCTGCGACCATACCCAACAAATATTCTACATACTATACATAGATGAAACTACTGACCTTCAGCCAGGTCAAAATCTTTGCGAAACTATGAAATGAAACAAACGTTTCTATATTTAAATAAAAACAAAGTCACTCTATATGCAAATTGAATTAAAAATACTCAATTAATCGCCTTACAATTGCAGCAGGAAGCGAATGCCTGAGGTTATTCAACAAAAATGTGGAAGTGCTCATCTACAGCAGAAATCTTGTTCAATCTTAAACTGAACTCATTGAAGACGTTTATCAACTCGGAAGAGTTCCCCCACGGCAATCCAATGGGAAAAAGTCTTCAAACAAATTGATTACGAAATTAAAGCGCTGCCGCTAATTATGCTTATGCAAAAGTTAACAAAGTGCAGTCATTAATATTTTACAACAATAACAACAACAAAAGCTTAAAATGTTTGGCGGCCAGGTGAAATTATGTTGGCAACTCATGCAACTGTGCCATGTCTCTACATCAACATCAACACCAACAAACAACAGCAACAAACAACAATAACCAGGCAAAGAAACAACAAAAGCATTGTATATCCACAAGCAAAAACATTGGGGCTAACGAAATTGCTCATAAATTTCCGTGCAATTATCAAAACACGCGAATCTTAACCGAGAAATATTTGACCATGTACGAATATGTCCCATCTAGTATAGGTGTGATCATTTAAGATTATGAAAGACTTGCACATATAGTTGACTGAGTAGCTGGTTTTAGTCTTTTTTTACAGATGACAAGACTAACTAGCATTAGGTTCAGTACTCTATTTTATGTACCTTAAGTGCGAATGGAACCATATGAAACAAAATAAAACCCTTAACAAGCCACCGAGATACTTGGTGAAGTAACTTTACCTCAAATTATATTGATTAGGTTTTTCCACCCATTAATGATGTCTTCCTGTCACTAATATGTCACTTTGGCAAACGGTGAACAAATAAACATCCTTCGAATTAACAACTTACAGCTGACTCGGTGAATAAGCAAAACTACTGTAAGTTTTAACTTGAAACCCATGTGTTTCGAGAGAGCCATGTCATAAACTCAATTAGCTGTTCGTTGTTTATCGTATAAAATAGCAATATAATTTAATAAAAATTGCATCGAAACCTTTTTAACTTTTAAATATATTGAATTTTAATCAAATTTACTTTTCAAGCCACAAAGTGAATAAGGTTCATTCATATAATAATAGGTAAACTTTTAAATATAACAATATGACATATAAAATGCTTTGATGATAAAGGTAACTTTTGCACATGTCATAAATGTTTGCATCCACACAATTAAACATGACAGAGGCAGCATCTATTTGCTTTCATGCCGCAGCGCACAAACCCAACTTGTGCTCCGCGCTCAGCACAAAGCAGCCGAGCAAACATCCGTTGAACAACGCCACAACTTTGCTGTGGTTAAGCTGCGAAGATGATAAGATCCAGGTCAGGTTTTGTTGGGCAACGCACGGGGCAAGTGACCGTTTGGTAGCATGGTACATGGGGAGAAATATTTCTTGCAGTGAACTCGTATGTATTATACAGTTAACGAAGAAAGGTTGAGTTGGCATCGAGAGATGCTCTGAAACCCACAGTAAATGCTAGAAAAGTGCTCTGCTACAATACTACTCCCTCTGTGAGACATAGGCAAGATTAGGATCTTATATCATCTCCAAATTATTTGAAAATTTAATGTTACGCGATGAACTAACTTGGCAACGCAACTTACAAGACGTAACAACTTCTCAAATTGTTGTTTAATGGGAAAACATGAAAAAGTTTCGGGTGTGAGCCAAAATTAAATGGAAAACCAAGGAGAAGAGGAAAAGAAATTTATGACAATGCATTTGAAACATTTTTTTGTTTTTGTTTTGATTGCTTACTCCCAAGCCCTTTAATACACGACGGTGCTGCATGTCATTGCGTTTTTCATATGAAAATATTTACGTTGAAACTACTTTAATTTATTTAAATAAATAATGACAATAATAATAGACATTATATGTATGTATTTATTGTATTACTCAGTAAAAATGAATGCAACATTTTAAAGGACTTACCTAAAAATCAAAATATTTAACTCTTTCAACTCGCAAATCTTCTCGCTACTGCCTTTGCCTTTGTCACAAGGTTTTTTTAAACTTCAGGGGTTAGTTAAATTGCATTTCCTCTTTTGTATATGTATGTACTCTGTACATGTACACTTGTGAAGTGTGTGTTTATATTTTTGGTTTCTTGAACAAATTCCTTACGTTTAATCGATTTTGTGCACCAAAGCTTCTGCTTTGTCGTTTTTGACGTTGCCTTATAGTTGAATGCACAACAGTGGGCAGTAGGAGAATAATTGCGAGTTCGTTTGTTTTGCAGCAATTTAATATGCACAGATCAATTTTTGAATTATGCGTATAACTGCTGGTTTATTTACAACTGGCGGGGGTGTGTTGTTGTTGACACTGTGCACAAGAACAAACTGAACTGAACACCACTTCGTGACGTATTCGAATCGCGCTTCTTGCATTCGTGAAAAACGGACAATACCATATTATATATGTGCAAGACCATGTAGTATATGTGTGCAACAACAACAACAATGCCGTCACCAAAAACCGAAACATAGAATGGTGTGTAGTGATGAGAAGCAACAGCAGGAAAAATACAACAGTGCTGTGCAACAAAGTGTGAAGCAGTTATGCACAACGTAAAACCGACCTCGACTTTGCGGACGTCAGCATGCTGTCGAACAAAAAGACCCCGAATCTTTTTCCAGCAACTACATTCGGGCGCCCTGACAACCATGGCGCGATGTTTATTTACGTTTTGTTGGCATGTGAGTGCAAGTCAGAAGAGAGGCGAGCTAGCATGAGTGAGAGATGAGATTTCGTGCTCTGCAAACTCTGACAATCAATGTGTACAAGAGCCTAATATAACGATTATCTCGCGATACCAAAACCGATACCAATAGCGATACCGATGCCAATAACTATACTAATACGAATGCCGATACCGATGTCAAGATTTATTATGAAATGTCTGTTAAAATTTTTCTAACGTTTTTTTAATTGTTACTTGAGTGAGTTGTCTAATCTCTAAATTTCAAACTTGCAAAAAACTTGATTACTTAATATTTGTGATTTTCTTATAAACGCCTAATATTTAGAAAGTTTCATTATTAATACAACGATTATCGCTTTCGAATACTTCAGGATCCTCATGATCCCCAGCCAGTAGTGCCGGTTATTCGAATTGTAGAAATGACTCCCACTGGAAGTGCTTCGCAAATGTAATAATCTCGTTTTCTCATATTCACAATGTGTAAAACTTTCTTATAAATATCATATTGATCAGGTTCTAACAATTGGCTTCAAATGCAACAGTGAAAATTAAGTGCTGCCAGATTACTCATATTAAAGATTTCTCAAATACACCATTTCCATAGTAAAGAAAATTACAATTTAATGAAGAAACATCGCGAATGTAGCATTTAGTTTTATGTCATGCTAGTGCAAATTTCTTTTTATCGTTAATAATGACATTTTGGCTAGAATCTAGTACATTCGGATCTGCGACCTAAAATGAGTCGCACAAATAGATGGCTACCCTAGTTTGCAGGGTTGATTTTAATTCTTACTCTTCAAAGTATTCCCTTTGAATAAACACACGTGTTTAATCTGAGTGTAATACGCAATTGTTTGCGTATATTTTGCTTCTCATCAAAAATTGTATTTCTAATTTAGTATCTGTAATTAATAATACAATATGGGTCGCACAAATCGTTCGCGTAAACGCCGGGATGAGATGAATAAAATCAAGAAGGTACGTTACGATGCGAAGGAGCTGATACGTCTGAAGAAAACACTCGGCCTCCTGGATGCTGATGGCAATGAAATCATGAAAGACATCAGCGATGTGGCAGAAGTAAAGACGAGCAAGGAAATAAAACAAGTAAGTAAATATAAATGGCGCGCATGTATTTTATCTACATATTGCATTGTCGTTCACACAACTTCGTCGGTCTCGGACTTTATTCCTTGTAGCGTAAGAATCATACAACTTTCTAACTTGAATGCCCGTCTCTTGGTTACGAATACCTGAACAGATTATGTAGCATATTGTTGCACTGTAACGCATAACTGATTCAGTTACAGAAACTCAAATATTGGCCATTTAAGTTTTACGACATTCAATAAACTTTTTAAAACAGCGACACAGCATTTCCATGTTTGTAGGATTTGTAAATTATAATACAGCAAAATTTTCCCATAACCGGACACCGATATTCGGTAATCGACAAAAATATCTGAATCAGCCCATTATTACATTTTTGTTTACTGGCGTCAAAGCTGCTTCCTATGAATCTATTCAACGAGCATTACGTGCACACAACGGTTATATAAATATTAAGTCTCAATTTTCATTACTTTGTTCGTGCAAGCTAGAAAGTTTTTTAACTGTGAATACGGAGCTCTAAGAGCATTTAAATTTTTAAAACAATTATATGGTCTAAGAACTATAATATATGTATATATTTTTTCAGGCAGCTAAATCCAAGGAGGAGCAAGAGCTGTTCTTCGAACACCAGGAAAAATTGGAAAAGGCCAAACAAGTCGAGGTCGTTAACGAAAACACCGGCGTGAAACACGTGTACAACAGCAAGACTCTAAAGGATCAGTTTGGCAACTATCCACCATGGTTCAAGAAGCGCAACATGGCGAAACGTTTACGCAAGAAGCAACACTCGATGAAGAGGAGATTCAAACAAGCCTGGTCTACGTCCGTGGTGCCACTTTAAATTCACCACGACACCTTTTTACTTAGTTTGTATATAGCTTAGATTTTACACCTTGGATTCATACTTTACACAACAAATGTCTAAAAGTAAACAATATTAATAACAATTTGGTTTTTTATTTAGTCAAAGCCTTAGAATTTAAGCTATTTTGCTACGCATTTAAAAACAAACGAACAATAAGGTAAATATTAAATTCATAATTATCAAACTTAAAACAATGATTAAAGCACTTAAAAAAAAAGGCAACGAAAGCCGGGAAAGGACGAGAAATTAAACTTAGCTAAGACACAAGTAATTTACCGGCCAATGCATTTGCACATTGTGCAAATGAAATCATATACATGTACAAAGCCAAAGTAAAAAAGCAAACTAAAGTAAAAGAAAATATATAAGCCTAGGGCTAAAGGTATTAACTAAATTATGGCTGAATGTTTAGAGAGCTTAATAACATGGCAGCGATGACCTTAGAAAACACTTCATTGGAATAATTATATTCTTTGATCCTAGACCATATATGCTTCCATATTTCATTTGCCTTAAGATGAAATGAAACCCCACTCTAACGTACTCCAAACCACGTAATTTGCACTAAGATCTCGTTCTATCACTTCTTTCTTCTACTGTTCACTGAATTGAACAATAGCAGCGAATGCTGCTTATGACGCCCGTCGTGGTCGCCTCCAAGCGTTGACTGCGCGTTGGTGGCCATAAACTGGATGCGACCAGTGCACTAGACGTCGACTGTGGCACCGATGTTATCAAAGGTCAATCGGACTTCTTTTGCAGTTCGATTTCTTCCTGTGCTTGATTATCCTGTTGCGCTGTTACTTCTTGTTCTTCAATATTGCCCTGCATAATAGCAGGATTAGTTTTCAGTACAGAGCCACCAGTGAACCCGAGAATGCCGCAACCAACTGCAGCGAGGCCCCCGGCTTTGAGTCCTGCCACCAGACCAATTGGTCCGCCCACACATGTACCCAGCAAAGCGCCTACTACCGGGTACATAGCCTTTTTGTAAGTGAGTGCACGACGTAGATTAGATTCACCCTGCTGCACGTTCTCCAGCGCTTCGTCGGCATTGTCAGCAATCGCCTGCACGCTTTCTGCCTGAACGTGAACCATTTCGTGCATATTGTGAAACATGCCGTTTAAGTCGCATATTTCACGCTGCAAATTCTGCAGTTCCTCTAGGCAAGCCTCGCGTTGTGCTAATTGGTGCGATTCTAGTTGGAAATCGGTTTCAAGTTGTGGCAGAGTGTGTCGATGAGCTAAAGTTGTGCCAATATCCACAGGTGTATCGCGAGCCTGCGCCTCGCTTTCGTCTTCATCAATAATGCCGTTCTGCGAACGCAATGTTGACGTCGGCGATTTGAGATGCAGTTCTGTGCACATAAAATTCTTATTAGTATTGTTTTGATTTTTGCAGTATTTACTAGTGCTCACCCATGTATTCCCGCATGGACTCATAGGATTTTTGTTTGCCTAATTCTAATTGCGCATCGAAGCGTGCCAGATCCTCGTCGCGCACCTTCTCGCGTAGCACATCCATTTCGACCAAGAGATTTTTAACTTGTTTTATTACCCGCAATGCATTTACCTCCTCTTTTTTAATTTTTTGCCAATCACTTAGTGCCAAGCTCTTCTCGATGTTACTGCGGTGGTTCTTCAACAGGCCCAAGTGATGTGGAATGGCTTGTTCATTGAAACGCCGTAAAGAAACCTCCGCCTGTTTCCATGAAATTTTTCCGTCGTCAACCATTGTTTTTATTTGCACAATTGCGTTGTGAGAAAAACACTTTCACTACCGATTTTGTGCGTCGTGTAAAGATCAATTGCATTTGATACAACACAATACAATTACTAATAATTGCAAATCACTGCTACTGTATTACTAGGTCATTGTGGGTTGATAAGCGCTAAACAAATTATGCTGGTCTCATTTGAACTCAATGTCTTCTGTTTTTTTCCAATTGATTTGACAAACAATACCTTTGTTGTTGTGAGTAACGCGCGCCTATGACTATACACCCAAATCAAAGCGAAGTTGGCGGCGGCCACACAGCTGTTCGCGGTGCAGAGCAAGCGAGACAACTATAGTGCAATATATGTATGCAGGGCTGCAACCACTAAATTTATAAAACGCACTGCGAACACATGATCGCTGATGCATGATCATCAGATAACTACGCTTAAAATGGCGGTTAAAACCATAGTTAATTTCTTAAAGAAATTAATAAAAATAATTTTGTCATTCTGTGACTGAGTCTGCTGTTAATAATATTTTCTCTCTCATTAGTAAGGTAGCTATCAATTTCCCAGCGTTGTTTAGAAATTTGAATAAACTTTGTTCAACAAATATGGAAGTATTATTGAATACATTATTTTACTTCACTTTATTTTGAGTTTAAATATATACATACAATTTAATAATATTATACATTAAAAGTTGCTTATTCACACACATAAATAACTAAAAAGATATTCACTTAACTTAGAATTAAATACATTTATGACACTCCAGCACAGTTTTCACAAAAATGTAAGTATGCATTTATTAATCCACTTAAGTACTATATATATATATATATATATGTATGTATGTAAGTCTACTGGCTTGTGCGCGTATAACTAGTTAGTGATTGGAAGCGAGAAGGAGAAGGAATGACAGTTTGTGGAACAAAGTTGGGCGAAGCATAAAATTTTACGTATAACTAAATAATTTCGCAAGCTAATTAAATTTAGAAACAGATAATCACTGTCGACTTAATCTTCGTTTTTGTTTTTTTGACACCAATTTTTAATTCACTAAAATTTAGGCAATTTGTTTTAAATAGAAAAAATGCAGTCCTGTTATATCTTCAAGTCTTGAGCCTAAGGACAGTTTGCGTTCGGTCCATTTCGACACTTCATCAGCAGATTGAGCATGCCCTCGAGTTTATTTGTACGGTTTTCCGTATTGTACAGATTTGTCTGCAGTCGATTGAAGTCCATGTGTTGCTTCTCCTGCAGAGTGTAAAAAAAATAAATATATGTGAGTGTAAGAAACTCAAAATCTTACCAATGTGACAAGCCGTGACTTCAGCGTGTCCACGACATTGTAAGTCGCTTGCAAAGATTTCTGCAGCTCATTCGTGTGCACGCGTTCATTAGCCAGCGAGCGTTCGATCTTCTGCAAACGCGCGTCAACTTCATCGCCCGTGTCAATGTCGTTCTCCAGGTCACGTGCTTCGAACGCATCATCAACTTTCGGATCTGCATTTGTTAAAACTCAAATTGTAGTGCAGAATTTAATGCGTAAAAAGTCTTTAATATTTCTCTGTTAAATTTCTTGATTCAGATATCATAATTATCTGCAGCTTTCCCTAAGTTTTTAACACCATACTGATGTGACTAGATGTCAGCTTACCCGTTTTCTTGCAGCTCTGCTGATCTGCCTGCAGCACAAAACCTTCGCGACACTTGCAGTAAAAGGAGCCCACAGTATTGACGCATGTCTGATCGCAAGGCTTCTCCAGCTTGCATTCGTTGACATCCTGCTCACAGTAGCGTCCCGCAAAGCCTGCAGGGCAGCTGCACTGCTCGGGACTGGCGCAGGTGCCACCATTTTGACAGCGTGCCGCACAAATCGCTTCAATAATGATAAGCAAAGAAAATATGGCAAATGTTTTTCAAAGTTTATTTTACTTATTGTACAAGTCCTGGCAGTCACTTACGTTTCATGCAGGCATCCGCATGCAGCGACTCGCGCGTCCAGCCCGTGCAGCAATCGTAGGTGAGCTGCTGCGACGACTTGTGCCGTATCACGTCACGGTAGGCCTGCTCGTGCACCAACTGAACACGCGTGCACATCTGATTCGAGTGCGTGGGCGGCTGGCAGGGCGTGTTGATGTGCTTCCAGGTGGGGCGCGTATAGACCTCCGTTGTCTTCACCGGCATCGTGATCGTGCGCTGCTGCACGCAAATGTGCCGCCTAAACGCAACGAAACGAAAGAAGCAAACCAAAGTGTGCCAATTAGTCTTCCAGTCGTGAATAGCAAAACGGACACGGCACACACGCGGCATGTCAGGCAAGGCGGCGAAGCAACCCACGCACGCAACAATGCTGGCGACATCATTGGCAAAAGTGAAACTAGGCAAATCTCTGCACCACCGACAGACAATCAGACAGACAATCAAACATTGCAAAGCACTGTCACAGCACATAAATTCCTGCAATGGCCCACGTCGGTCACTCGTGCAGACTTCGTGCCGACAGTGCCGCTGTCCAGCTGTCCAGTCAACGGCTGCGTCGTCCGTCGCTTAGCCGGTTGCACTTGCAACACTTCTCATGTCAACCGCACTGTCAACTTCATATTTCCCAGATTCAGCTTTCAGAGATTGCAACTCTCGTCGAGTTGAGTCTCGTCTCGTCTCGTCGCGTCTCGTCGCGTCGCGTCGAATCGATTCAAGTCTAGTGGAGCGACTCAGCTACATCGCAATTAAATGCATGTCTCGCTTGTCGCTCGCATGCTGGACAGCGCCAAGGGACGGACGGATGCACGGTACGGTGGACGTCCCAGACACTTGTTACCCGTTACCCGTGCATGCATGCGACGATCTTTTCTGTCCCACGCTGTTGGCCGATTGTCACGATCATGTTGTTAAATGTTTTTATGCTGTTTTACTTTCGATCTCGTACAAAATCATGTAACATATTTCAATTTTATGTGCATTGAAAAAACGCAAAAAAAAACATAAATCCATAAACATACATACATAGTATTAATGACTTTAATCGTCAGTTAGCTGTGTCGTAAAAACAATTACCAACAGGTTCTTTAAATTAAGGAGTAAAAGTAAAATTATGTGGTCTTCAATGTCAACACTTTATGGAGTTATGACCTTTGCTATTCTTTTATGAAGAAATGTCACGTCAAGTTAACTTATTAATCTTGCTTTGTGAACAGAACAAATTAAAATAGTCAGATATCGCAACAGAAGAAATGCCGACTCTAAAAAAAAACCATAAATCTGGGATCACTCAGAAAATATATTTGCATTAAACTGCTTAGGCGATTTGACATTTTGTACCAAAGGTAATTAAACAATACAATTAAATAAATTATTCATTAAACGACTGGTCCTGAGTGCTCATAAAAAATTACCTACTTCACTTTTCAGCTAAATTAATATTTAAGTACAAGATTCAGAAAATTACTACGGTTCTCTTATTTGTCCTCCTATTCACTTTTTCGTATTTTCCTTATCGTATCATCCTTGTTCCCCTTGCCAACCAAATTCAACTTTTGTTGCAATCTATAAGCTGACAAGCTTATTAAGTCTGATGTACATATACTAGGTTACATTTGCCTTCGTTTTTTTGTTATATTAATGGGGCAAGTCGCGATCCCAAGCATAAATATTACAGTCAAATCCCGATAATACGAAATGACACGAGAATAGCATTTTCTACGAATTAGAAGCGTTTTCGAATTATCGAGATTTTGATTTAACGAAGTTTAAAAAAGATGGCTTTTACATTTGAACAATGAAGCGACATGAAGGCGACAAAATTGTATAAAAAAATTAACAGGAGTTAAATTGGAAATGTGTTTTTTTTTTTTTTTTTGCATTACGATTTATAAGAGGTTTTATGTTTATTGATTTGCAAATAAACTACGAATTAACGAGGAGACCAAAATGTACGGGAATTTTTTAAATTAACGAAGTTTTTTTAAAGGAACAAGATGTTTGCTATTAATTATTGGAGTTTTCGATTTTTCGGGGTACGATTTATCGCGTTTGGGTTGTATTTGTTTAATTTAACTTTAAGTTAAAATCGAATTGAGCTATCCACAGTGTATAATCCAAAAGAGTTTATAAAAAATAAAAAAACAAGAATGACCTATGGGCAAATCTTCACGAGATTGGCAATTAATTTCAACTGTTATATGTATGTACATGTATCGAATATACATAATAACACAGTTAAATCAAGTTGACTTGTTAACATGCAAGAAATTTCTGCTTTTATATTTATGTTCATATGTACATAATAAAATTTATTTTTAAAAAGCTTTCTCACAACGCAACGCAAACAACCTTACAGCACATTTGGCGAGACGTCAGGCCAGTCATAAGCCGATCCCAACGAGATCTCTTATTAAACACCTTGAATTTGGCACATCAAAAAACGGGGAAGCTATAAACATATGCCGCCCTTTGGCTCTGAGCTATATGGGTTTTTTTTTTTGAAACTTTTTTTTGGTTTTCTTTTGTGACGCTCCCAATTCAAAGCCTATACGAAAAACGATAATGAACACTTTCAGTATGAGCAGAGGTGAAACAAAAGCACCAAAAATGAAAAAATTATAAAAGGTTAACGAAAAATGCATGCAGTAGGCAATAAATAAGTTTGCTCACCGATTTTGCTTGGTGTCGTAATTGAATGTTGCAGCAAATGCTGCTCGAGCAGCAACAGCAGCCGGAGCAGCAGCAAATGTTGCTGCGTGATGCATGCGCACATGCGCGCCATATAATTTTCAATACTCAGCCAACTGACAGGCAGACAGACAGACGGACGGACGGAGTTTGTGTTATGTTCAATATAAACTGCACTGGCATGCATCAGCGTAAATTCTCGACTTGGTATCTTTTCTTATTTGTTATTTTTTTATTTTTGTTTCGGCATTTATTTTGGCCATGCACAGAACATAAGTTTTGGTAGCTTAAGCGAATAACATGACATTTTGCTAGACTTTTAGTTTTATTGCTTTGCATTTGGAATTTGTAGCGAATACGCAACAGTTAACGGTAATTTCCTGGTTGTTTATGTCTGCGTTATGTTTTCTCGTTAGTTGCCAATTAAGGGCCACGTGACGTATGAGTGATCGGCGTGCAAGGGAGAAATGCGTGAAAGCTTTCAGTTTCACTCAAATATACAAAGTATTTCATAGCAAAGTGTGTGACGGCGCTTTGCTTAAGTTGGAAATTATTTTTTGATTTATTTTCTGTTAGTTTTGCTGCTGCAGACTGCATTTTCGTGAAATAATAATTAATGTAATTTAAACTCTTTTTTACACAAGCCTTTTTTAAACGCTTCAGCAATTTGTTGGCATGAGTTGGCCTACAGCAGGAGCAGCCCCAATAATTACAACTTCATACAAAATAATCGCTTTAAAGCGTAAAATGCATGTTGAAAATTTCTGAAAACTGCCAAAAAAAAAAAAAAAATAAAAAAACGAAAAAAAAAACACCAATGCCCTTAGCTTATATAACTCAGCATGATTCAACTGCACTTCGTCTGCGGCATGGCAACAATTTTGAAGCTTAAAATACATTTTTAACTACACCTGAAAATTATGAAAACATAAATCAAATTCACTGCGTGCGCTGCATTTCATCCTAAATCCACAAGGCAATTAATCAGCAAAACCGAAATGTGTTTCTCATTTGACTTTTTTGTTTTCCGTTGACTAAATGTTGACTAAAGCACGCATCAGCAGACGACTTTAAGTCCAAACTGAAACAGGCTAAAGAAAACCAATAAGCTGAAAAAGTTTGCTCATTAAGAATTAAACTCGGACTTTATTGATTTATGTGACTACTTTCGGCAGTTGAGTTGCAGCGTCTGGCAACAAGTCAAGACGAGCCGAGTCGGGTGCAGTGGAGTCGAATCGAGTCTTGTCGGATTGTCAAGCCAAGTCAAGTTGAATTGAATTGAATTGAGTTGAGTCGAGTTGAGTTGAGTTGTTAAGAAGTATGCGGGCGTTTGGGCGGTCGATTTGTTAAATGAAGTGGGAAATGAAATTTTTAAGCAGTTTGAAAAATTCATATTGATTGATTCGAATTTGTATTGTTTGGTGAACATACCAAAAATGATAAAATAAAATACGGAAACTTCTGATATCTGAAGCCAACTTAAGGCATTCGTGCGTCGTTTCAGTGTAAAAGTAACATAATGACGTTGAAAGTGAGGAAAGTGTCTGTTGTTGATTAATTTTTGACTTCCCAGTCAGCAGGCGGAAACGTCATATTAGAGGAACCCATATTATAAGATATTTAAGCATATAAAGTATAAATAGGGTAATCAAGTTTTCAGCAGTTTGTTCAACGCAGTCGTTAGTTAATGCTTTATTTCTTCACAAACTTATTGTTCCTCCATTATTATTGACTACAATTTCGTTAAAAGTAAATATGAAACTTTAAGTACGTAAAAAATTAAATATTGATTTTTCTTCTTTTTGTTTTGGAATATTTTTTTGAATATGGATTATTTGATTCTTTAATAAGTGGAAAATTTTTACAGCAATCCTTTCCAATGCAACGTTGTGCCATATTTTTACTCTTCTCCTGCCACCTACCCATCCTCCAGTTTTACTTTCAGGATTTATTTTGGTAGGTTCTTAAAGGAGTAAAGCAGCATTAATATATAATTTACAAGATTATTTATACTGTTGGATCTCGACAAAGTTAACTGTCGCAAAAGTAAGTCTCTTGGTTAAGTTAACCAAATTTCAGTATCCACGTACCACTCTAAAAAGCAAACATTTGAGTTAACTTTTCTGAGCATATGAATTTTTCAAACCAATCGTTTGTTTGGCAACACAAGCAAGTTGAGCTTTAAGTTGACACTAGCATTGATTACCTTGAAAATTGGAACAAGAATGCAATTACGGAAGATAACGAAGATTTCGTAGTGTGCTGTGAACTTTAAACTAGCCGGTACAAATTAAATCTAAGTTTTTCTTTTTTGTAATGATGAAAACTAAATCTTTGAAATTTATTTAACGTGTTATTTCCAAAATCCATGCTTATTACCTTATTTTTTTTTCATTTTTGAAAAACGCTTAGAAAAGTTAATATTTCGGTAAAGTTATTTACCCTTGGGACATTTCGGTTAACTTTTTCGAGATCCGACTGTACTTTCTGTATAACTCGGAAGTTAAGCGAACATTTCCGCTTATTCACAATACAATTACGACTTTTATCGTAAAGGCCACACTTCAAAGCGACGCAATATCTAAGCGTGTGCTATTCAACTTTGCTTCAACATCCTGCAAACCGCTGCCAAAAATCAATCTAATATAATCATCATCAAAGTCAGCGCTCATTATCTGCCGAGTACCTAAAACAGAAGAATACAAAATTGGATCCTCTTGGCACTTTAACTCGAATTGCGTTGCGCTTTCTTAAGTGCTTTAAAAAAAAAATAAAAAAAAAAAAAAATGGATAAAATAAATAAAAGAAGAAGAGAATAGGAGGAACCGTGTAAGCAAATCGCTACCTAACTCAGGGGCACAAAAGCACATCAAGCGACGATATGTGCTCATCTTCTGACATGCAGAAACTTGTTCTTCTTTACCCAGCAGGAAAAAAAGGCAACGAAGAAGAAATCGCGTAACGAAAAGTGGCAATTTTCTTTTCACTTTTCTTTATCGTGTAGCAGTGTTTTTGATTTTTTTTTTTTTTCTTTTTTTAAATTGCACACCGCAAATAAATTTCTTCACACATTGACGCGAATGCTCTAAGATCGCTTGCAAATCATCTGAACATTTATTGCATAATCTCCGCCTGACCTGCGGCGCAGAAGGGGGCGGAGTGGCGATGGGGCATGAGAGTAATATACATGTAAGTGTATGATGATATGCAGAAGATTAAGATGATAATGATGAACTCAAAACAACAACAAAAACAACAACAAGAACAACAACAAAAAGACAACGACAATTTAACAGGGAAATTAGAATTGCATGCGAGCTGAAATAATTTATGACAAACATTTGCCGAGCACAGCGGCACCGCAGTCAAACAGTGAATAGTGAATCGTGAATGGTTAAGCGTTGCAGATGCACCAAAAACAACAACAACAACAACAGCAATTCACTCTTAAGATAGCACAGCTGCAAGTCGGTCAGTTCAAAAAAAAAAAAAAAAAAAAATTAAATAAAAAGTAGAAAAAAAAAGATGTGCTAAAATATTATTAGAATCTGTGCTTGGCTGCTCGACGGTGCGATGGACTGAGCGAGTGCCTGCGCACACACATTCGAGTGCTGCCAAGTGCTGCTCAACACGCAGCGCGTAAATTCGTTGCCTGTGGATATAATCTTACGCGAAGCTGCAAAAACGCTAAGAACAAAAAAAAACGAAGAGAAATCAAAGTAGAATCAAGCAAAAGGCGCAGACAGCGAGCAGCAGACGGACTTCACGACGCATGAACTAGGAAGCACATCATCGAAGATGCGCCGGCAATCATTTGCAATGCAACGTTGTGCAATTTTTTACTCGTCCTCTGCTCCTCCACCCGCTCAATCTTAATGTTTTTCGTTGTCAGCTTCTATTTCGTTTCTTCGTTTTTTTTTTCCCCGCATTTCGCTAACTTTTAAAATATACAAAATACTCTTGCCACACATATGTGTATGTACAGTTGCCTTTACATGGGGGAGTAGCTGCTGCCTTAGCTGTAAATGCTGTACGCAGCCTGCCCGGCCGACTCGGCATGCTCACAGTTTCGTTTAGTCTGGAGTGGGCTGTCGTATTCTTTCTTTTGTTATTCCAAATTCACAATTCATTCGATTATTCGTTCATATTAAGAATTTGCATTGCAACATTTGCCACAATTACTTCAGCCTAGCGGACTTCACTTGACTCACAGCAAAAGAATCTTGCATTCTTGGTTAAATGTTTTCTGGATCAAGGCTGAATTTTAATTGGTTGTGCAAACGATCTTTGCAGGAATTCACTAAATTCTAACAATATGCATACTTCAGGCAATAACCAATCGATTTTTATTGTTTAAAAATAAATTAACTTCAAAACGAATTTGATTTCTGGTTTCAGGTTCTGCTATAAACAAACGTTTTAATTTATGCATATTCATAGATCAGAGAATTCCCTTCGAAATGTGTACTACAAATTTAGTACATTGTAATCTCGAAATTCAGATTTTCAGTCAAATTTATGCCTTTAAGATCCTCATAGAACCCATAAACTTATGTGGATTGGCAAGGTAAACGCATTTTAGCAGCTTGCACATGAGTATGAAGTGTTTAGAATATCGGCATCGAATATCGTTCTCGTTAAGAAACGAGAATCCAAAGTGAGAAGTGAGAGTGAATGCAAACCGACCATCTGAAGGATATTTTTTCTTCAATTTAATTATGAATACGTTCTACACTCGAATCACCATTATTAAATCAGTCAATGAAATCTGAAACAGTTGATGAAACGTTTTACTGCCATAGTGTTGTTCTTTCTAGATTATCTTTCATCAATATTCTGTTTAGCCCTTCTATAAGAAACTTCCTTAATTAATTTTTCCATGTGACCAATAACTTGTCCACTATTTAATAATTTTTTATTATTTCCTTAGTTTCAAAGACAACGTATTCTTAAATAATTTGCCATTAATTTGAGGAACAAGGGTAAAGTGCTCAGCACAATCTAATATAAAGTGCAAGAAACCTTTCCTTGTTCTTTGGTTAATTTGATTTGGATAATGTTCGTTAAAAATTGAACTCGAATTTTATAAATTACTGCCCATGAAATTGGCACTTATTAGCTATCGAAAAACACACGGCAGCAAAAGCCAATCTTACATTTTTGTGTTTTATATATTCAAATTAAACAGACAATAAACGCAGACTGAACTTCTTTATAGGCTTAGCATGCGGAAATGTGTAAAGTTCTAGTGGAAACACTCGTACACATTAATTTCATATGATATGCGTAGATCCACAGCAGCAAGCCATATATGAACATACCTATTTATTATACTTATATATGTATATATGTATATATTTATGTAAAAATGTGCAAATGTAATTTGAAATATAATTCCGTGTCATGTTCTTTCAAATGAATGCAAACAGAATAAGTCAAGAAGGTGAAGTGTTAACGATGACTATAGCGATTAGCTCCATTTTGACATAAATCAACAAACTGATATATTTTAGATCACTCAACTTCGGAGTGCTCATGCATGCTGAGTCAGCACTTCAGATGAGTAATAAAAAAAAATACTTTATACAAGTTAATATATAATTTTATAACCTCAGGATAAATTTTGGATCTAACTCAGTGCAAACCTTACAAGATCAGGACTACATTTCCGCATCAGCCTAAAAGGCATGTCTTACGCTGTTCAAAGCCATTAGCTGGGAAGCCACCAAAAGAATTATTTGACGTGCCTTGAGTTCGCTTATTTGCCAATTTAATTTCTAAATTCATTTAAAAAGTCAACTTGACTGACAGAATGGCTGGATGTCTGTCTGGCTGGATGGCTGTCTGTCCGGCTGGATGGCTGGCTGGATGGCTGCAGCAGAAACTGATAGCTATGCTGTGAGTAGTTGGCAGCAGACTTAGAACTTAGCTGCAGTATGGCACATTCCACTTATTTTAGGTGTACAAATGCACGCTAATTAAAAATTGTCCCCTTTGCCGTCAGCTTCGTTTTGACGTTTTATCTGGCAAATTAGTGGCACATACCATTTACCACAACAACAACAACAAAAACAAAGCATAAATAAAATCAGTTACCAAGTCTGGACTGTCGCACAGTGATGCCCAACGGCGTTTGGCCATAAACAGTTTTATAGTAGCTTTTCGCACAGTGTACGAGTAAAATACGCATAATCGTATTTTTATGTTTTTATAAATTTTCATTTTCATGGAAATTTGATATGAGTATCTTAAAACTTCAGAGCACCAATAAAAAATGCATTTTTGTCGAAAGCGCTTTTCAAGTCTTTGACTCGATTGTTTGCCAGTTTTTTATTTTTGTTTTTGTTTGGTTTTTTTCTCAACTTGTTTTCAAAGACTGTTCACAAAAACTGTGGACATAGCCGAAAAAAAAGCAAACAAAAAGAAAAAAAAAAACTTGTTTTGTCAATGGTACAACAAAGTTTTCTACAAGACAAAAAGTGAATCGTGAGTTTAAGTCGGAACTAATAAAAATGATTTAAAGTCGTCCGTTAGGTGTCGCAGTCAAGAGTCATTCAAATGTGGGCCTAATGGCTGCCGTTGGATCAAAACTTTGATTGTCTGCCACTGACTCAACAAGCGACCGACGACTAGAAGGTGAATCTATAATACCAAGAGCAGCTGAAATCAGCTACAAAATGTAGCAATATGTATGAGAGTTTTTAGGGTTGTCACGCACAGTGGGCCCATCTCATATGCGTTTCTCTGTATAAACAAATTCTAAGAACTGATACCGATCTGACAACTTCGACATAAAGTCGAGAAGGAAAAAAGCAAATGCACTTTATTGAAAATACACATTTTCAGCAATTAATCCGTTACTTAAAGATCGTTGCTGGTTGACTGCTCATTTTGGAAATATTTACAAGGAATCGATAAGATCGCTGTCAATATGCTGAACCCCATATCGTACTCGGGTACGATACGCTGCGCCATACCTGCAGAGTAATGCCACACTGAGAGGTTCATGCCCTGCAATGTTAAATCATGTTCGAAACTAGTTTGACCGTCGTCGTGTCAGAGACACTTGAAAGCCTGCCTCCAAAATCCGATTAGTTAAGTTCAAAATGCATAAAAGAAATGCAATCAGCATACAACAAAATACCGAAGCGAGTTGAAAGCGACACGATTTCCAAGCCCAAAAGTGAACCACATACGCGCAGCACAGTCTCAGCCTCAGTCGCAGTCGCAGTCGCAGTCACAGTCGCAGTCGCAGTCAGTCACAAAGCCAACAAAGGGGTAAACAATTTTCAACAAATTAACATATCCACATCTTACCGTGGAACCGATAAAATCAAAGCACGCCAGAAAATGAAGTTGCACTCATTGGGCATTGTCCAAAGTGTATTTCCCAAAGTGAATGTGGCTCTTTGGAAATAAAATTATGGTCGACTGTGCATGTACTACATATATGGTTAACCATCATCATTGCTGCATATGACTAAGCCTAGTGCATGGCATGGAGAAGAATGACTTTTCGATATTTTGAAATTGCATTTTGGTTACATAGTATATAAATAGTTAACCAGAATTTATGGCTGTCCACAAGGATTTGGATATGCTTCACGTATTATCCAGAATAATTGCAAAATGCGAAATGGTCTTTCGGTTGTCGGAATATATATGACTTATGGACACATATAGAAAAAGAAACTTTGCGAACTTCGAAAAACCTAAACAGTAAATTGTCTAAATTTGATGAATTGACAAACGAAAAAATGAAACCGAAGAAAACTACCAAATAATGTATTGATCGTATATCCGTATCACGAAAATCAGATCCGATAAATCTAATACTTTTAAAGCGATTTGGGGCCTATTTACAATTTACAAAAAATTCCTGTTTTGTCATAACACAGGGCTCAGTCAACACGTATAAATCAAATAAAAAACCTGTGGGTAATATTATTTAAGAGACTTTATTTTATGCCAGGAGGCATTATTTTCAAATGATTTTGGTGAAATCTAAACTTAGACAATCAGCCATGAAAAATAACAAAAAACCTATCATGAAATCAAAGAGTTTGAATAGAAACAGTGTCACCTCTGGGCTAGGAAGGTGATCTGTAGTGTTCTAATATTTGAAGATGTAATTCATATGTTCACTAAATGTTAGTCCGCGAATTGTAGATGTTTGTTTTATAAATTAATAAACTTCTAGGCTGGAAGATCATGTGTCATTATTTAGAGTAATCATAAAATTTGAGACGTTATCAATCGAAGCCATTTTACTATTAAATAACAATAATTCTTTAAATAACAATAAACTTTAATAATACAATAGAAAAAAATGTAAACGTATTTTTTGCTTTTAAACATATAATAAAAATATAGCAAGGCCCAAGTGTTGAAGAAAAGCTGACCACTGACAAGTGCAGCGAAAGGCGATAAAACATTTTACAGCATTACAAAAGAAACATAAGCTGAGCGCCGAGACTGGCTGCACATATCGTATTGCAGCATAATTACCCACTGCCCGGCCATGCGCCCCAAGGAACTGTGGGGGCTCCATGTTGCGCACATGCACAGCTTATCTTTCGGCTGCGTCATGCTGCCTCCAGCAGAGCCCCCACCCCCCACCGCTGCCGTAGTGTACGTCGCCAAGTGCAACTCCACTTTACATACTAACATAAGCGTAACGTGTGTGGCAAAAGTGTATTTTTGGAAACTTCAACGAAAACATGCGAGAGTGCATACAAGCGACTGATACAACAGAAACAACAACAAAAACAACAAAAAAACAAACTGCATAATGAAGTTCCCGGACAACAGTTGGCTGGCGCTGCATTAACCTAATTTTCAGCATTGAAGCTGCGTGATTTGCAAATTAGCCGCTGTCTGTCTCTTGGCTGTCTGTCTGTCCGCCTGTCTGTCTGTCTGACGCACACCGGCCAAAGGAATGACTTGACACAAAGAGGCTTTTGATTTTTTGGCTGCTTTGTCAGCGATACGCTAAGACTTATCATGGCATTGCATACTTTCAACGTGACTGCTACACTGTAAGTATTTTTGTTTTGTGTTTTGTATTTTTTTTTTTGTATTTCTTAAATTTATATTTTGTTTTGTATATACGAGTATAATACACGAAAACCAGTTCAAGTTTTTCTGCACGCTTTGCATGTTGGCATGCCTACGCGTGACTTTGTCACAATGTTTTCCCACATTAGACGCACTGGCCGGGCAACGTTGAGCCAAAGAACAGCAAAGGCAATAAACGTGCAGCAAAATTGCAACATGAGGCAGAATTCGAGGCAGCGTAGCTAGCAGAAGAAGAAGAAGAAGAAGAAGAGTTGCCAATATGCTTAGCTACACCCACGAAAAAGTAACAATTTCCTGTTTTGGCAGCGTTAGGACATAAAACATTTTTACGTACATCATTAATTACATGTTGCATGAAAAACCTTTTGGGTTGCTGCCCATGGCTGTTGTTGTTGTTATTGTTATTGTTGTTGTTTCTGTCGTTGGAAAAACCTTTTAAAAGCTTTATGCGTCTGCTGCATGCCTGTGCCTGCGATAAAATCGCGCATCGTGAAGACGCTGCAGAGGCTGGCCAAATGATCGCACCGCGTTCGCTGTGCCACCCTACAATCCAAAAAGCCTTCCAGCTCCAGCCAAGCCATTCGTCACTCATGCACACACTCCATCATCACTTCATGCGGTCACTCACTCACTCTATGGATTTTCCTTGTGTAATTATCAGCAATAAGAGTGTGCATGTGCATGTGTGTGTGTGTGTGTGTGTGAGTGCACATGTGCATGCCCAGCTGTGCGCCTGACTCAATTGCACTGCCATGTTGTCCATTAATTTGTTCGACTTTTTTAGGGTCAAAAGCCATGCGCAGCCGCAACAGTTCTGCACATAATGCGATAGGTATGACAATGCATGGCTTCTTACCTTTGGCCAATTGTTCAATAGATGTTTCTTATTTGTTGTTTCTTTTTTTGTATTATATTGTAACAAATTGAAGTCAAGGCTTTGGCAATGTTTTGTTTTAGTCAGTTAAGTTTGTCAGATTGCATTTGAGATTTTGCCGAGTGTCTTTATTGTACGCGTAAATAAAAAACATAAAAATACAACAACAACAAATGTTGCAAATGTTACTTATGAGTATTCACGAGTATAAATAAATACAATATTCATTTATCTGCAAGTGCAGTGTCAGAATTGACCTTAAAACATATTTGCTGGCAAAGTTTTCTGTATGAACTTTTGCATTGAGTAGCTGGCTGATGCGACGTGCCTCTTGATTTGCATCTGGCAAAGAAGGTTTCTAAGTTTAACAATCGAAATGCTGCTTTGCAAACTCAAATTTTACAAGAATTTAATTTATGATTTCTGATAATTAGCAAAAAAATAACAAAGTTGTTTATAAATTACATGAGAAGATCTCGAATCTACAGTACAGATAAAAAATCTATTCTTCAGAATAGACAATTGGATTGTTTATAAGACAACAAATAATAATTTTCTCAAGATTTTTATCTTAAGTACAGTAAACGCTCGAAAGAGTCAACACTCGGTTATAAATATATATATATTTTATTTTGGATTGACTACCCTAAAGATTAAACAATTCTTTTATTCTGGCTCAAAATGTAAACCATAATGGTTAGAAAATCAAAGCCCATCAGAATTTAATTAATCAGAATTGACTTAACATTAAATACAATAATAGCCCCTGAGCTCTTTCAGAATGTAGAAACGGTGTATCCTTCATGGTAACAAGCTTTGTCAAAGTGGGTGGAATAAGGGTCATTATGATTACTTTAATATCTTAGCTAACCACGGTGCTTGAACATTTTTTCTGCACTCTTTAACGTTATCTCTTTTGTGGCAGTCCTCGACTACTTACGTATGTATAGTATATCGACCAAGACACACAGGCATTAGAAATATGCGCACTGCAGAGTTTATTACACTTCTTTCAGTACAAGTTTTGTTATGTTTCCTCTGACGATTCTCTAATATTGTTTCCCACTTTTTCCCCACCAAGCACTTATGAATTTTTATAGCACAAAAGCAGAAGAGCAACAGAAAAAAAAAAACACGAAGGTGTTTGCTTGCAAATTATGACACATTCTTTTTGCGCCATACTGATCTGCCTCTTTGTCTCGCTCTCGCTCGCTGACTGTGTCAACGTATGCCGTCCCCTTTGACGCATCTGTCTCTTACTGACACCTTAAGCCTGCGCAGAGGCAACATAAATGCTGTGCAGTCGCAGGCAGCCGCACAGTCGTGCGCATTAATTAAATGCAAAGGTGCATTCGCATGTACCCGCATGTACACTCGCACGTAGGCGTTCCGACAATTGTTGCCCAAACGAGTCAGTCACCGATTTATGTTGCACGTGCATTGGCCCGATGTCATGACGCAAGAAGCTAAACGGCAATATGCCAAATCATTTTGGAATATTGTTTAGCTGCTGGCCCAAACAAAAAAGAAAAACTTAAAAACAAGAAAATTCGCACGCAATCACCCGAGCGTCGTCTGTTTTGCTGCCGTTTTTTTCCTTTGTTTATTAAGTATTTTTGTTTTTTTTTTTCTTAAGTTGCTCTGCGGTGCGCCAAACTGGCATCCGTTACAGCTACACTGACACCGACAACGACACCAACACCAACACCAACACTGACACCGACATCGTCAACGATGCCAATGCCTGGCGCTGAGTGTATTGCCTACAACATGCTGTGCCTGTGCGTGTGTGTGTGTGTGTGTGTGTGCGTGTGTGTATGCTATCGGATATTTGTCTATGATTCGTTGTGCATTTATGCCATATTTTCGCAGTTAATGCTGGCAGCCAGCTGCTGCCTTGCGGTTGTGCTTGAAGTGTTAATCACTGACTCGGATTGACGAGCGATTGCTGTTCCTCTTGTTGCTGTTGTTGTTGTTGTTATTATTATTGTATTTGTTGTATGTTGCAAGCGCGTGAGTTTGATGATTTCAATTTAGTTGTTGCTATTTGTTGTTGCCGTTGTCGCTATTATTTGTGTTTGTTGCAGGCGTTCCACTGTTGCTGTTCGCTTTTAATGTTTCCATTCTGGCATGAGCACGTAAACTTTATGAGGTGAAGGAGGAGGAGGCGGAGTATGCATGAGCATACTTGTGGCAAATTGATTGATGTGTGTTTTTGTTTTGTTCGCTTTTGTTTTGATTGGATTTTGATTCGATTGCCGTTGTAGTGGCTGCTGTTGTTGTTGTTGTTGTTGTTGTTGTTATTGCTAGTGTTGTTAGTAATTTCGACACAAGATAAAGTTTAGTTAATGAATTAATTATAATGCTGAGTTTTTACTCAGTTGTTAGTTTTGTTGCGGTTGCTTTGTTTTGTTTTGTTTGGTTTTGTTTGGTTTCTGTTTGGTTTGTGTTCGGTTTCGTTTGGTTTTTGTTCATTTTGTTTGACTCAGTTCCATCAGGTGTTGATTGATATGTAAAGGTGTTCGTTTGCTCGCTGGTGGTCAAAGTTTGTGTGTGGCACGTTCCGAAAGTTAAGTAATGGCAATTTTTTCGAAATTAAATAATTTGAATAGCAAAAGTGTTGCTAATTGAATTCGAAATAAACTTGTTGCAATCGTTGAAGACAAAGCAAGCAGTTTTCACATGTATATATAGAGAATTTAAGATTGACGTTTGCAAAACTATACATATGAAGATGAATATCTGTCTTTTTGCTCCTTAATCGTTTATCAAATCTCTGCGAATCTTTGAGAAGTTTGGAAATACACAATTTTTCTTTAACATAACTTAAAACATTTTAATATATTTTCTTATTTTGCAATACCTCACATAATAAGCTATAATTTATATATTTATGTAACTAACAATTTAGAATTAGTTTTAGTTTATGCATAAATGTATTTAATTGTTTATCTTCATCTTTTGTTACTTTTTAATATGCCACTAAGTTCAATGGCTCAAAGCGATTATTACACAAAAGTCTGAAGTTAATCTGCATTGTTGTTTATTAGCCAACACAAACAACAAAGCAAACAACAAAAACTGCGCTCAGCACATTATCAGGGCTAACAGTTGGACATTGTATAAATAGGCAGGCAGCAAAGCACAATGTCAACAATTCCATATTAACAAACGGCAACAAAGCCTAAAACAAAAGAAAATCAGCTGCAAAAGTCACAAGGCATCCGAACGTTGATTTCTGTTATTTGTAGTTTTGTAGCGCACACATCTGTGATAGACATTTAAGGAGCAACAATAATAACAACAACAACAGCATTAAAGCAAATGCACTAGCACAGGCGAATACATGCGGGTACATACGTACGTGTGGATATGTGGATCTGTGGACGTGTGAATTTGTGGACGTGTGGATCTGTGGATGTGTGGATCTTTGAACGTGTGGATGTGTGGATTTTGTTGTAAGTAGATTCAAGTGTGCGACAAGTGCAAGTGTTTATTGTGTTTATTGTTGTCGATTGGAATTAATTGCTAAAACTTGTCTTACTCTGAAAGGCAGCCACTTGACCTTGAGGCTAAATTTTTTAAACATTTTCAAGCGCATATTGCCTTTGTTGTTATTGTTGTTGTAATTGTTGTTGTTGTTTCTGTGTTTGTTGTGACTGACTGTGGCAAAGAGGCTTAGACGGAAATCAAAGTGTTTGGGCAGCCGTTTTGGATGATCACTCCAAAATTAGCCACATCTTCTTTATCTTAGCATTGTCGTTGTTATTTTTATTATTTAATATTATTATTATTCTTTGCTGTTGTTGTTGTTGTTTTCATTGTTGTTACTGTTAAGTGCAGCAAACGCATTGGCCGAAGCAATGACATTGAAAGTACAAAGCAACATGTATTTAAATAGGTAATTTATTGTTGATAAGATAACTCTTTCGCTTGAAGCTAAGCATGTAGACACACTCGCAGTCAGTCTTGGCATGGAGTTAAATAATTTATAGCCCAGAAATTTATGGCCAACTGCGTGTTAAATGCAAACGCAACCGATGATGTAGAAGCCAACTCAGCTGCAGCTGCACGTTAACTCGGCTATCGGCTTTAATCTTCGTTGTTTGTAGCTTGGATTTGCTACAAAAGCTTTTATTCCGCTCAACCTTGAGCTTTGTCTGCCTGACAAATGACCGAAGAAGATTGCCATTGACTTATTGTGGCACAAAATACGCAGCATAATTAATAAGCGACACACCCTGTCGAGTGGCAGACCGCGATTGCGTACGCCCCAAGTTGGGTCAGTGTAGTCCAATAAACTAAGTCACTGAACTGGTTTCACTCTACTGGGAACTAGTTTAAATAGATTTGTCATATATTTATTACGCATACGCCCAGTCGACTGCGCCTAACTGGCTGCTGAGGGCATGAAGGCAATCTCCACCTTTGAAGGCTGCCAGGCAAGGGCCAACACAGCAACACAAATAGTACATAGCCAATTTAATTTTAAATGCAGACTTGGTTAAGTCAGACGCCTCAAATCCAAAGGCTTCTTGGATCTAAAAAGTCCTTTAGCATTTTTGACTGCAAAATACACAATGAACTTTGTTGCATTTCAATTTAAAATAAAAAAAGAGGTTTTTTATTTATGTTAAGCTGATGTTGGTATGCCAACAAAGTGCCAGCCAGCGTCAGTTTAATTCAGTTTTTATGGACGCAGCAATAATTTGTGCATATTAACTGGATAATGTCCATTTAAATTAATAAAGTTTTTATTAGTCGTTTTTACTAAATCAAAAAACATAAACCAAGTTTAATGCGAATGCATGTATCTATCTGCCTGTTTGTCTTGCGTCAACATTCATAATAAAAATGATCGCAGCAAATATTCAAAAATTAATTTATCAATAAAATTATTACATGCGCGAGGGTCACACTTCAAATTTTAGTAAATAATAAAAATTATTTTGCAATCCGTTAATAGATTCATCAAATGTAAAACTTGACTGCTCTCTATATTGTTATTTATATGATCTGTTGATTAATTCAGTTATAGGCAAAAGTAAATATCGCGCATAAAAGTCACTAATAGTTCATAAATTCAATTTAGATGACAGAACACACAAGACGCTTCAATCGCATTTGGTGAATGCAGAAAAAACATACAAAGAGATAAAAACCTACGGATCCAATGCGGACTTTTCTGGCATATCCGGATAACAAAAACCGATGAACCATTAAGCAAACAGATCAGACACCAGAGAAGGGAATGCGATTAGCCATGCATAGTGAAAATCCACAAGTGGCACCACCAAATATTCTTTAGCATCCACAAGGCAGATGGGCAGGCAGAGGGAAAAACAAAAGCGACCCCAACACAACACTTGAAAGGATCATATAAAAGCCATGGCAGCAAACAAAGTTCAATGCGGGCCTCTTTTGAAAGCTCCCTGGAGTAGTGTTAAAAAACTTAAATGTTACACTCACCGTTCCATCTCCTTGGGATCAGTAGGCGAATTGCGATTTATCGTATTCGTGTCGTACGGATTGTCCGTGGTTTGCGGCAAATCATTGTCACTACGCCTGGGCGCCATATTGGCGTAACCACGCCTCGCTGGCACTAGGGGCGGAATGGGACCCAGCGTGGGCACATGACGGCGATGATAAACAGTTGGCGCTTGTGTGGTCGATGCTGGCGGACCATAATCATAGCCGCGGCCAGCGTTTGAGCCAGTCGAGCCTGTGGAGGCGCCAATGAATTCCACGTCATCCATGTTGTCCTCCCCCTTGCCACTGGCCCCGCCATGCACAGGTGGCGGCGGTGGCCCGTAGGTGTTCGTGTATATGTTGTACGTATTGTAATCCCATTCGCTGGGTCGTTGACCGCTCAGGCTGCGCGTGTTCGCATTGTTGTAGTAGCTATTGCGTGCGCCAGCGAAGACACGGCGCAGTCGCGTCGACTCTGTCGCGTTTTTACGCTGCGCGGGCGGCATCGTGACACCCGGTAGCAGTTCCACGTCTGATTTCAGCGGCGATACACGCTGCTGGCGCTGTCTATGCGCATGTTGGTGCTGGCGTTGCTGTTGTTGTTGTTGTTGTTGTTGTTGCTGCTGCTGGTGATGATGGTGCTGATGCTGACGCTGCCGGTTGTGATTGTGATTATGATTAAAGTGCGTACGCTGTCGATGCGGCGGCGTCTGATTTGGCATAAGCTGTGTATCTGCAGTTTCATCGTCAGCCGACGCTGACGTCATGGCAGCCAAAATCGTACAGCAGACAATTAGCAGCATAAGTAATACTTTTGAGTGTGGTAACATTTTGTAGGATTATACGCTGGGCTCCCAATTACTCGTGACTGATTTGTAAGATCCTCGTGCTGCAAGAAATAAATCAAGAATTATCAAATGTAAAGATCGGCTTAATGCAAAGTATGTGACGAATTGTTAACAAGCCTCAGCGCATTCGCATGCACAGTGGCTCTTAATTTAAGCGACAACACGGATCAAGCCTGTCACAGCGAATGACTTAAGTCTGCAGCAAGTGTTCGGCGCAGTGTTGCCTGCCAACCTCATTACAAATTCCTTTGTGCGTAAGACAGCAGCAGCAGCAGTGGCAGCAGCAGCAACAGAAAAAAAGGCAAAATTGCAGCTACTAAATTCCATTTAAAGCCACTTCAACACCAGCAAATTATGGCGAGCGTACAATTTAAAGTATTTATTTAGCAATCAGCAACTGAATTGCAGATAGACAACAAAAAAGTAGCATGTGCAGCAGAAGTAACCAAAATGCAATGCAATTTAAGCGAACTTTGTATACCCTACATACCAATGGCTTACATATAATATATGGTGCATAAGTTACGTTTGCAGCAATTATAGCTAAATGAAAAAGAATATCAGAAACTAAGTACATTCAAGTGTTTCTATTTAATACGGAGCATGTATACTGACGAATATACGGACGTATTATTATAGGTAAATATTAATAAGTATAGGCAGGGACAACTATGAGCATGCATATTTTATTAAAATAACTAGAACAAGGAAGACTTTCTTTTAAGCAAATAATTTGTCCGAGACCAAGTTCATAGAAGATGTGAGCATTCTATAACATGTTGAATGAATGTTGCTCTTTAATCCATACGTCAACTTTCACATTTCAGGTAGGGACCCTATTTAAAACGTGGAACTACGTTATCACTACTTTGGCACATTCTCATTTAATTGCTGTAAAATCAGCTGCATGAAGTCAGCAAGTTGAATAACTTATAATTGCGACCCATTAGCCGTTGTAGGGTGCGTCGGGGGCGTAGGAGGAGACTCGGAGAACGGCGTTAAATGCGCTTCAGGCTTGAGTGCGCACTAATTTTAACGGACAAAGGATTTAAGAATTCAATTTGTTGACGACTGTCATTGTTTAAAGTGGCTAAAAATTGGGGAAAAAAGAAAGACCGTAAAAAGGCAAATAAATTAATCAATAATCATTATGAATTGCATATAAAGAAGGTTAACAGTTTACGATTTATTTTCATTTGCTTGGCGCAGTTTGATTTTTTTTTTTCTTTATTATTTTTTGTTGTTGTTGTTGTTTTGTCATTTGTGTTGACATGTCATGCTGCTAAATGCGGAAGCGCATACATTTGCCATACATGGCGTGAGGAATATAACATGTGTTAAGTACGAGAACGAGAACGAGTGCGAGTGCGAGTATCTGAGACATCTGTATTAATTGTATTAATGAAGCGTCTACAGTCGCATATGTAGAACACTTAACGAATTGCCTGTGCACGCTATCAATCAGCAGAGGCATTAACTGGCTCCACTGTGCGTGTCTGGCCATCGTCATGAGTGACTTGTGCTGCTGCCAGAAACCTGCCTGCTGCTGCATGCTTCATGTGCCAAGCCTCATCATGCATTTGCGAGCATATCAGCAATTGAAATAAATGCGCCACATGCGAACATAAAGACGAGTCATAGAAAGAAAGAAGCGTGGTTCGAAGCATTCAGTTTTATATGGAGTCGGCTCTGAGCGCTGTCAACATGATCGGCAGCACAAGCGCCAATGTCATAAATTCTCATACTCCAACGCAAATGGGCCAAACAGATGTTCGAACACTTTCCTCGGACCACTGTAATAGAATTTTTATGATATGAAAATGCCGTAATTTCGTTTCTTAATTTGCTTCCGAATTAATTTATTGACTGATTTCTCAATTCCTGGGAACTTGTTTGTGTGTTAATCATTTCAGTTTATTTTTTTTTTTTTTTTCTATTTTTATTTCGAAAACGAAAAAAACCCGAAACCGCTTTGGAGACACATCTGCATGGCGCACACACATAAGGCAAAAGCCAAATAAATTAATTCTCAACTGTCGGCTTTGCTTGGCTGGCACTTGATATGCTCTGCGACGCTCGGCACGCCTCAGGTGTGGTCCACATGCTGTCCAAGCTAATGGGACTCCTTCGGCTTGCATAAGAGCTCATAATAAGCCGCTTGGCCGACTCATAAGTAAAATGTCAGAGCTTATTTGTCTCTATTTGATGTGATACGCATTCTCTTATGTTGTACAACATTCGAGCTGCCAGCTAATTCGTGCCATAGGCATCAAAACACATGTGTCTGCTCAGCCTGCAGTAAACACAAGCTTAGGTAAACGATTAAGCCGGAAGTGCTTAAGTTGAGGTAAACATAGGCAGTACTTGCATAAAATAAATAAATTATTAAAAATGTTCGAAGTTCTAACTTAGCATTGACAATGAAGTCACTTGGTGTCTGCGCACACCGGACATACAATTCAAAACTTCTTGAACCCTTATGCTAATGCTGAGCATCGTTCACACTCACGTTGTCCTGCCTGGTGAACATGCAAAGCACGCGCCAAGCACAAATAAAAACTTCAATTGGTCAAGCACAAATCTATAAATTTTAATAATTTAGATAATTCCAGCTAACTTCCAAGAAATAAGGTATGCGTAAAAGTTTAATCGAAAATGCAGACATTCATAATAAAAATATAAAAAAAAAAAAATTACCACAAAAAGAAATACAAATATAATTCCCAGGAAATTGTCTAATACAAAATTTTTAAAACGAAACTGCAAAACTTGCCACACAAGCGAAATCTTCTTCTTCTTCTGCACAGCAAAGTTGACAAACTTGACTTGCCTTGCCTTGCCTTGACCTTGCCTGCAGTTTCTGAGCTCAACGCAGGGGAATGAAAATAAAGCATATAAAAGTAAAAATAAAATTCAACAAAAATGAAAGTAAATCAAAGCGGAAAGATCAAAATAAATTCATAAATCAAGCGTTGCCGAATAAGTTAAAAATAATAATAAAAAAAAACAAAGCAAATATTAAACAAAAGGAGTCACCGCTTAATAAAAGTATCTCGATACATTTCTGCCTCAGTATGATACTTTAAATGATTCCTGGCGCAGCTTTGCTGCTTTTTATGTCTTAGCTGATAATTTACTCGCAGACAAATTGCGTATCGCCGCTTGGCCGCTTGGGTAGGAGTAGCTCACCGTGAATTAAGCAAAACATAAGATTTGAATAATAAATTATATACATACATATTTATGTATTTCATGTATGCTGCAGTTTGTCAACGTGTGTGGGCACATTTTAATAGCATTTAAGCTAAACGATGGAAAAATTGTCCGAGAATAGTGTTAAATGATCTTAAGCACACCCGCGTCTACAATAAATCAAGCGACGACTGTTGTTGTTGTTATTATTGTTGCCTGCTGCGAGTGTCTGCGCCTCGGCCACAAAACCTAGACCCGACTTATGATCCGACATAGACATAAGTACACACATGCATACAAACACCTATACATACATACATACATACATACATACGTATATGTATCACATGAAACGTTTATAAACGTATAAAAATAAAATCCAATACATTTATTTATAGTCTGGTGTTGACGAAGCTAAGAATGATAGATGGCGATTCTTGTCAGAATTCTTGCGAAAGACACGCATACGTCGCATATGTCTAGACCAGACCAGGCTGGGCATCTTGTCCGCCGTGTACCGCTTTGTACGTCAGCTGCCGATTTAGCTAATTATTAGTGCGACACTATTTCTCACGCGCAGGCTACAGGGATTACTCATTTCCTTTGTCGCGCTGTCATGGGCCTACACACGGCCTGACTGACATGTGTTCAAGGCACAAACAACCAAACGACATATTCAAATCATGTACGAGTACCTCAGCTAATAAGGCCAACGACTCGGCAACAATATCGGCAGGCTTGTGGCTAAAACCTAGTTAATGAACACACAAAAAAAAAAAACAAACAAAAAAAACAAAACAACAATTTAACATATGCTGCTGCTAAGACCTCAGCCATGTATATAGACCCAAAGAGATTTTAAACGCAACGCCTAATACTCGTGTTTTTGATTTGTTTTAATATTATTACGATGTAAGATTTTTAAGCACAAGACACTACATAATTTTCACATTCCACACTGAGCCGGCAGAGGGAGCACCTACGCAGTGTCCATGCTTAATTAGATTGTTAATGATTGGAAACGCGTTACAGATGCTTCAAGATAATCAACAGCATCGCTTAGGCGCAATCGCTGCATGCTGCCTTATATGGCATAGATTATGCATTCCATGGTCTGCACTCATTTAGATTAGGTAGCCCTCGTTATCGAAGGTAGAAGTATGACAAATTTAAGCTGTCGTGCTCTCAATGCAACATCGATTAATCGCTTTGAAGAAGCTGCGCCTATTTTTAGACCAATCATTAGATCACAGCGGTACTTAGCATGATAGAGGTCCACAAAAGCAGCAGTTGGCCTAACAGGATTACCAAGTGAGTTTAACTAGTTCATTCTTTTTTTTTATATCTGTAGCTTATTGTAGAGATAAGTTCTTGTGTACTATAACCTAAACGATCTGCAGTTTCTCAGGGTGAATCAGCATCGGTCCAGAAATGGCCGGTAAAAAGTATACTAAAATTGGAATAAATCATCTAAGAGACCAGCAAGTCGAAACAATTTCTGTTCTTCATCGTTCATCTTCTTTTGAATGAAAAGTGAAATGACTCTTGTTTGCTTAATATAATTTCCATTAAATAATTCATCATACATCTAACTTAATTAAAATTATAATTTCAGTTTGTTATACAAAAATCTAAATAAAAATAAACGTGTTTTTGTATTTTGAAAAGAGTCATTCTGGAATCAAAGTCGTTGCTTGTACGCATCGCCAATTCACAAAAGTAGCTCATTTAATTTATTACTCATAAGATTTATATGTTTCCTTTTTGTTTTTTTTTTTTTTTAATTTTTTGCAAATTAAATTTTGTGTGATATTTGAATTGACCCATTTTACAAAACATTTTAACGTACCATAAAAAACTAGTGTATATCGCATAGTGACTTTATATATAAATATAAATAAAAAACATGCAAATAACTACACAGATGATATTCAATTCAAATCTGTATAAATAAGCACAGCTCATTCATATACGGTCTATGAATATCAATTGCTGAGCACAGTCGAACTGTTATGGGAAATCGACTGACTCTATCTACGTACAAGTTAGAAAAGTCCTGCAGCTTCTCCACCTGCCTGTTTTATTAAGCATCAGCTGACAATTTGTCTGAATGTATAGACTCGCTTAACTGTAGTGTATACGTGCTAAACATTCCATTCCATCCTGAATTTACAATATATAAATATTATTTGCGCAAGGTATAAAAGCTGCGCATAAGCCATGGCAAATTTATTTGTTTTTTTTTTTCTTTATTTTTATTTTTTTTTTTCTTCATGTTTTCCCAGCACTTTGCCTTACTTGTGCGCAGCATGTTTCTGGTCTTTTATGCAAAATGTCAAAATGTCTAAAACAACTTTGAAATGTTAGTTTTACGCTATAAGCAAAATGAAATGTTTTTGCTACATTGTCTTGAGTGTAGAATCTGTAAACAAAGAAATGCCCCAGCAGCAAGGCACGCTAACGACGCAGAAATACGCTCACCTGCATATGGCTACGGATACGTCATGTTCACCGAGATCTATAGTTGCATACATGATTTAGCATATACGCGTGACAATGACACAATTAATAAAAATCTTGCCTAATGCCGTCGTATGTACGTTGTGATTAGCAGCTGCCAGAGCCATTCCGACTTTGTTTCGAGTTGGGCAAGACACAATGTCGTTTCAGTTGCTTGGCATGTGGAGAAACAAGCAAACAAATCATAAACCAAACCAGACTAACGTGAGAAAGATCGACCGATCGATAAATGCTTATGCCAGAAGATTTTCAAAGCAAGCTTATTAATGACACGCACACACATACACGTGTACACATGTATATCGGATTTATTGATATTAATCAAAGAATCAAACAAATCTTGCGTCAAGCATTGGAGTAACAAGTTTGTGGGTTCCATGTCGGAAACGCGATCAAAGCATGTCAACGTTTAATTCAAAGTATCAGCTTACAGATCAATACTAATTTACGAGATTACCTATAAAATAATACGTATATAATTAATAAATAATCATATCTAGATTGAACTAAAACTATAAGCGAACAAATGCAGAGCAAACAGCTTCAGGACAAACTACTTTCAAAATTCAGACTTCAAAAGAGGCTTTTCAGACAGATTTGAAAAAAATTAACGAAACTTGAGTGGAAACGGTATATGCAAGGATAAGCAACTAAGGAGAGCTCTCCAACATTTTACGAATTAAAAAGTCCTTAATTACTAAAATGCACCTACCAAAACGAGAAGCATCAAAAGTTCTTCGGAGGCAGAGTTAGTGAAAAGTGCGATGAAGTAAATTGAAAAAAAAAAATTCTGCAATGCGTAACGCTTAAGAAAATTGTGTCAATATGAACAAATGATTTCATTGCCATTTCTCTAAGCCATTGAGAAGGTTAATCTGCTTCTGCACATATATGAAATTGATTTCATTCACTAATGCGTGGGCACATCTGCTATTGCTTCGAACGATTCGTGGAGGGTTAATTTTATGCCTATGATAAATTATTCTGCGATAATAGTCTCCCAGACGAAGCAGTAAATTTTTTGGGATTAGAAAGTATTCATATTGCCATTTTTTTAAGTATTTTTCAGTTGAAAATATATTTATAAATTAAATTTTATTTCATTTTTTTTTCATTTTTTTTTTTCAAAACTAAATTTAAGAATATAAATTTTAAAAACAAGAGCTTCAAGATTTTTTTTGATTAGAATGGACGTGTCAAGTCATTGTTTATGATACTATAGTATATGACATTTAAATATAAATGCGACTGATTTTTTTTTTCTTCAACCTTCTAAATTTGAGCGATATTTTCAAAAATTTAAACACTCAAGTTGATTGCAAAATTTTTAATCAGTATGAGCTAACGAAAATCAACCTAAATTCGTCAAAGCTTAGACAATAATTTGAATTGCTGCGTTGAGATGTGATAACGTAACATACGTAAATCGAGTGGACAGCAAACAATTGACACTTTGCACTTCTTCTACCAAAATATGTGACACACACGGCTTTACATACTACATTCATTCATAATACAATGAGCAGTTGATTTGTTTTTTCCTGTTTAAGATGTTATTATACAAATACAGCAGAGAAAATCCAATCGATATGACGAAGCTGACACATCATACCCAGCAATTTGTTGAAAGAATCGACGAAATTGCGTAACTTGGCAAGAGCAAAGCAAAAAATCGTTCATTTGTTTTGCTGCTGAAAGACGGCGATAAGATACGAGCACGAGAATGGACGCTGGCAGGGGCAGGGGCAGGGGCACGGGAACGGGTATGGGGGAATGAGTTTAATAAGCAAATATCTGCAAAGTTTATTGAACTTATTGCCCAATGTGGCGCCACCTTTGTGTGCCCGCTGCTGAAACTGCGAAAGCATTTGCCGCCTGCCCCATGCGTGAAAGATCTGAAGTAAAATAAAATGAAAATGAAAATGAAAAAGAAAAAGCGCATTGCAACATGCCCAGCCGCGGAGTCGGGTATCTATTGCAAGTGCGATAGTTGTGGCACAGACAGCTCTTAGCCATTCTCGTTTTCAATTGGGAAAAAATTTGTATTCAATTTTTAACAATGCCATTAAATTTGTTTATTGCCTTGCTAATGTGAAAACAAATGTAATCAAAATGTTGCGCCTTTGCTTGCCAGCTTGCTTAGCTTTCCGTTTGTGCGTTTGTTCGTGTGTTTGCATCTTATTTGTCTTCAGCTCGACATCATAATCGACAACAACAACAACAAGAGCAACACATATGCAGAGTTTTTCATTTCGATTTTAATGGCAATAAATGATCAGCTAAAATGATTTTAAAGTTTCGACTACTCAACTTCGTCTTGAAAATGTTCCACGCATTTTTTAAGTTTTTCTTTGTTGTTTCTTTTTAATTTTTTTATGTTTTTTGTCTTCTGATTTCTGATTTCTGTTTTGTGTATGCGCGTTGGTCAACTGCGTAGCAGCGAATGTAAAGGTAAAAAAAGTATAACAGCAACAAAGAGCAGCGCCAGCAACGCATTTAATTAACATTTATATGGCATTGCCGCAATTTCAAATTAAATAAAATCAAAACACGAACGCAAAAGATCAACGGCAACAGCAGGCACAGCCACTGATCTGATCTGAGCTGATCAGATGTGAACAGGTTGTTGATACACTGCGTATGAGACGACAACAACAAAAACAACAGCAACAAGATATACATAGCCAACTGCTGGATTGTTAATTACATTATGCATTGAATTACGCTTCGGTATTTTTTTTTTCTCTCTTCTTCTTTGTTTCTTGCAATTCATTTCACTTTAATTTGCATATAAAAAAGTATCCATTGCGTCTTGCGTTATTTGAATGAAAATTAATTAGCTTCTGCATAAATTATCTCATAAAATTTACACTTCTCCTTTTTTTTCTCTTTTTTTTTTTAATTTTTTATTTTTTATTTTTATGTTATTTAGCTCCTACACATCAGACTAGGCACGTCAACGCCCACGCACATGCAATTCACAGTTAACAGTCTGCAGTTAACAGTCCGCAGTCTGCAGTCGTCAGTCTGCCGTTTACCGTTTCCCATCGAGCGTCTAACGTCTGCTGCAGGGTGCTGCATGGTGCTGCAGTGTGGTGCGCAGTTCGCGGTCTGATCTGTGGTCTTTGTCTACATTGCGTTGTGTATATGTTTTCATTTTCTTTTTTTTTCGCCTTTTTTCTGTAATTGTTTAATAGCTAAGCATAAACCCAGTTTCTGTAATTGTGCAATTTTACTCGCCGTACTCAGGCAGTGCTGGCCACATAGCGTCTGTGTTTACTCGTACGAACTTAAAAAGAAACTGGTTCTTGCATTTATTACGTGTGCATTATGGGCATGGGCATGGCGAACACTTTCATTGACTTGCTGACTGCTAAATAGTCTAAAGTGCCAAGGACATGGCTTGCATGTTTATTCCACTTGGTTGCAACTTCCTGCAGCTTATTGCAGTGTTTTGCTTTTAGATTAGCATTTTTTTAATTTAACTGCTGCTGAAGTCGCATTATAATAATTAACTGACCACAGAGAAAATTTCGTATGGTAAGCAATAAGAATTACGGTAAGTCTAGCCACGAATATACAATTACCTATGCACAGGAATTCATTACAAAAAATTTTGGTTTTTTTTTAAAGGAAGTAATAGGATATTGAAGAGTATAAAATTTAAAGGATTCACAATGCTGGTGCATAAATAATTGCTAGAGCAGCTAAAGTAAATTCTAACAGTAATCCGCTTAACCGTGTGGGATTTTGTTTCTCATGTTAAAATATCTTTGCCTTTTATTATTTAATTTGAATGTTTTATTTTTTAATGCATTTATAGGCTATAAATTCAAATAAGTTTTTATCTCATATCAAATTTCTTGTGTTAATGAATTGTTAATCAATTAACAAAAGTGTTTATTAATTAATTGTTGATTGCTATTGTACATATATTTACAAGTTTAAAAAGGCAACTCTTCATCAGATAAGACTCCCAACAATCTTTGAAATTTATGCATTAATAGAGAAATGTTTGTTTGATTAATTAAGGCCCTTAAAATGTGCTGCTGGTATCTTTTAATCCCCACCAATATCCCTTTCAATAAAAAATTATGATTTTTTAATTTTGTACTGGAAATTGAAAATGTGAAGCAATTATTCTTAATAATTATTTATAAACAAATTTTGTTAAGTGAAGAAATAATCATTATAATTATTAACAAAAAAGAGAAACAAGATTAAAAAAATTAGGAAATAACGGGATTACATTTTTGATAAAAAATCTTGTGTTACCATCTTGATAAGAGCATTTGAAATGACTTCTGCATAGCTTCAACTCGAATAACGAATGTTTGAATTCAGACATCACAAAGCTATTTCGATTCGAATCAATTGCAAATAAAGGACCTCACCGAATTGCAAGCATGAATACTAGTTCAACATTTAAAATATGACTCTGACACGACGCAACATTTTTACTGATATATACTGTACCTGAACAAAATGACACTCGTGGTTAAGGACAATATTAAAGTGAATGTTCGTTCAATCTAGCTAACCTCAGCTTCCTCATACTTCACAATTCGAAGGTGTTCCTTGTAAATTAATTATTTGGTTTTACATTTTTCCCGCTTTTATAAAACAAAGATTATATAGATATTTATTTCGATGGCATAATCCAAAGAAGCTTATGCGCTTATCTGCAGCCCACAGAAATGCAAATCATGCAGCATGAAATTTTAAATGGAAACAAGAGCCGATGAATTACTTACAATGCTGAGATACTCAGGATCAAGCCAGCAGATCTCCAATGAAAATGCGCAAGTAAAAAGCCAAATAGCTTTTTGTTTAACTTGAGGGAAATCAATGCAACGCACTCTCACTTGCGTTGAAATATGGAAAAAGCACTTTGAGCAAAAAAAGAAGGCGAATTAATCAATGCACAATTATGTCAAAACGCAATCGCGGGCAATAAATTTCGTGTGACATTAAACAGACGCAGATACGCGGGCACTTAATGTGAAAATTCGGCGGTTTCCGTATTCTACTTGAGCCGTTTACGCTTACGGTCTCAAAAAACAATAATTCGATTTATTTATAATTTGCCTTTTACTTTTGTTTGATTTATTAATTTTTTTGTTTTCTTTCTTTATGCGGCTACCGTTGCTTATGTGTACTTATGAAAGATATTTACATAACACTTCAAAATTAACCAAAACTTGACACTTCCTATTTACGCGTATTACAAGAAAAGCAGTACAAAAAAAAAAGCACCAAAGCAAAATACCTTTTTCTTTTTTTTTTTGAGTTTTTGCTTTTATTTGGCTAAACTAAGCTAAAGAACAAGCACAAGAATTGTTAAGGTTGAATAAAAAACGAACAAAAGTCAAAGTCACGCACTGAGGCAGTATGGGATTTCGTTTTTCTACCACAAGACTACACGATTTGCGTGACTTTCGGGTGCGAAGTGTATCGCGTGCGTCCGTACGCTTGGCATGTGCCGGTCCAACTGATCAATAGCGACGAAGTCGCACGCGCACGAAGCGACAAAAGTCCAGTTAGACGAACTGCCGAACTGCATCGAGCCAAAATGAAGCTGATCAAGGTTCGCTTCCGCTTGGCTGCAACAGCATCAACAACAACAACAACAACATCAACAGCACACAGCGCCTGTGACTGTCGAACATGTTCGCTTTCTTTGTTCGCTGTCTGTTCCTTTCTCTCTCTCTCTCTGAACGTTGTTCGATGCTGCCATTTGTTAACTTTTTGTTTTCGCTCACAAAAAATGATGCTGCTTAGTTTTGCCGCGACGAATTTATGCAAGAATTGTTCAAAGTAATATACCCAAAAAAACAAAAAAAAAAGAACAAAAAGAAAATTTTTTAATGTGTCTAACACCTCATATGCAACTATGAAGTGAAAACCCGCGCACTCATAAAAATTCTGAAATGCAATGTTTGTTCTGTTGATTATTATGCATATGATTAGATTCTTGTTAGAATCCAGTCGCGCTTGTCTAGCCAACGTCGTCAGTAGTCGAACGTTTATTGGTGGCTTCGTTCTAGCATTCGTTCCTTTTATTGTTTATTTGTTTGTTTGCTTGTTCGATTGTTGGGTTGTTTGGTTTGAAGCGAGTGTCTGTTTTCGTTGTGTATTTGTTTTCGCAGCTGATGCATTGTACTTTCCGCGCAAAGGTTGTTTGTCCATTTATGTAGCGGATTGTGTTTATTTTATGCGATGTACTTTGCTGCATGTTGCGGTTTTTGCTGTTTATGGCGTCAGTGGCAGCGACGCCAGCAGCGACAGCGACAGAGGCAGTGCAGCAACATACCTTGGCTCATGCTGTTCTTCTGATCTTAATGTTGCCTTGCTTCGTGTTATTTTTACTGTTGAGATGCTGCTGAATTGTAAAGTTAAATATTTGCTTCTTGCTTGGTGCTTTTCTAGCCTTTTTGTTCTTTTCGTTGGTTTTTTTTTTTTGTTGTTGTTGCGCGCTATGTACTTCCCATCAGCAGATCAGCATGATCTTTTATAGATATCATGTTTGGTCTAGCCTGCACAGTGGACCAAACTATTTCATTTTGCACTCACAATTGCGCAACATTGCATCCGCAGCTCTTTGTGGCACCTACCTAAGTAAATGCACAATTTAGCAATGTGTCTGCGAGATCGGTCAGCGTTGTTGTTGAGTTGGCTAACCCTTTGTGCTGCCTGTCACTTTGGCTTTGTCCCGCGTGCAAGTTGGGTGTGCAAGTGCATAAATTATCATAAATGTTTCCATCAGCAGCGAACTGCTGAATGACTTATTCCGCATCAGCAACTAGACATGGAGTAGCCCATCAGCAGTCTAGACAAGCAGCCGCGCAGGTAGGCCGAGTGTGATCATGACCGTCGCTCACTTTATCAACTCCACACAGACTCGTACTACTGTTTTATTTTACTGTTGTCATTCGTTTTCTTTATTTTTTTATTTTTATTTTTTATTTTTATTTTTATTTTACTTGTACGTCATCTGTGCGAATGTCAGCAGGATTTACTAACTTGTAGATGTTTATGATTTAGACAAGCAACGCAGCGTAAAGCGACTGCAGCAATTCACGCTGGACTCGCTGTTGCTCATTAGCAGCGAAAACTGGCGGCGATTTAAGGTAGAAGTGCGCATAGCTGCAACATAACTTGCACTTATCGAGTGCCAATGTTTGTAGGAAATGAAAGTACAAAAGGCCACAACACTTACAAAGTAATGCAGGAATGTCCCATATTTGCTGATGATGTGCTGAAGCGACAGGGACGGTAATTAAGTGAACCGACTTTACTTCAATACTTCATGCAATCCTCGTCACATATAGAAATCGCTGAAGCTTCTACTTTGAAGGTAATTTTTGAGTATACTCGTACAAAACTGAGGTACTAGATAAGACACTTCAAGTATCCTGGCTTCCATTTGAAATTCAGAGTAGCTGGCATATGAGAGCCAAAATAAATGAATCAAGAATTATAAGTTATTTTAGAAGGCATATAGGAAATCGGGCGTAACCGACTATAGAAAATCCTGTACCCAATCCAAAACCAAAAAAAAATTTTTTTTAGTAAAAGCCATTTTTCGGCTGATCGTTCCTGTGCCAGCTATATCATATAGTAAACCGATATTTAATATATCCAGGAGTATGATTGGATATTGCCTAAAACTGTCAAACAAACACATCAAATTTGGTAACGATATCTTAATAAACAAAAAAATTTTTCTCATTAAATGTTGTTTTTCGGCCGATCGTTCCTATGGCAGCTATATGTTATATGATGAATATCAAAAATAAGAAATAAACTCGTTATGCCTATGGATTGGGAGAGACTTCGTGCCAAATTTGATAATTGTAGGTCTTACCGTTTCCGCGATCCGTATAAATACTTTATGGGGTCTGCCACGCCTTCTTCTGCCTGTTACTTACATTTGCACAACTTTAATACACCTTTTACTATTTTTTGGTACAGGGTATAAAAATCACTTTACTAGATTTCAAGTTTCAACATGTGCTGCATGTTGAGAAAACATCGGATACTAAAACTCTATGAATCAAAAAGACTTGTCTATTCGATTTTACATTTTCATCAATCGTACAAAATAAAAATAAAATGGCATATTCTAAAATGGCAATAAAATAAATAAATATAAATTGCTTACAGATTAAGCCTAAATGGTTCAGAAACATAATGAATAGACTAAATGGTTCTATGCAAGATTTGTATACGAAATGTCAAAATTTCTGTCAAATATGTCACAAATTATAAACGCATGTAAACAAATTCGGGCTGTCATATATAACATACCTGCAGCCGAGCACTCACTCAACTTATATAACGAACCCAATTTGTGCCACACACCTTTCGGTTCACACTTGAGGCTTTGCTTGCTCAACAACGCAGAGATGACGAATTGAAAAACCTCTGAAAAGTCATACGCGAAATAAGAAATGTAACAGCTCATTATCTAAATCAAATTTATTAGACAATTAGTTGCCACTTGAGTAGTGAAATGATTGAAGACAACCGAATCAGGCGCCCCCACCCACGCGCACGCCCTCACCCACGCGGGCAATCGGTAGCCAGCCAAGCGCCAACCAAGCGCAGGCCCGCATTAACACACACAACAAGAAACAAAAACAAAAAGAAATAAAAACAAAAAGCCGAAAATAAGCAGCCAACTGCTTCAACCTGGCAACCGAAAACCCGATAAAGCCTGACCGATGACGATAGCCTCTGATATCCGCTGCGGCGGCGGCCACTCGCTGCGGCCATTGGCTGATAACGTTTCATTAGCTGCAAAGCTGACGTGGGCCACAGCAGCCAGCTGCGCAGTTGAGTCGAGTCGCCGCTGATGCACGCAGCGCGGAGAGGCGTTTTCCGCTTATTATTTTAATTTCTCTTACTTTGCGTCTTTCTAAACATATTTCAATACTGAAATGTACACAAACGTTGTGTGTATTTAAAATGCAACAAAGCACTAAAAAACAGAATGCACAGCGGGGCGTTGCCTTCGCGACTGAGTTAATGTGGCATGCAGCCACGCATGCGGCGACTGTGGCGGCGGCGACGGCGCATAAATCCATACGCCTCGAGTCATAAATAAGGCAGTGCCAAACAAAAGTTAAGTACCAAACTGAAAATATAATAAAATAAAAATAAAAAGCAGAAAATTTCAAAACCAACCTAAAAAGGAACAAAAAAGTTTAAAGACAAAACGAAACAAAAGTCCAACCGAAGCAAATAAGTCAAGAACTTGTGCCCATTCCGAGGTTTGACGTTGCGCGTGTCCTGTTCAAAGTGAGCTGCAAGCATTTGCATGCTTGTCATTCAATTGGCCCCCACTCCACCACTCCGCCATTGCAGCCTGGCCTCTGTGCTGCTGCTGCTGCTGCTGCTGCCTGTTGCCTGTTGTCTCTTAACGCGTTCGTGTCGTTTTCTCGACTTGGACTTGGGCTTGGCCTGTTGCGGGTGACAACTTTTTGTACAATTGTCATTTCGCTTGTGGGTTCGAGTTTTGTTTTTCTCGTTTTGCTTTTTTGTGTCTGCACACTTGGAGTAATGCGCAACTGCGCTGCAGAGCACCGTGTCCATATATTACAAATTGGAGCAATATGCAATGTCAGTCAAACATTTGGGTTGTTCAAACAATAAAAAAACTTTTATGTTTGCCACGAAAAGTTTAAAAAAAAAAATAAAATAAAATAAAAACAAGTGAGAATTTTTTGTTTTTGAGTTACACACGCCCGTCGTATGCGCTACAGCACACAAAATAGAAATGAGTTCACCTTAAACTTGAATGTGTGACCCAGGGGAGTACTTGGCCAGCTGACCAGAACGGACTGAGTTTACTTTTCCTGATCCACAACTCTTTACTGCCAATGAAAGGGAAATAGCCACAAAGTTAGTAAATGCCACAGGAGGCTTCCTTACTAGGCATGGGATACTTGGTAAGGAGCTTTGACAAATTAATTGTAACCTTGGCAACTGAAAGCTCTAACGAAAGTTACTTTGCTAACATCCTAACTGCGTAAATTTGTTGGATATGTCATTGTCTCTGCTTTACATGGAATAATTATGATAATTCAAAAACCGACTCTTCCTTCTTTTCTGTTTCGGTCCTACAGTCCGCACTATTTCAGACAGCATTGAACCATGGAAGAGATTTGCGATTAAGTCGCACATAATATTAGAAAAAATGTGAAGATTATTACTGTTCATTTTCTTAAATGAAATACTCTTTCTTTCCACTGAGATGTTACAATGTTATAGGTTTATTTAGTTATGCGAGAACACAACCAATGTTGACTTCATGGAAGAGCATTTAAACAAGGCTTGCCTGCAGATTGCGGATAATTTATGCTATATACTATAAGTTACCCAACATATCTTAGACAATGTTTCAAACACATAACTATAAAATTTAAATTGTACAATTCATTGTATCTCTGAAAATTAAAAGAAGAATTACCTTTTGCATATGTTAACAATGTTTGGTAAATATATTTAAAAATTATAGAAGAAAAAATAAGTAAAAAGCATATCTAATGTAACTAAAAAATTTCAGTAATTTGTTTTTATATATTTTATTTTCTTAAAACATATATGTAAAAAAGATGTTTACATATTATTGACAATTGTTAACAATTATTGAGCACCGTTATTCAACAGCAAGCTATGAGACAATCGTTGTGCTTAATGGAGTTTTTTTCTTTTCTTTGTATTGGTTTTCCTTTTTGTTTTTTTTTTATGTTTCTGTTTTTATTTAACAATTTTAATCACGACATCGAAATTATTTATTTGCATTGCTTTGTCTGAGTACCTGTCGGAAGCGCGACTCGCTTAACAATCGAACAATGTGCAATGCGCACTTTGACATGAACAACAGCAGCAACATCAGCAACGACATCATCAACAACAAAAACAACAACAACAACCACAACTCACGCAGTCACACACTACATCAGCTACAAAACAACAACATAAACAACAACAAAGCTTAAATGATAGATGTGCTGCCAACGCTGACCCTGGCGCCTTATTAAGCTCATTAAAATAACTTCCACTTGTTCGATTAGGATAATTTTCAAATATTTCGCTAATAAGTGAGACTAAACATGATACTTGGCAGCATAATTCGAATGCCAGCTGCATACGTGTCAAGCGGAAGATTCTCTAATTGGCTTGCGAGGACTTCGCAGCTCGCCAAGGCTGTGCACATGAAACAAAGCTTAGATACGTAGAAAAGACGAAGCAACAGTCCAAGCAAACTGTGTCGATGAATGAGCATTTGTGTATTTTTGAAATCTTAGTAAGCATAACACAGTCTGCCAGGTGAAGAAGGGAGCAAGCAAAACTAAAGGTATGAACTTTTCAATATATTACATGCGCAGCAGCACGCTTATATTTATAGTAAATTTAATATAAATAAATAAATAAAATAGTAACTTCGAGGGTATTAAGAAAATCAACCGGTCACAAAAATTTTCGCAAGAGCCAAGCGTCAATCGTCAATCGATTCAGCTACGTGGACCAAATGTATTTCTATCAATTATATTCTTGGAATAATGTCAAAGCTGCCGAACCCGATCATTTGGCGAAGTTTGGGGATGAAGTTAATAAATTCTTTGTACTGTAAGTGAAGTCTGTCTATTTTTCGATTAACGATTTAATTATGATTAATGTACCAAACGTTGTTTTGTGCAAAAGCCTCGTGAGATGCAGTTGGCTGGTGTACATAATCGCCGCGCTTGTCATTCTGATTTGCGCCTATTTCTATCTCTTTGATCGTTGGCGCCGCGCGGATATAATGCGGCGCAGACAGATGATGCAGCGTGCACAGGAGCGGTAAGTGTTGGAGACCTAATAGGATCTGTCTTATTTGCATCTGCGTGTTGCAGGCCACCACAAAAGCGGCGACCAGGCGCCATTTATCGCGAGCATCAGATCTATCGGCACATCATCAAGTCCATAAGCAAGTACATGAAGAATCCGCCGCCCGTGTGCCACGTTTCCGATCGACAGAGCAAGGAGCTGCGTCGCTTTTTGCGGCGTCGCAATACCGAACAGGGCGTGGCCGACGATTGATTGAATTAGCCAAGTTGTTTATATTTATTTATTAATTATTTACTTTGGTGTTTGCATTATGTGCTCAAGCGCAGGCAAAAATATGCTTTACATATGCGTTAAATTATCTTTTCTGTAATAAAGTAAGAAATTTCATGTTTTAGGCGACAACGCACTAAAAAAGAAACGCAACAAAACACATTTTATTTCGTGCTGCTCGCTTCATTCTACACCATCGACGATGACTGCGCGAGAAAGAGAAGCAATGAAAACAAACTGCCTAAAAGTATGCAAAGCTGCTGGGTGAACAAGTGCAAGCGCGATGGCAATATGTGCGCGTCCAAAAAAGAAAACAAACAAATGTAGAATATATAAACTGACGCGCGTTCTACAAACATAAACAAAAACCATGTGCGCTAAAGCTCTTGCGTTTGCAACTATGCGCCGACGCCAGCCCGTGCTATAGCGGGCCAGCATGACGCGCCAGCCAGACGGACTGGCAGTCAATGCCATTTAGCGCGCACAAAAGTAGGCAATGCTGCCAAGTGGGCTTTTTTCCATTGGCAGAGAGCAGCTGACCAGTATTTTCCAGTTTTCCTACAAAGCTACAATTAAGAAGCTCTCTCGAATAAAAAGTGACTAGAAGAGAGCATTGTGAGCAGAGTGAGAGAGCATTTTACAACAACCAAATTAAACTCTCTCGAAAAACACGTTGTTTTTAAATGTGTGTAGGGTGGCAACGATAAGAGATGAACTTTGCGCACATGACAGAATGAAGAGTGCTTTTTGTATATGAACTTTTGGTTTCAGTTATTGACGGAAGAGGGCTACAATAGTCGAGTCGCAGCGTGTACGGGCAACGGAACAAAACTTAGAGGCGAAGCGCTTTTGCTTTCAGTTGATATCTAGTTTTCTTGCGGTTCAGTTCAGTTGCGGGTCGTAAACAGTTGTTAGCGAGGCAAACAGTTCGACAGACACGCATGAAGTAGCAGCAGCAGCAGCAGCAAAGCTGAGCAGAGCAGTGCTGTGCAGTGTAGAGCAGCAGCAGCGCGACGCGACGCGAAACGACGCGTTTAGTGGTTGTTGGCAGCAAAGAAAATTTTACTGCTCTGCATGCTTCATTTTGTGTTTTTTTTTTGTTGTTTAGCTCTTTTTGTCTTACACCTCCCTACAGAAAAGTTTTTCCTATAATATGCATATAAACAAATAATTTGCACAATCCACAAAGAATTTGTTGGAAAAATAAATTGTTCTTTTATTAAAAAACAACTTAATGTCAGCAAAAAAAAAAACTGCGTGGAGTGAAAAAAAAAAAACAGAAAAACAGAAACAATAAAACAAATGAACCGTGCACAAAAATCAAGGCACACACCTGCGCAGAGCTAGCAGCAACAGTAAACAACAGCAACAAAAAGAGAAACGGTTTTGTTTTCTTTTTCTTTAGATATATCATACATAGTACATATACACATACTATAAGCAGCCAAAGCAGCAAAAGCAGCAGAAGCAGCTGCAGGCTATAAAAAATGTACGCAGCCCACATCGTGGTACCAACAAGTCCTGCGTGCGTGCCTGCTGCGTTCTTCCACGCCCGCCGTTGTCCAGGCAGTGCCAACTCTTTCTCTGTTTCTTTGGCTTGGCCTAGACAATTTCGTAAAAAAAAAAAGGCAGTTCGGTGCGTCTGCACTCAATAGCCAGCAAGCAGTGGAAGGTAAAAAACTAACAAAAAGAGACGGAAAAGCAAGAGCAGAAGAAGAAGCACAAGCACGACGAATGTTGCGCGTCTTTGCAGCACGTGAAGCTGCGTCGCAAAAGTGTGACAAAGCAAAACACATAAGGAAAAACTGTCGCCTGCTTTTTTAGCTATTAGAAAAACTTCGGACACATGCCAAGCACGCATAAACTCAACTTTTGCACGATTTTCGAAAATCAATTTTCCACATTAAAGTGGCATTCACTGCACTTATCAAGCAAAATATATTTTGTTTTCTATCTTATCACACACGACCTTGTTTGCTGACTTAATTCATCAAACCAAAAAAAAAAATCCAACAAAATTTATGTCGCATTAGACATGCATTAAATAGAATCAGGCTATGTTTTACTTTGTTTGAGTAATGTCTTTTTAGATAAGCAAAACTTAAGTCTAGGCTAAGCACACATTAAGCATACGCCGCGTAAGGCGCTCACATACAGTAAAAAAAAAATAAAAAAAACCGCGCGCGCTTAATGCAAAATATACGACTCTTTTGAAGTGAAAAGCATATTTTACTTGTTTCATAATTGTATAGGAAACCTGCACTTCCTTTTCTAATATAACAATATACCAAATTTAGTTCAAGGTTAATGAGGCGCCAAAAAGCATGCTATGAAAAAAGCAGCGAAAGCGAGCAACTGTGCAGCAAACAGTCGGCGAAACAACAAATAAAAATAATAATAGAAATTGGCATACAATAAAGGAGCTATTACAGGCAATACAACAACAACAAGAAAAACAAAAACAACAACAACAACAGGAAGAAGAATACTAATAACAACAAGAGCATATAAACGAAAAAGGTGAGTCAAAATGGAAGAACACAAACACACACACACACAGAGAGACATTTACCCAATTATACACAAATTTGGCGCGGCACACCTTGCTGGCAGCCAACGCACACAGCTCACACAGCCCATACAGCTCACACAGCACACACAGCGTCAGAATGAGAAATCTCTACGAGCAAAGCTTAACGAAGCCATACAAGGGGCAAATCCCTTGGCGGCAGCAGCAGAAGCAGCAGAAGCAGCAGAAACAGCAGCCAGCCATTAGCCAGTAGTCAGTAGTCAGCAGCCACTTGCCACTAGCGACTAGGCAGCCTTCCTACCTCAACAAAAATCGAACCTCGAAGAAAACATAAACAACCCCGAAAATTTCATATATGTACGTATGTACGCCATGTTTACACTTCTGGCTTTGACGCTGCTTCGTTTCCGTTTCGTTTGTGTATTCCATGCCATGCACGTTCTGCTTTGCTTTACTTTGCTGGGCTGTGATGTGCTGTGCTGTGGTGTATTTTGTGTGCTTGTGTGCAGAAACAGCACAGTGCAGAATTACGAATTGTATCCACACTAAGAAAGATTTCTCGTATTTATGTAAAAAGAGCGCAGGCCTACAGATAAAAGCATTTATTTCATAAGATGGCTAAGGCTGCGGCAAAGGCAATGGCAAAGGCAATGGGAAAGTCAAAGGCGCATACACAAAAATAGCAGACAGCGAGTCGTGACAATGTTTGCCAGCAAAGCTTAGCAGATACTTTTCGACACATACATACACACACACACACACACACACACATCTGCATATTTATATTCATGTATATATGGTATGTATGCATACATGTGCAGACTACATATAAACGCGCGCGCAAAGCCGCAGTCAAGGCGAAGCATGTCCTTGCATGAATTTATGCAAGGCTTGGTGCGAAATCATATTGCTTTAGTCTGCTTAGTAAATATTTTTCCGTTAAGTTGATGCTTCCCTCATGCATAAGACGTCTTTACTTGTCTGGTTTAACTAAGCAACCTGTTTAATATGACAAAGTTATGCAGCAGCAATAAAAATGTAATTTTTTTGGTTTTCTTGGCTTTATCAGATCACATTCTTAGACTATTTCTGAAAGGATCTGATATGCATATACATGAGTCAGAGCTGGATTATTATCACATGATTTATTTAAAGTGTCATGCAGTTATTTTCTTAAGCAAAAAAACGTTCTACTAAATTATTTGAAAGACTAAAAAAATTTTCTGATCCCGCTTTTCAGTAATTTGCCAGCCAGCCTATCAGTAATAAGAAATAGGTCAACTTCTATGGGATTAACTGCAACACATCATTTTCATTAGTTTGCAAATATTTGAAAGATACTCTTCATGCTTCCCTCCGTGCGCATAATGCACTATGCAACTTAAGCATTTTTTTACTGTGTAGCCAAAAAAAAAATAAATGCAGAAATAAGCATTTCCTTATATCCTGCGCGCAACGTCAACCGCCTGAGCAAACTTTGTGTCGGATTATGACGTTTTATGGCTTTTTCTTGCTTTTTTAAGTTTGAAGCTTGTGCCGATAATGAAATACTTTTTTTTTTTTTTATTTTTATACAGTTCGCTGCGCAGATTTTATTGACTTGTGCCCATTGGCAGTATACGCAAACGTTACCATTCAGCTTGAGATATATTTTTATTGGCTATTCATTTGCATTCTGCACACAAACTGAGCACATCCTTTTGCTCTGCTTTACGTTAATATTTTTTTTTTTGTTTTTTCTGGGGTCTAGTGGCTTGCCAGCAATGTCTTTGTTTGTATGTATGTGAGTGTGTGAGTGTGTGTGTGTGTGTGTGTGTGCGTGTGTATAACTGATAAGCATTTTGGCGCAAACTTGTTTATATTGTCGTAAATATTGTGCTGCGTGTCCTGTTCGATGCCACGGTACGACGTAGCTACATGCACGCACGCACGCATTCGTTCATTCACGCATTCGTTTATTTGTTTGTTTGTTTATTTATCTATTCTTGCAATACGTTCAACGTATGCCTTGTTCTATTTCATGTTACTCAAGGACACGCCAGCGTTTATATAATATTTATGACAATTGTCTACCGCAAAATTTCATATCGATCACACAAACGTCAAACAAAACAAAAAAGGGAAAAAGAAAACCCAAAAGCAAAGCATGCTTAAACGTAAATCCAGCAGAAAAGCAACAACAACCACAACAACAACAATAACAACAACCGTAAACATGTTCGCACCTTGCGCTGTTCCCAGGCACTTTGCATAGAAAGTTTCCTCGCTGCTTTGTTTTAATTAAAAAAATAACGCAAAGTTTCGCTACAAATCAATTTCTGAGTCATGCAAATGATTTACCGCGCGAACACTGGACGCTATCTTCAAGGATGCGCTGAATTATTAAGCAGCATGCAAAGCGTTTAACTCGTCCACCTCACTCCCTGCCGCCCATCCACGCTCTCTCGCACTTACTCTTGCTCTCGCTGGCATACGTATACAAATTATATTTTCAATTTTAACGAAGCTGACGCTGTTTTCTTTTTATTAATTTTTTTTTTTTGTTGTAACTGTTGTTGTTGCTGTCATTGCTGACCACATTTGCGAATTTTCTCACATACGTATGCAGGACATGCAGGCAGGGTCCTCTGTCCAGTTTAACTGGTTCTGCCTACCGTTGCCTCTCCTCTCTCCTGTGCTCTTGCTCTCTTTGTTCGTTGTTTTCCTTTCGTTGCATATTTCTAAACGAACTTTTGCATTGCATACTTCAAGGCTGTCGCTTCGTTCGCAATTTACATGCGGAATGTGTGCGCGGGTGTTTGCATTCATTTCAGTTACAACATTTTTTTCTTTATGGCCATTGTTGCTATTTTCTGTTGGTCATTTTTTTTTTTATTTTTTTTGTTGCAGGTTTTTATTTGCCTTTACACTCGTTATGCCATGCAAAATAGTTTGCCGGCCATTTTATGCAACGAAGCGTCAATTGTGTAATTGTTTTTCTTGTTCATTGGCGCTACGTGTTACCATTCAATTTCCAACGAACTGACGGTGCGTGCTCTGCAAGATATTTCTTGTTTTTCCTTATTCTTCTTCTTCTTCTGTTTTGTTCGAATTCTTGTTAGTTGCTTATAAGCATATCGACTTATCGTAAATGTAATTAGTTCAGCCGAAAACTGTGAAGACGTTTGAGCTGTGTATAATTGATGCCATTAAAGCGAATAGAAGAGATTTAGGGTGGCTGCTTTTAATATTTGAGTTTCACATCCATTCAAAATCATATACATATATATTCATATAAGTATATAAACAGCGCTTACCTTGAATCAACATTTAATTGTTTATTACTTAACACAAGTGAAATTATGACTCTTCTTCTAAAGAGCAAAGGAAACTTACAATTTATTTTCTATTTAGTCAATCTAAAGCTAAATGCTAATGCAGCCATAATTTATAGACACGTATCATATGAGTCACCGATCAAACCTTAGTTATGCGAGGCCTCAAAGGTCTTTTATAATTCCACTTATATCAGATCAAAACTTTCTGTGCAATGCCTTTATCAACTTTTCTGAAAGGGTTAAAGATAGCCAGGTGCTGTGTCATTTTATTGATCGAATTCCATTTTCCTTTGCGGCTATTGCATTAAGCTGACGACTGTTGCCTACAGCCACCTCGCTGGGGTTGGCAACGCGCCACATCTTGTGAGCCCAACTCAACACTCGCAATCAGCTCAATAACATTCTCTCTGGTCTTTGTGTTTTTTATTAATGGTCTATGGAAATTCAGCATTATTAGCACAAGTTAAAATAAAAGAAAATAAATGCCCTATATAGCAGAGACACTCACAGTGCCTTTTGCAACGATTTTGAAATATTTTTCTAAAAAAAAAAAAACACCAGTTATACTTTACACTGTTCGCGGTGATTGGGCATATAAGCATATGAGCTCGAAGAGCGACCGCTGCACACGATAACGCATGAGGTTGTTATGACAATAATTGGCGCAATTTGCAGCTGACACTCACATTTCCCAGGCTTAAGTCATATGCAGCATGACCCTCGTCGCATACGAATATAAAGGGCAACATGACTGAAATAGATTTTCTGCCTTGATTGTGTGTTTCGAATTTGTAATACTTAATTTTTTAACATTACCTTGATTATTATTTTAGTAGACTTGAATAAGTCCCTTATGAACTTTATTCATAGACTATAAATTAACATTGCACATAATGTAATTCCAGCCAAGTGCGATTAGTTAAGGTGGCAATGGTAATGCGTTATGGACATGAAGATGCCCGTGCGATAAGTGAAACCAAAATAACACGTTGAACGAAGTGAAAATGTTGTTGACTTTTTTCTTATGGCTTCTGTAATTAAATATTATCCTATGCATGTGTGCGCTCGTGTATGTGTTGGCATATGCATGTGTGTGCGAGTATGAGCAACTGATCACGTGTGTATCTATTTACGTGATGCTTTTCTTAAAATAGCTTCCTACCCATGGGAGTTTGCTGTGCTATTTTTAATTTGTCACCGAGGCAAACACTTTTGGAATTTTAAGTTGTTTCCATGTGCTGCTTTTGAAATTGAAAAATGTTTCAGCGTCAGATCCAGCTGCAGGCCATTGGAAGTCAAACCAAATAAACTATGCCGAGCAGTAGCAGAGCATCCATTTGAGTTTGTGGGGGAAAGACAATCAGTCTGACTGCATTCCGATGAACATATAGTCAATGGCAGTTTATGTTTATGCTAGACCCTTAACATAACTGAAAATCAATTAACGCTGAAGCACAAATCCTATTTGTGCGAATATTTTAATTATTTAAGATGCGTTAATGCCCGTGTCAAAGTGTCAGAATTTGTAGAATGCCTGAGCTGCTCGTGGCTATAATAACATTAATGAAAAACAAAATCAACTACAGTAATACAAAAGAGCAGCGTTCAAACACAAATCAAGTCTAGTCAACAAATGCTAAAAATATCGAGAAAAGCAAAACAATAATAACAACAACAACAACAACAAAAAGAAAAAAAACCACACGCAAAGCAAAGAAAATAAAAAACTAAATGAAAAACTTATGCCTCCCAACAATAAAATTGAAAACAAAATAATGTCGTCTCATTATGATGATGATGACGGAAAATTCGACGCCAACAGAGCAGTACGCACGAAAGTCGCTTCGCATTGATCCCATTAGCTTAGCATTTTTCCCACTCCCACACATGCGCACGCCCGCCCACGCCTACGCCCCCGCCAGTCGCCAGTCGTCGGCCGCCCAGCGGCAACGCGCGCGGCAGGCAATCACGCGAGCATTGGCTATCGCATTGGACCTCAGACAAGGTTGCGCTGATATTTAAGCATTCAGGTCAATGTACACAAATAAATCTTACCAATTAAACTAAAATGATTTTGCAGCTAACCGCGCGGGAGACGTGGCTACTGTGACTGCGACAGTGGCAGCGGAGGTGGCAGCGGAGGCGGCGGCAGCAGAGGCGGCAGTGACAGCAGTCGTAGATCTTCTGTTTGCTCATTGCAATCAAACGCTAAATATAAAATGCCTTTCGCCAGCTTAAAGTGGCATATGTCCGCATGCCGGAGCGCTCAAGGCCAACGCATTGTTCGCCGTTAAATGTCGCTCTGGCCAACATTTTCTCATAAACGGATATGGCCGCCTCGTAAACTGCAGTCACATCAGTCGAATTCAGCTACGCAGGCGAGCAGTAAACAGCTAAAGTGAGTTAATATGCACGCGAATTAGGTGAATGTCAAAGCTTAGTCAAGTCCGCCACCCACCGGCTCACCCAGCCGGGCACAAACATACTCGAAAAGATAATGGGCAGTCGTCGTGCAGCGTCAACGTCAACGTAATCGTCATTGCAATCAACTACTCTCGGTGTCCTGCACAGCGACGGGCAATTGCAGCCAATAAATAGAAAGGATATGTGAAAAAGGCATTATTCCAGGCTCGCTTAGCTTCACTGGCATAAATATTTGCTAAACAACTGTTTACATGCAATACTCGTCATAGAGCCAACAGCAGACAGATTATCGCTCCAGAATCAATCCAGAGACTATATCTCCGGCCAAAATCCATAATCTCTCTTTCAATCGTACTCAATAATCACACAGAACCACGTCAAACAATAAAAGAGTTTCGGGATCTTTCTTTGATTTTTGCGGATCATTTCCTTCTTCTTTTCATTAATTCCGATTTGTTAGTGAGATGAGTAACGTTCCCGATGAAACCTGGGTTAGTTCTCATCAATAATCAATACAAGAACTGCTAAGCCAGTGACGATTGCATATTATCCTAATTATCATATCTTGGGAGCACATAACTCCAATCACTGAAACATTTCCTAATTTGTGATCTAGAAATGAGTTTTGTCCCTAGCTTTTGACGAAAGGTCTTTGCTTCTGGTGTATGTGCCAGACTTATAAAACGACGAATCTTTGTTGAAAAAACGGTTGGATTCTAAACATTGAATTTCCTAAATGTTCGTTGACACACTATCATCTCGATAACCAATCCCTCTCCATACAAGCAACTATGAATCGAGCTTTCTCTCTGTATCTGTATTTGTCATTAATGAAATGCGGTCCTTCTAAGTAACTGATCAGGTTTTTTAACGACTGCTAAGCTAACCAGAGATTCCTATCTCCTTATTCGAATTAGTGTCCTGTATGACATTTAGGGACATGCAAATCAAAAAAGCTGAAGAATATATGTTAGAGAGGATAATATCAGTTTTATTTGGAAACGATGAATTGCAGACGAAATAGTTTGCCTTATTTTATGAAACAAGGACACGTCAGTGTTGTGGCCATGGTACATTATTTAAAGTGTACTGCGCTTGCGATAAATGCAAAGCAAGGGGCATAAGGTTGTGTGTGCTCATATTGCCCCATGTTGAGAAGCAAAAGCAGAAGACACAAGCAACCGCAAAGTCATTTTACACATACGCTTATCAATCAACAACGAAACGCAGACACAACAACAACAACAACAACAACAAATGTGCACAGCTGTACACGGCAAATAAGAGGGGAAGTCTGCCCATATACAAACTGATAAATCGGCATATTGCTGGCATGAGCCATTGAGGCAGTGAGACAGTGAGCTATCGATATGTGCCTCAAGCTCATGGTCGAATGTCAAGCGAAGCGAGCGCGGAACACTCGGCACATCCAAACGGAAGCGAAAGTGGCTGAATAATATGTCTACAATGCGCATTCATGTCGTATGTGAAGGGGAATGGGGAATGATGAAAGAAGCCACGCCAACTAGTTTGCTGTCGGTTGTTTTGCTGCAAAGTTTCTTTTTTCGTGCTTTTATTGATGGACATGTCTTGGGTGCCGTGTGTTCTTATGCGCTGTTCTGCGTGTATGTGTTTGTGTGTGTGCGTTGACTTCATGATGGTGACGACACTTTGCACACAATTGCAGGCTTTGAGCATTGGAATCAATACAGGGAACATTACTTAAAGTTGCATGCAAGTTTAAAATAAAGTAAAAATTGTGGTCGCTAATTTCATGGCATTTGTGAGAGTTGTCCCTCCATACAATATATATTACGTATACGCAGTGAAGAACTACACGAAGCTTAGTAAAAGCGCACAATTGTTTGTCCTTGTTAAATCTTTTCGCTTCGTTTTTCGTTTATTTTATTATATATATATATATATATATATATATATATATATATATATATATATATATATATATATATATTTTTTTTTTTTTGCTTTGCTTTGCTTTGTTTCCAATAGTAGGTCAGTAGTTAAACTGTGAGTATCAAATGAGCGCATTATACATATGTACGATACATATGTACATAAGTATGTCCTTCACGCTTGAATTGTGCCAAAGATAATGACTGTGTGTGTGGTGTGTAAGCGATAGCCATGACTTAAATGGTTGAAATGGCGAGACCAAAGTAAGAACCATAAAATGAAATTGCTGTTACGATTACTGTTAGCATGCCGCCGAGGCTTTGCCTATCATAATATAATTTTATGACAGCAACTGCCAAAGGTCCTCATTATCCTTAAGCGGTTTTTGTTTAACCAAACCACATGCATCATGTTTCATTGTGCGAAAAGTTAATTGTCTGCAGCGCTTTTGCAGCATGCGCATCCTCTCAAAATAAACTTGAGCAGCCAAGTCCCTTCTGACGTCAAACTTTGAAGTATCGCAACCGATTTTAAGCCACAGCGTGGGGAACTCAAATCGAATTGTATTTTATGCTATTTCAAGTAGAAAATTTACAAAGTTGTTTTTTTTTTCAAATTTGTAGGCTATTTTTAGCACGAGGGCATAAATATTGCAAGACAATAAAAAAATATAAGAATAACAGCAAGAAACCACAAAAAAAAAAAAAAAAACAAAAACAAGACACGTGACAAAAATTGTTTTTGCTACTGTGAACAAAGGACCACAACAGGCAATCGATGCACTGCAAAAGTTGCTCGGCTTCCACATAGTAAGAAAAAGTCTCACAGGGCAAAGAAAAAATAGCAAAGGTCTCTTGCATGCGTCAAACTGACGAAGGATATGTGACACACTAGGGCACGTTTGCAAAAATGATACTTGCGTGGATACAAATTTACGTATGAGTAAAAATATCATCATCTAAAAATGGACCATAGATTTTTCTATATATAAAAATAAGTTTAATGCAAAATTCTATTTCTAAGAAATCTACTTTGATGAAGTCAACAGCTTTGTGTGCTGTAAGCATCATTGCCGGCTGCAATAAAATCCAAGTGCGCCTGATTTAACTTGATGTAGCCTCAATGTAACTGAGTAGCCTATAAAAAGAAATAAATATTTAGCTCTACAACCCGGGGTGGGTTTTGTCTGGCTCTCTTGCTGAGTGGCCTATACAAATAGCTAAAATGATGTGAACAATTATAATGATAATCCATATAATAATAAAAAACACCTTGAACCTTTTGCTACCAAAAATATTCACCTCATTAACAACTTCAACGTGAAAATGCTAAGATTAAAATTGGCCACCAAATAAAATCTTTGCGCTTACTCTAACCGTCTGAACACTTCCCTTCTTTCCATTTAGTTTTGAATTTTATTTGTTCATTTGTTTGTCTTTATTTTCTCTACGAAGAAAAATTTTATTGTGCTTTATAGTTTCTGCGGCTCGAGCCCATCCCACATTGGCTTCTGGTTCCATATGCATATTCGTTGCAATTCCCGAGTCTCGAACGCATAAGCTGCCATTCATTTAATATATGCATCCAATTAGACCCTTTGCCACACACAAATGAGCCCCTCCAGTGCCATAAGTCTCAACTTGTGCGCAAAAAGAGAGAGTAATTTTTCTGCATTGTTTTTTTTTTTTTTTGTTTCTGTTGCGCACAACGCCAAATGACAGCCACAAAATGTTGGCCAAATATTTTTTCTTTTTTTTAATTATCATAAAGTTATGGTAAACGCCAGCAGACATAAGCTGCAGGATGTCTACGAAACTTGGCACAACTTGAAGTACACACAGCACGCGAAGCTACAAGAAACTTGCCCAATTGTTGATGTGCGTTGTGCGTTGAGGGTTAAGGGATATGGGATGTGGAATGTGGGTAGGATGCGTATGGAATGGCGTGAGAGGCCAACTTCAAGTGCCGCCAATTAAGTTGGCTAACGTGACGTATGCGCGACATATGGTCAGCAGCATGGCGGAGAATAATTTCGCATAAATTATGCACAAATCGCAAATGGAAAAAAAACACACAAATTTATGTATGAGACGCGCCCTGAAGTCCAACGTCATGGACGCCACTGACTGCACCTACAAATAAGAAAGCTATGCCCCCCCTTCTCCACATGGCAGTCAACACACACAGCCAAATGAACGACATTGGCCTTTAAGCTTTTCATCGTGAACTCTTATATAATATGATTGTCACACACAGACAGACACGCAGACAGACAGACAGACAGCACACCCGCGCTGACCTGTGTTCTGCGCCCTGCGCTGTATGCATAACATTTGCACAGAAGCACACGAATACTTTTTGGCAACCAAATCCAACCTTTGGCTTTGCTTAGCTCGCATCACAGCCTTCGCCGACAAGTCGCCTGCGCTGGCGACAGTGCGCGTGTTTGGTAACGGTTCGTCTATTTTTAGTTCTGCTCGCTTCAAGGCTGCCATGGCGTGGCCCTTAGCCGTTGCCTTCCACGAACATCATAACAGCATAAGCGCATGCAGGCACACGTACTTCAGGTGCTTCGCTCTACACTACATTCGTACATTTGTGGCTTAAACATTTTAAATTCATAACCAAACACATACTTTTGTGTGTGTGTATGTATGTATGTGTGTGTATGTGTAAACTACTCATTTCTACAAATGCCTCTATGTAAAATCACCTTAAACTACAAGTAAACTAAAAAAAAAAACAGAAAATAAAAAAACCAGTAAGAGAAAAAAAGGTTCCGCTAGCCGCCATATGTTGTCGTTCCGCTTATTTATTTTGTTATTGTTGTTGTTATTGTTAATATGTTTGTTGGTGTTGGTACTTTTCCTGTTCGTTTTAGTTTGCACCTTGGGTTTTCCATGTTTTTTTTTTTTGTTCTCATTGCAACGCCCTGCCATGTCAATTCCTATTTGGTTTCATGTGTGTAACACGTGACAGTTCCAATTAGAGTTGCTGGCCTTTGACAACAACACACATAAGCCGCGTTGTACTCGTTGAGTTTTCTCAAGAAAACAACTAATTGCCATATTGCCACTTACGCTTTTTTCAGTGGAAGTCCTTGAAAGCACCCTCTCAATTTCATTTTAAAAATAATAGAAAAACAAAAAGAAATCAATAAAAATAAAATTAAATCTGCGCTACTGTTATCAGCTTATTAGAATGTAAAGAAAAAATAACATTTGCGTAGGAGAAAGCGAAAAATTGAAATAAACTCAGATTATAAAATCTGATTTTTTATTAAAAAATGTGATAAATATAATATGACATTACTCTGATCTAAACACACACGCAGTCAATTTTATATTGACCTTCCATTCAGAGCAGCGAAGAATGCAAATGCCAGAGAGTCATGCCTGGGCCAGTCAAGCAGTTTGATTCCCTTATATGGCCACAATAAAAATATTTTACTGTTGCAATAAACGATCAAAAATATCGTTTAATTTGCTGCGGTTGATAAGCTAATGCCAAATACATTGTGATGACATTTTTTGTCATGCGATTTGTTTACCAAAAAAATGTTGTTCAGATCAAAACTCTATTATTTTATAATAATACGCTAATGAGTTTTTGTGATATACACGTCTAATTGGAGAAATACTTTATGGATTTTGATGAAACTTGCCAAAGCCATAGCTTATATTATGGGTCCAAATATGTGACATTTTTTAAAAGATTTCTAGCGGTTTTAAGAGAGTCTCTACATTTTTAAAGTAATAAAAGAGCTGTAGGTAGCAAACAGCTATTGTGAAAATTTATGACAAGGTCTGTTTATGAATGAATGAATTTGATTGTGCTGCTAGCTAAATTGTTTAGCAATTTGCATTATCATGGCAGAGGAAATGTTATCGACTTCCATAGATGCCGAATAATATTTGCTTCATCAGCTTTATTATTACATCCATATAAGAGACTTCAAACTTTGCTACATAAATAATAATTTGTTTTTCTCTCAAGCAAAATTATCGCCATTTTCAATGGATCCGAAAAGAAAAAAATTGAACCCGATAAGCATGATAAAATTTATCAATACACTCATAATTTTCGATGATTCGCTTAAATGAAATCTGTGCTAACAAAAGAAACATTTTTTTTAAGCAATGCAGAACATAAAACAATATAAATATTTGACTTCACTTAGCTGCCAATGCCTAAATGTGATGATTAAACGATATTTGCTGATATGAATATTGATTACAATGTCTGCTGCCCCAGCCACCTTACGCATCCAGCTCAGTGGCACACACGCGTACTAAACTGCCACTGAGAGCGTTCACGTGTCGTATACGCAATCAATAACAAATAGAAAACCGTCACGCGCTACATTCTGCATGGCTTGATTTGCGCTAAAATATCAGCATAGCTGACGTTGCGACATGAGCCAGCCAAGCTGACTACCTTCAAAGTATACACAAACTGCTCCATCGCCCCCAATGCCTTCGTCACTGGCGCCGCCAACGCCGAAGCTCCAAGCATATTTGTATCCCGTGTGGTTAAGCAAATCAAGTCGTGTGCCCCACTTTCCGTCACATTTACACACAGATACGCATTGGCCTATGCAGAGGGTGAATACGTGACAGAGAGAGAGAGAGAGAGAGAGGGAGGATGGTAGGGAGGCAGAGCAAGTGAGCTCAGTGGGTGCAGAGCATTACATATGTGTGTGTATGCATATGTATCGTGTATACTCGACTGCGAGAAATGTACATCTGCCCGGATTCGTGTGCTTAGGAGTGTATCTTGTATCTGCATATGCGCGAGCATAAACACGCATAGATACATTTTTTATGGGGCGCTTAGCAGAAAAGGAAGCGTTTATGGCCACAGCTAGAGCAGCAGTGGCAGCAGCAAAAGGACAACTGTCACATTTTCACTTGCCTCTTGCCTCGCTTGCTCTTGGCCGTCTGCGCAATGTTGTGACATTTTTATGAGTTAGTTTGCTTCTTGTTTTTATTTTTACTATTTCGACAAGCGACTAAACTTGTTTTGATTTTTGCCCTTTTTATTGTAGTTACAATTTCTCAGTTAAGTTGCTTTGGATCGTAGTCAAAGTAAAAGTGTTTCCGTTTTACTTAGTTTGTTTATTGTACTAACACGCAGCGGCCAGGAAACGCATAAAACAATGGAACAAGGGGCCAACTCCCGCACCCCACCCCTCCATACACGGGCAAACGACGAAAACGTGATTCAGTCGACGCCTGACGCCAAAGTCGTCAACGTTAGTTTGCTTATTGTTAATAAAAGGGCCAGAAAGGACCTTTCATAAAATGTGCGCGACAATCAAAAAATCATCAACTTGTTAGTGGCCCCCAGCCCCCAAAGTCGCATACCCCAAAAAAAAAAAAAAAAACTACCGAACTTAGCTGAAACCGCGCCGAACTGCATAATTAATCATATTCACGTGCTTATTGATTTTTTAGCGCACTTAAGTGCCCCACAAATGAGGAGCAGGCCTCACACATGCACTCACATACATGTGTGTGCGTACGTATGTATGTGTGCACTGTATCCACACAGTCTACTGTGCCCACACACACGAATCCATGCGTGTGCGTATGAGTGCAATGAACCCAGTCACATGTGCTTAACACAAAATTTTATGTTAATGACAGGCGTCAGCCCTCCGCGTCCCACTCGCATGCGTTTCGCAAACGGGCGACAAGCCAAAGGATGCTGGCAAAATCCTTTTCCACTGAATCGAAGTGTAATGGCGTCAATTGCAAAGTGGCACAGCAAACTGCCAGCAGCAATTGCCGAGTGTGACGCCATTAGCCCGTTGCGCACATTAAACATAATGAAAAGGTGAATTGCGACAATTGTGGGAATTGTCGCATGTGCATGACCTGGGTACGCAGCCAACGTATCTACGTCATCAAGTGCAAACTGCGAACTGCATGCAGCAGACGCAATGGCAATTTGTTACTGTTGCACCGTTCCCCCTTCTGCCGCTGCTGCTCGCGAGCATTAATTTTCATTTTTGTTTAATTAAAAGATAAACAAACGAAACTTATGCCAATTCAAGTCTTAATTGCATAAACAATTCTCTTCTCAAACTACTGACTCTGCGCTTGTCGGTCACAATTGTCACAAATGTCGTAAACATGCAAATGTGCAATTAAATGTAAACACTCTCGTATATTATTTTCTTAGGGCTGCGCTCTAATTAATTTCACTACTTTGAAAAGGTTTAATTATCGACAGAAAAATTTGGTTTGTTTCACTTGATTCAAGTTTTTGTAGCAACGTATTTAATACAATTTCTTGGCAGTTAAGTCTTATTCAGGTTCTTCAAAGTAGTCATCATCTCTCATTAGCTTAGGCAAAACTAAACTAATGTAATCCGTGATAACAGGCGGGCTCGTTGACAAATAGATGGCACTACTAGTATCAAATCCATATAATTTTTAGTTAGCCCCAACCTTAAAAAAAAAAAGCTATTAAAATTTCATGATATTCTATTTAGAAGTTTCTGAGTTATTGTGCTAAGAGTGACACAACTTTTGTAACTTTCAAAACAATGCATCAAAAACAATTTCGTACTTTAATTTTACACTGCTTTTTGATGGGAAAAAATACCATTCAAGCGAAGAAATGGCTTGAAAACTGTTATAAGGACTCCGTTCCATCAGAAAAAACCATAAAACGTTGGTTGGCTGACTCCAAACATGATCGTAGAGACACCGATGATGCAGAACGCAGTGAACGTCCAAATGAGGTGATAACACCAGAAACGGTTAAGATAATCCACAAAGTGGTATTGAATGATCGCCGGCTGAAGGCGAGCGAGCTAGGTGAAATTATAGGCATTTCAAAAAGTGCTATACATCGTATATTGACGGAAAATTTGGAGATGAAAAAACTATGTGCAAGATGGGTGCCGCGTTTGATCACTGTTGACGTGACACAAGTCACGTATTCCCCAGATTTGGCTTCCAGCGAATACTGGCTATTCGCAGACCTTAAAAAAATGCTCACCGGTAAGAAATTTCGTTCGAATGAAGCGGTTATCACTGAAACTGAGGCATATTTTGAGGCAAAAGATAAATCGTTTTACAAAAGTGGCATCGAAAAGTTGGAAAATCACTATAATCGTTGTATCGCCCTCGAATCTATATTGAAAAATAAAATCAAATTAAATCAAAAAAAAATTTTTTTGTTTGCTAGCCTACGAACTTTTCAGCCCACCTATTAGATGCAGAATTTAAGATTCGCCATAACACTTTATTGTGGGTAGCAGTGCAGCAGGAAAATGTGTTTAAAGCAAAATGCGTATTAAAGCAACACGAAACGTGGTTTCCAGTTTGTGAATGTTTTTTTTTTTTTTTTTTTTTTTTAAATATGCAAATTTTCTTTTACATTTTAAAGGAAATTTGAAAATTTTTTAACAGAAAAAGTAAAAAAAAAACAAACAGGCAGTCTGTGGTCACACTCATACTTATATGATCCATTCTCACTCAAGCATTGACTTGCATTTTAAGTTCACTGCGCCTGGCCCATTATCGCCTCAGGTGTGATATAAACTTGTTTAATTTAATTAAATATCAGTTAGAAAAGAAGGAACCGTGCTACCTGCTTACGCTGCATGTGCGAGCATGTTGCCTTGGCTAAAACTGCTGGCGCCAAGCTAATGCCACTCAATAATGTCTGTGATGGCGTTGCAGGCATTGGGGGCGCTGGAGGCTAAGGTGGGGTGGTGTCGATAATGATGATAATGAAATGAAAACGATATTGATGTGGCCTTTTGCCATTGCTCTTGCACTTGTGCTTTTTGTTTGCATTTGCTTGGTGGCAAAAAAAAAAAAAGAAGGAGAAAAGGCATGCGAAATCGATATAATGACTGTCATATATCTAAATCAAAGAAGGGTGACGCCGACAGAGACAGAGCGAGAGGATGGGTGCCAAAAGAGATGGCACGAGTTGACACGTCACTGCCTGATGAGCATTTATCAACAGCGCAGCGCAGCGTGTCAAAACTGGGTCAGGATGCTATTAAAAGTAAGAACAGAAAAAAAAAACAAACTAAAACAACAACAACAACAACAACAAGAACAACGAAACGACACCCCAATGATAAGCGCGCTTATGTAAACTTCTTAGCCATTATGACATATTTAAGCATCTAATGGCTGAATTTTACATATATTGATTGCCATATACTCGTTATGTCTGTCAATAAAATAACAGTAAACAAATCGAGAACAAAAACAAAAGTAAATAAAAGCAAATTCAATTGGCTTAGTCATTTAAATTACTTCTGAGCACATAAGCAATAAGAGTATAAGAAAAGGGGGCAAGATTCCGCTAAAAACAGAAAAACTTTTTCCTGCCACATTATTTGCACGAAATCAAAGATCGTTCTTTCTTTGTCAGCTTTTTCTTATAATGCTCGGCAAGCAAGAAGAAGAAATCTAAGAGGCCTTTAAACAAGGTTCTTTAGAAATAATAGGATTGTGTGTGTTTAAATAAGACTGTGTGAAATATTATTCCGTATTTTTTTTAAATTCTTCCTTTATTTTAAACATTTTTCTTAACACAAAATATGTTTATTTCAATCATTAAAGCTAATAAATTGTTTAATTTTACAGATGCGCACAACAACAACAACTAGAACTAATTTTACAACAACAAGCAGAACTTACAAAAGCAAAAGGATAATCATAAAAAATGCAAATAACATTTAGTCATTATTTTCAATGAAAATTATATTCAATAAATTCTAACTGCAAGCGAAAATGCAATTACAAGCCTTAAAATATTAAAAAAAAAAAAAACAAAGAAGATATTACGCATGTGTTTAAAAAAAGAACATTGTGCTGTGCTATGATTATTATTAAATTTAATTAAATTTAAAAAGAAACAAAAAAAAAACAGAAGAAAATATTAAAATTGAGAATATTATAAAATATACATAATCTATTTCTTCCACTTTGAAATATTATTGATTATTATATATACATATAAATAAATATAAAGAATTTTTAATTAACAAACATTACTTACAACAAATATTTACAATTTCGATTTTTCAAAGCTAGTAAAAAACAAAAAATACAACAAAACGAAAAATAGAAATTATATAATTAGCAAATAATTAGTACTTAATTAACTAATTCGTAAAAGCAGAGTTGTGAATAATTAATATAAAACGGCAATTAGTAGATTTTAAATTACGCGCGAAACTTTAACAGTAATTTTAAAAATTTTAATACAAAAACAAAAAATACTTCATAAAAAAATAAAAAATTTTTAAAACTAAAACATTTAAAATAGAAAAAAAAAAACTTCAAAACGAGCTTGAAATATTTCACAAAAAATAAAGCGATAAACATGCACAGCAAAAGCGTTGCACAACATCAGTAAAAAAAAAAAAACCACTACAATAACAACAACAATAACACCAGCCAGAGCTGTAGTAATAACATCGACATATACAAATTACAACAATTATCCTTAACCTTAAACTAAGCGCAAGCGAAAGAATAAAAAAATAATAATATAAAAACGCGCAATAACGTGAAAACCCAATAAGGCCAAAGACAGCCGCCAAACGACTTGGCTTTTATCCAAAAAAAAAAAACAATTAAAATCAAAAAAGGGAAAGCAAAACGAAAAACCCACACACACCTTTAGGCGCAAATATTATAAATTCAAATTGCCAAACACAACGTACACATACGCCGCGACTGCAGTCAGCAAACATCAGCAGCACGAAGACGAAGACGAACTAAAGAAAAGGAGGAAAAAAACTGCAGGCGGACGACCTTCGCGTGTTGCATAAAAATTGCATGCGCCAAAGGCCAAAGGAAAACGACAAAAACAAGAACAACAGGAAACACCTGTGCACGGCGGCAGCCAAGGCACGTGCCAAGGCAACGAACAAAAGTGACGAGGAACAGGTCAGCACAGGACAGGTCAGGAGCAGCCTGAAATACTCCTTGCGACTTAGCATTAGACGGCGGCCGACTAAACACACACGTATGTGCCATTGCGACAAAGGCGAAATACAACAAACAACTTCAGCGGCTGTGTAATCGTCATGACCGGAAGTAAGGTAAACTCACACTCACACACACACACATTTTATTTATGGTGTTCAGTGTGCGCGTTAGAAATGCATACCAAATGCCACTGAACGCATGCGTCTTTTTGTGAGAATTCTTCTAATTGTTTCAAATACTGCAGTTTGTTGAAGTTGTTCTTTTTTTTCTTTTTGCCTTTTTGCGTCCTTTTTTTTTTGCTTTTGTTGTTTTTTTTTTGGAATTTTCCCTTTCTTATCGGACAGGTGCTACAAAAATGCAGGAAATGAGCTACCTGCAGGATAATTCCAAAGTGGAGGCACTAACCAAAGCCGTACTCATCTCGATATTGGGCATTGCGATCGTCTTATCAAATCTATTGATTATAGCCACTTATGCAAATTTTAAAGGTAAGATGTTATTCTTAAAAATAAACTCCGTCACTACCAATCCTCTTAACAGTCTAACCATTCGAATACTGATTTTTCAGAATTATGGAATGCAATGAATTTCCAGTCTTTTTTTGTTTCTTTAAATTAAAAATCATAATACATACGTGTACATACTCTCTTGATGTTACAGTAAGGTTCAAAACCATTTTTTTTAATTTGTTTATCCATAACTATATCACTCATGGATAGTATATATACACCTGCGATCAGTGAAATAGAAATGCATCTGACACTGACCTTTATACATAAGAATCTCGCCAAATCGCTTAACAATTACTTGACAAGCCCCGAAAACAACAGATAAAAGTACAAACTCTAATTTTTTATTCGAAGCAATACTATTTCATTGGACACTTGTGTAAATCCGTCTGATTTTCTTAGCATCAAATTTTTTTTTTTTTTTTTAAACAAAAGATATATATAGTTCTAAAAAAAAAAAATTTTGGTTTTCTGAGAAAAAGCTTTAAAATGGTTCCTTGTTAATTTCCAAACAGTCTGGTGGCCGGCCAGAAGTCAACTTATAACTTAGTAACAAAATTTTGAAAGGTTGCAGGCTAAGGACAACTGCCAGATTATTCAACAAGCGGCAGCCTTTCGCTGATATTTTTTTAAACATTGGTTCCCTATTGTTTAACATTAAGTATGATTTATAATATATGTAGTAAAATTATTTTTATGATTTACTTCATATGTTTACTGTAGTCTTGTACTAATGTCTAGAGAACTCTCAAGAATATTTTTATAAATATTGCATATGTATATTTAAATCGATTTAATCGACCCATCGATAAGAATGCATGTGTGGTTCCTTTTCCCTCCTTCGTTAACTTAATGGAGTCGCAGTGGATATAACTCATTTCGTGCTTGTAACTTATAATTAACACAACCCACCAGGTCCCACAGAGGTCATCAACTACTATCTGCTCTCCCTTGCCATTGCGGATCTGCTATGCGGCCTGTTAGTGGTGCCCTTCTCCGTGTATCCAGCGCTCACGGGCGAATGGATGTACGGCGACATTGTCTGCCGTTTCACAGGTTACCTGGAGGTGACACTCTGGGCCGTGTCCGTTTACACCTTCATGTGGATATCGGTCGATCGTTACTTGGCGGTACGTAAGCCTTTGCGCTACGAAACGGTGCAGACGAAAACGAGGTAAGTCATTGATCTTGATCGATTTTACATAAGTCTAAATGCGAATTTGATAAACTGATTAATCCCGACAGATGTCAATGCTGGATGGTGTTCACATGGATATCCGCCGCGCTGCTGTGCTGTCCGCCAATACTGGGGTATTCGAAGCCGATCGAGAACAATCTGGCGCACATTTGCATGCTCGACTGGGGCAACATGGCCGCGTATAGTGCCACTTTAGCGATATTAATTTTAGGTCCTAGCCTTATATCGATTGTCCATAATTATGGTTATATATTCGTAATGATGCGTAAGATCAAGTCTGGCGAACCGATACACGACAAGGAATATGCAACTGCATTGGCTGAAAATTTATCGAATCCTAGTCATATGATGTCATTCGCATTAGTGTTTGCATTCTGGATGTCATGGTTGCCATGGATATTGTTGCGCCTGTATGAGGTCGCAACCGGCGAGGTTATACAAAGTACTCTTATCAATTTTGCAGTAGTCTGGATTGGCGTGCTCAATTCGTTTTGGAAGATCGTAATTATGACCGGTATGTCACCGCAATTTCGTATCGCTTTGAGAGTATTTTGCTTAACAATTTGCTGTAAGACTAAGGGCCGTTTGCAAGCAGAGCTAATCGGGTTGGACCCAGATGACTAGAGTCGTTAGATTTTCCTAAAATCGTACTATGGTATTGCTATAAAATCGAAAAACAAATCCGAACATTTTCAACCAGTAATTTTCCCTGAATCGGAAAACTTAAAGTAAAGCAAATTAAATTTTTCCAAATCTTTTAAAAAAGAACATTTAAAAAAATAACGAATAAATAATTCAAAGTTTTAACAAATCAAACAAAAATTAAATTAACGTAATAAGCATTAAAGTAAATAAAAAAAAAAAAAACTTCATTGACAATTTAAAAAAAAAAATTGTCAGAGAAGTTGTAAAAGTCAAAAAGTAAAACAGAAAAAAAAAGAATAAAGAATTTTCATTGAAATCGGTTGTAATTCATAAATAGTCATAATGTTGAGAACGACAACGATACCGACAACGCTTTCGTTAACAATAATAAATTCGATAACGATAACGATAACGTTGGCGGTATCGCTCGCATCGTTTGAACTTAATCATAGAGTTGCATATTAATTGCCCAATTCCGCATACATGTAAATGCCAACATTTGTAAGATTTTTCGTTAAGATCCGTTATTACAAAAATTTTTATTTCTACTCAATTTATTTTTATTTGTAATTTATTTATCGATTTAAGTCAGTTATAGTGAATTATTAAACATAAATATTGTATTTATGAGCTTATAACGGAAATAGCATGTAGTTAAACGAAAAAAAAAACATTAGATATAAATTCATCATTACGTTAGTTTATCATGCGGAGTGCATCTATTTGTTTCCCCACATTTTATTAACTATACTTACTCATATTTATACAAAAATAATAATAATAATAATAACAATAATTATGGGATCTCCATGCAATCAAAAGTTATTTACAAGAGATCCCTCAAGGGTAGCAGTGCTGTACCCCATCTTAACGAAGCGAAAACCGTTAGTGATGCAGCACTGCTTACAAATCGGTTATATATCAAACAATTTCGTGTTCTGGTATATTTTTAAATACCTTAGTTTCCCTTTCAGACAAATTTTTGTAGTTCGAAGACGTTTGTGCACTCCGCCAGTCGAACTTGTTAATCCCATAACTATATAGTTACTACACGTTTATATTTACGCGTAGTTAGACTAAAGATGATCCTATTTGTAAATAACAAATAAAAACGTTTAAATCAAGTTTAGCGCTTTGTAGTCAAATTTCAAAGAAAAATCATTTTCGAAATTCGAAAATATTATACATAATTTTTCTTCTAAAGTCCATTAAGCATTTACAAACAAAAATAAAATAAATAAAAAAAAAATAAAATAAAACAAAAAATTAGAAAGAATAAACAAACAAAACGAAAAAAACCCAAAAAAAAAATTAAAAGCGTTAATTGAGCGTTTTCAAAAACCGATATTGCCAATTTTTGAATGCACTTTGTTGTATTGAAGCGAAAGTTATTTCAGCGATTGCACGCTTAATTTACGCTTACGAGAATGAAATCGAAACATTCAAATATGAAAAAAAGACATTTTCCAGTAGTTTTTAGCTGTAAAAGTAAACGCAAACTGTTCTTAAAGTATAGAAATTAAAAAACAATTCTAAACGCGTTTTAATAAAGTAATTTAGTTTGATTAGTGTTAAGTAATAAGAGTAAAATAATTATGAAATAAATTGGTTCGTCTTTTCTTCGTTTGTGTTTCGTTAATTTCTGTACATATATGCATATATACATATAAACGTAATTTTGTACAGCATTGTTAATTTTTTCTTGTTCTTTATTAAAATTAGAAAAAATTTCTCAAATTTATCCTTGTTTACCCTTAGTGGGATAAATAATATTTCCAGCATGTGCAGAGTTGTGTTTGTGTGTGTCTGTTCATAACGCTAATTTATTTCTTATTATTTTTATTATTATTATTAAATATTTCAAAACTCAAAATTCAAATCGATATCTTTTTATTATTTCGATTAGTTTTTAATGACAGCTAATTTAGTAAATAACTTACGGAAATAATGTAAAATGTAATCGGTAATTCAAACGTGTTACGTAATTTAAAAGCAAAAGAAAAGAAGATTGAAAATTAAAATGCAAGTGTAAGAAGTGAACAAATCTGTTGGTTTTATTACTTACAAAAATATTGCCACAGAGACTGCGTGTTACAGTCGAAGAAGTTCGATTCTATATAAAAACATACTAATAAATTCATTTAATGAACCACTCTGTGAGTTGGAGAAATAATCCTTGCAATCAAAGCGATATTTTTTATAATATGAGTATATGCTTTTAACCGTCCCGATCTCATAAACAAAAGCAGCAAACACGCACCATAGTTTCCTCTTCCTATTATTGCTGGAAAAGTAAAAGCAATGAATTAAGTGCTTCTAAAAAAAGATTATTTTATACCTTCATGAATTTCATACATTAACGACATGCTTAATCGACGTCATCCCACAATCCGGAGTGTCATGTAACCCCTAAAAAATTTCCAAAGTACTCAACATTTGCCTCGTTTTGGTCAGCCAACATTCTTATCCGACAGTGAACCAAAGGAAACTTTTAAGGAAAAATTCGAATTGAATGCAATAAACTAACTTTAATATGCATTTCATCCAAATCAAAATATTCTCAAAATTTAAATAAATTTAAAGTAGTTTTTCCCTCATTTTTGTACTTTTTACAAACAAAAATTCACATCGAAAATAAGAAGTCACTGACAGTATGAGTAAACCGAACCGACCGGCGCGGAAGTCCGTAGGCGAATGTGCAGTCTTCACATTCCCTACAAAGAAGCAATCATAAGCCTCTTATGTTTTGTTGCACACTCGCTGCTCCGGTTCACTAAGTAGCACGAATTAATTGTAAACGGTAAAATCCCTTTAAAATGTCAAAAGCTAGCCGCACTTTCGCAGGCTTTGCGTGACACATCAGCAATTGAAATAAATTTATTTTTGCGATTGTTCCACAAAGAATTTCTTCCGATTCCAAGGAATGTCACGCAACTTTATGAGCAAGAGCAGAGTACAAGATGCTTAATGCATATAATCGGTAATCAAAACAAAAAGGAAAATAGAGAAAATGAAAGCCCATATGCATCTGAGTTTTTTATGGAACCATTATAGCAACTTTCAATTAGACCAGATAAGTCCACTTAACAGAAACGTGGCTCTAATATCCAAATCAATGTACAACAATTTTACGTCTATAAGATACACACTCTATATAATGAACCCATGGTACAAAAATTAAGCCTTTTTGGTTTTGACAACAAATTATTACAGTTCCCCCATTATGAGACAATGGTCAGGATCAGTAAATTTAAAAGATGATTTGTAACGGAAGCCACAAGTAAATTAAAATTTGTTTATATTAAGATTGAATATTTCAAAAGTGGCACCAAAAAATACAAGTAAATAAGAAATGCCATAGCAACGTAAAGTAATATTTTTAAATCCGTGAATGCAATGAGAGTTACGCAAGATTTAAATAAACTTATAAATATATTTCTTTCTTTAAACAAAACATTTTTTACTTTTCGAAATGCATATATACATATGTACATAACTAAAAGTTTATTAAAATTTATCACAAGTATTACATTCAAAACAAATTAAATTTTGTACACGAGATTCGAACATGAAGAGTATTTTCTATGAACATAAATGAGAATATTAAACTTAACTAGAGATAAATACATAATCAGTTAATAATAATATAACTAAGTGGTGCCCTGCATAGGCGCCGGATCCGCAACACCGAATGCAGAAATGAAAACATTAACAACGGTAATGATGAAAATGCCAATGACCGTGTAATTGTTTATTTTATTCGCACGACAAATTTCCTTCTCGTTTTTAATATTCAGTCTGCCATTGAGTATGAGACCAACGCCTACAGCAACCTAAAATGAAAGAAGAAAACGAATTAGTAAGTAATTTTTTCAAAGTCAAACAAAGAAAAACCAAGACTCACTTGAAAGAGTATGCTAATCGAGATAAATATGAGACTAGCCGTCGCATACATGTGATTTCGATAGTTCTCCAGCACATAGCGCAACTGATTCGCATTCGCGGAGAGCAGAGCCAGACTAGGGCGTCTGGGTCTTGTTCCTCTGTTATTATCCACATTAAGCAAACCATCATCGATGCCATTCTGACCTTCTGTGGCATACGGGCGATCATCGTCATTCTCGTCATCCAGTTCGGGTACTGCGAAATAGATTGAACAACATTTTATTCTAAAATTATTTTTTTTTTTTATTTAATAGCATTCACTTTAATCAAAGCAAATTGACTAACCTGCTCTTGGTACGCGCACATTGCGGCCATCGACTGCATCGACATCCGTGTTTAAACCATTGTTTTCCTGGAAGTGTAAAAAGGATTTAAAAAATAATTCCACAGTCACATACATAACATTCTTTCATGACCAAAAAATAATTGCGCATATGTATATAATCCATTATGCATAAAGCATTATCAATTTAAAATATATACTTATGTAAGTATATATCAAACAGATTAGCGGCGTGGAACGGAAGCAATTATTTTATGCAAAGACCTTGACTTTATCAGTAAGTCTATAGAAGAATAAAAATTAAAGTTTTTTATGCTCGTTAGTGTAAACCACAGTTTACTTATCGCATTTGTCTTTCAATCGAAACAATATAAGTCGCTAAAATTAAACGAGCTTCTTTGTTATGGATATGTTAGAAGATTTATTCTAGAAACCCCATGGAATAAAATTACTTATATCTTAGCAAGAAAAAAAAACGAGAACTATGCAGCGGACACAGTTTTAATGCAATCTTATTACAATGACTGCAACTTTTGATATTCTAAGCCTAAATGGTGTCGGAACATCATCTCATTTCAAATGCAAATAAACTGAGTACATAGGACATACATATATTTATATATTTGTATTTATGTGTAGAAGTGACTATGCTTTGTGCACAATGTCAAAAGCAATTATACTTCGAATAAAACCAGTTTAAAGCAGGAAAATTCAACATGTGAAACTGTTTAATAAATCACAAGCAGTTTTCCCAATCGGGAAGTTAAACTATTTAACTGGACCTCTTAATCATAATCAGCATGTGTTTCCAATAAATCTGTATCTAACTTTATAACAAATGAATGTTCTTTAATGAATTTACATATAACATGTAATCCATAACAAAGTCAGAAGCCAATTCTAATAGATATATGAAAACTTGTTAAAATGAAACAAGAAATGCAATGCTCACCTAATAAGGTCATGACTGTGATTTGTAACATTCATAACAAACAAAAAAGTTGTTGAATTTATGATTAGCACCTGAATGCATTAGGAATCCCTGTCAAGCAGGTAGTGACTCGCAATGACTGAGCACAGAAAATAATTTGGGTTTCCCACAAACTGCGAAATGTTTTAATAGGTCAGTGCATCGTAATTATATTTATCACCCAATTAAATAGCGAAAATCCCATTATGATGCTATTCGACGTCTTTTAACTTTCGATTTACAAAAACCAAATAAAAATTCTAATTAGCAAATACTACTAACAGAAATTGAAAAGTGCACAAGGAAGCTCAAATCTTGCTGAAATGAAAAATACATATTAACTTAAAATAAAATGTTCTATTAGACGACACTTGAAATATTCCAACATTCTAACTTATGGTTGCAAAAAAGATTGCAAATAAACACCTCAGTTACAAGCTAAAAACACATAAACTCTTTATCAGATGTGAAATCAAACTTTAGGAAATTTTTGAACTTATGGCGGAAAAGATTGTTACAATAATTGAATGCTACAATTTATAAAATTAATAGCATGATTAACATTGCAAGAAAAATATACTAAAGTCGAGAAGGAATCAAAGTATTGGCAAAGTTTTCTCTCCTAATGTAATTTTGTTCTTTTTTTTATCAATTTCTATTATTCAGTTATACTCGTATATGATTGAATGCGATTCTCTTGTGTATCTATTTAAAAAAATATATATATATTCACATATTATATGAAGAACTAAACGAGACTTGATAAAGTCAAAATCAACTGCATGAAAATGTTAAATTTTCCAAATAAAAATTATATGAGATATTCTCTTCTTTATGAGTTAATTCCTTTGTTTGTTTATTTATACCATACAAACCACCATCATTCTCATTTAATGAGCTACTCATCGGAACGTAACAGATAAAAACAATGAAGCTACCAAAGAAAAGCAACAACCAAGATAAAATTATTATTGAGATGACACATGATGCATCACAGCGTTTTGTGTTTCCCAAAATCTTAGTTCCACAAAATTTAAAATTTATTTATAGTTTAATCGCAAACTCAAAAACAAACAACTGCCAACTTTTGTTTATAAATTAAATTATCAGCTAAGCTAAATACCAACGAACTCACTGCATAGATGAACGCGAGCGGATCACTTACCATTGCTAACACGAAATCTCTTAGATTTTTAGTTTTATGCCTACCGGCAAGCAAATAAACCGTTAATTATGCGTGCCTTTCTAAAGATTTTGCACTTACGTGTGGTTTTCTTTCCTCATCCATTATAGCCGATATATTATTTTGTTTATTATCCATTTCAAGTGCAATGTGTTGGTTAGACATTATTTGCATACGTAAATATTGCGTAAGTCGTTAAATTGTGGAATTATAATAAAAAATAAAAGCTAAATGTGTAGCGTAATCAACACAGACTTCAACTTTTTCAACAATCAAAATAAACAACTCTTACACCGCACACGTTAATTGCCGCGACCCGTACAGTTTGATGCTCTGTGTTCAACTAAACTTGTTCGCTCGCTTCGTCGTCGACAATGGCTATTAGCTTGACCAGTTGCTCATGTCGTGGCTTTTGGTGCCGGCAAAACAATTATACGACGAGATCTTCTTTGCTCCTTTGCGTGAGTCATTTCGCTCTCGCTCTTTACACAATTAAGCTCTTTCGTGCTAAACGTAAATAATTTCCTCTTATTTTCAGTTTTTTTTTTTTGTAACAAGTTATGTTAATAGACGGACGATTATTTCCCAGAATTGTACAACATTTTATTGTTAAATATCCGCGCGCTTTTTTGTTTGCTTAGATTTTGTATTAGATAAAAGTGCATCAATGTACATATATATGTTGTGTTATGTAGATACATACATATGTATATATGCAGTTAATGGGAAAAACTCAAATTGCAGAAAATGGTCTAATGTATATCGAGCATCGTTCTTATTGAGATTAGTCATTTGTCACAATGAGTGGCTGAATCTTATGTTCATTTTCTTTTACAATTATGTGAACGGTACTTTTTACGCGAAAATCACTTTTGGTTGTTTTTATTTTGGCTCATTTTGAGTATTCCTCCCAAGTCAACTTTCACAACAATTCGAAAATTGAGGTTGAAGAGATTCGTTTATTGGTAGAATCATATGTGCATATGTATGTATTATGTATCTACGTTGTTATTTACATATGAAAGTATGTACAATATGTTGCAAAACTGGTTATTACGCTTTTTGTCTTTGCTTCTGTCGTTTATTTTTACTTCGTGTTATTGTTTTATTATTCTTCTTCTTCTTGTGTTATGTTATAAAGAATTTTGCAGAATATATACATTAAAATATTTAAACGTACGTTTACACAGCGGCACAACCTTTTTTGTCTAAGGAAAAAAACAAAAAACAAAAGGCAACAAAAGTAGCACATCGGCTTTTTACTATAGACAAAATAAAAACAGTTTATAGGTAAATTATTCGTTTTAAATGAATTAAACTTATCAATTAGTATAAGTCATCTGCTCAATAAAAATTAGGCCTGTCTTGATCCCAGCAATGCTTTTATATATTAATTATATATTAATTTCTGTATTTCAACGAATGCACGCTGGAAGACTCTAAATTTTAGTTGGCTTTGGTATAGGTTTAAGTTTAGTCATATGTAATAAATGCTATTACATTGCCTATGGTCGTTAGAAAAGATTACAAAACCGAACTATCTGCAAGTCGCTGGATTTTTGATGCTGCTTACCTAAGCGCTTACAACTTCACTATTAAAAGAGATATTGGATATCTGTGATATTCAAGGATCCCTTACAAAAACATTGTTCCTAAGTTGATAAACACATTTTGAAAAATTGTTAGCTATAAACTGGGACATATTGTAGTCCAATACCTTGTGGCTTCCAACGCAATTCACGCTTAGTGAGTTACGGGAGCAGTTGTCTTTTCTCTGACCAGATTTTAGACATTTTCTGCTCCAGGCTACTGTTATTTTGTGATGTGAAGGTTCGAATATATTTATGATCTGAAGAAAAGTATTTACTTAATAAATAGTTTGATTTGTATTTGCTTTTAGTTCAATTGAATAAAGTGAAGACGGTATATTTTACACATTTTTACTTAATGTTGTGATATTCTAAACATATTTTTTTTATTCTATTTGTATATATTTTACTAACAATTCGAAGCAAGTCCGCTAAGCGTTTTTTTTTTCTGTTCAGCTTGTGTAACCATCTTCGTCCGTCAAACCTGTTTAAAGCATGAGAAAATTTCAGAAAGGCAGGGCTATAGTCAGGCGTAACCGACTATAGACAACCCTGTTCCCAATCCAAAACTGAATATATTTTTTTGTTGCTTTAATATTTTGTATTCATTATGCAAGGATATCTCAAGAAAAAGAATTTTTTTCTATTAAAAGCCATTTTTCGGCCGTTCGTTCCTATGGCAGCTATATGTTATAGGATGAATATCGAAAAAGCAAAATAAACTCGACATGCCTATGAACTAGAAGAGTCTTCATGCAAAATATGGTAGTTGTAGATCTAACCGTTTCCGAGGTCCGTGTTCATACGGACAGACAGACGGACATGGCTAGATCGACTCGCCTTTCGATGCCTGATCAAGAATATATATACTCCATGAGGTCTGCCACGCCTCCTTCTGCCTGTTGCATACATTTGCACAACATTAATATACCCTTTACCATTTTTTGGTATAGGGTATAAAAAGAACAAATGCTTTTTCTTTGTCCAATTAGTAATTCCTTTAAATATCCTAATTAGAATCTGATAAAACAATTTTGGTGGTTGTTTTGCGCACTGCGCTCTCACTTGTCTGGTTGCGCATTTGCCTGTTGTGAGAGCATAAATTATGTGTTGAAAATAATTAATTATTTGCCAACAGAAGAGCGTAAACAACCGTTTCTTCTGTTTATTTTCATTTTAGTTGTTGTATTTCCGAAATGTATAAGCAGTGTTTACGAAATTTAAAAAAAGTGACTTCGCCTTCTCCAGGGAACGAGCTGTTCTCAATTGATCGATGGTCAAACACATTATGCCAAGCATTTTTATAAATATGTATGCATAGATAAAGATTACTTAATTGTAAACTGCCTTAATACGTAACTCAATTTCAAAAGTCGCAATTCAGAAATTCGAATTGTAACAGTGATAAAGAAAACCGATAAGCGACAAGCAATGAAAATCGATCACACGCACAATCGGTCGCCGATCTTTAGCATCATTTGTGCTAACACTAAACTAACACTAAACAAATTATGTGGCGAGCGTCAGAAACTACAAAAAATTGCGATGATTTCGAACTCGGTACTTCCCAAAGTCACAAGTGCAATAAAAGTAGTGACAGCAAATTGAACGATCAGTTGAAAGTTACGTAAGCAGCAGCGAGGAAGTTTTTCGTTAGTAGAAAGAATGTCTAATAATAATCAAAATATGGCAATTGTAAATAAGCGAACTGCGGAAGAAGTGCAACAAAATTATGCAGAGACACTTGGTTTTGAGCAGGAAATCTTTTGGGATTTGTAAGTGAAGTGAAATATTTGGTTTCTTGTGCAGATGATGTTCGCACGACTAAACTTCAAAATCTTCAATGCAGATTAATGGAGGAACAGCAAGATGTGCTCAAAGCGAAAATAAGGGAACTAATACCAGACAAAGAGAAGGGTCAAAATGCTATCAAAAAGTTACGTGAAACGCTCTTCACCAGTATTTGGGCCCAAAGTAAGCAATAGTAGACTCACATCGAACTTGCACTTATGTAATATAATATAATTGTTAACATTAGGAAAGTATTCCAATGGAAATTCGGTAACTGCAATTATCTTCGTGGTGGTCGCCAATCAAAGTGATCCTCTTTATGCCGAATACTCGTTGCAGTTCTCATGCCATCCTGTGTTTCGCGTGCGCAAATGTTGTAGTAAATATATATAGTATTTTAACTTGGCATGATCTTTTTCATAACCGGCATTATTTTGAAGCCCAAACCCCCAATACTGACAATTGCTGCATGATATTCATCGATGAAGTGGGTCGTGTATACCAAAACTGGGCGGCATACAAGGAGAATAACATTTTACCGAAGGGCGTAATGGTTGCACCCAAAAACGGTATTTATTCGTTCGCGGGACCTAGAGTTGTATTGGAAATATGCCCCACACCGGCTGCCAGCGCCGCAAGTGCAGCATTAAGCGCTCTTGACACGACTACAACAGTTGGTGGAATTCTTTCGGCCGCAGCACCCATTGCCGCTTTGTGTACGGTACCTGTGGCTGCACCGATAATGTTGGGTGCTTCAGTCGTAGGGCTGTTCGCCGCTGGCTATACGGCGTTACGTTCTGGTGCACAGCTGGTGGACCGTAGTCGACATGAACAGTCAATTAGCTTAGCTGATCGAGAAGCACGCAATTCATGGTTAAGTGTTGGCGGTGGTGTTGTCGGCCTAGGTGCTGTCGGCGCAACGCAAACGTTGACACGTGCGGCAGCAGCAGGAAAGGAAATTGGTATGATCACGCAGTGCGCTGTCAATGGTCTAAGTGTCTCGGCTATAATGATTTCCGGCAGTGGATTAGTTAGCAACATATTCGATTTGATCTTGGTCAGTGGCTTTAATCTTGGCTTTATCAATGTTGATAAATCATATTCATCAAACTACCTACATATTTTAGAAAAGCCAAGATGACGAGAAAATATCGAATTTGGACATTCTGCAATTAGCTGGATCTTTAGTGCTGTTTACCCACAGTGCTTACAACTTCCGCATGGCCTCCAACATAATTACGGAAACGCAGAATGGCACGATTCGTCAGTTTCGAGAGAACCTCAGTAATCGCCAAAGGTAAACTAAGAAATGTAAAACGTAAATAAAAATATCTAAACACAATACTTTGTAGAAAGGAGTTCAATCGAATGTTTAAGGAGACTGTGCGCTTACGTGGCGAAACACGGGGTAAAATGGATGTTTTGCGCGGAGTGAGCCAGATGCCAATAAAGCAGCAGTTTAACGATTTGTTTAAGATCCGAAAGGAGCTTAACAAGCGTGGCGTGCGTCCAGCATTCGCACCAAACGGAGAAGGTGTTATGTTAAACAACGAAGTTATTGTCAATACCCAGGAATTACGCGGCAGTGTCCAACATAACATCGGCAACGATATTCTTAACACGGTCACCCAACCCATACCGGAATCGTACCAAGCAGGTCCAACTGGCTCGGCGAGCAGTTATGGGCCAGGTACATTGGATTCTCAACTCCTTTTCGCGCGTCCAAATGCAGAAGCGCCTAAGTGGGTCAACAAAATCAGCAATGTGCTAGAAGGTGTGCGCTGGCTTAGTACAAGTTCAGTACTTGTGGAGGGCAGTAAGGTTCCATTATCCGATTTCGGCAGCAGGATTTTCGAGGGTATTACAAACGTGGATGAATTTATAACCCTTGTAAAAACCATGGCGGAAAAAATTCCCCAAGAGTCTTTTCGGTTCATCATGAAGCTCACTCGCACAATTATTGAAATTTGGCTAGATGAATTAGAGCAGTTGCTAAGACGTTCCATTGGTACTCAAATGGTGCTTGCGCGTGTATTAAGCCATATAAGCACAAAATATCGCAATGTCACAGCTGATTATTTAGAAAGCCGCACTTCTGAAATTATGATTGCGGTTCGGGACTATTTTTTGAAATCCAACCCAATCAAACCGGAGAGTGCTTGGATTAAATGCAAAGACTGCATTGGATTCTACAAAATCTGATAAACAAAGAAAATCTCAAACATTAAAGTAGCACAAAATAATGGGTGCTTTAGTAATTAAGACTAGCTGAGAGGCATTTAATTAACAATCTCGAATATATGAGTGCAATTTATCATGATGAAGACACCATATTGCGTGTTTGTTTGTTTCTTGAGATATCCTTACATAATGAATACAAAATATTTAAACTAAAAGATCTACAGAATTATCACTTCGAAGTTAACCAGAGGAGTCACAATACAATTGTAATAAACAAAAATTGATTTTTCTATGCATGGACATTTTATAAATCCAAATAAAATTTTCTTATAGATGGAAAATAAGTTCGTTTTTTTCTTATGCGTGAATAATTATATCAATTAAGTTGCATTGCAGTTTGAAAATACGAATTTGATGCCTTTGTTAAATTATCTGTAGCCAAGACGGCATGACAATCAATTAGCTTTGAGACACCTGCATTTCTCAAGCTAATAGCTATTATCTAAGGATCATACTGCCTTAACTAACCTAAGCCAGAACAGAGAAAAAAAAATATGAAACAGAAAAAAAAAAAAAAATAATAAAAAGTTGACCAACAAAAACAATTTTTAACGAATGGATAAAGAAAATATTAATTAAATTAAAACTATTTAATTCTTTCGTTTTTTGTTTCGACCTTTTTTCTTTACAAAAGTAAAAATTATAATAATAATAGAACTTAAAAGTACGCTACTTAAATGTGCGAAATTCTTGAAGAGATTTTGAAAACTCCAAGCATCGATATAGTTTTTTTCCGTTTTTCGGTCTTTATTTTACGAAGAAGACAACACAGACATATATTGTAGGTAGTATGTACGTAAGATCCAAAATATATATATACTTATATATATATATATATATATATATATTTATGCATGTAATTAGGTGTATTAATAGTTTGGTTGATTTTTTCCTAAATCTTCCAGTTTCTTTTCATTACTTAATATTCTTGAGAGTTGTATAATTATATACTTGAGTTATCCATATATGATTTCGCTGGATTGATAACGCCGCGCCGATGCCAAGCTAACGTGGCGTTATCATTTTAGACTCGCGACAAATGCTGCAAAAGGTTACACGGCCAAAGAGCTTCGATGCGCTCCTTGAGCAAAAAGAACGGATACGAGACCCAGGTAAGTACAGTGTGTGCCAAAAAGCCCATTGGTTCCGGATACTGATGTGTCAAGAGCGCCAGCAATGCCGTGAATGAGCACAGGCCAGCTGTGAAGAGTATAAAGAATGGTAACTCCTTCTTCGGGTATACGGAGACTTCGTGAAATGCAGGCAACAGCTCGCGATCGGCGCATTCGGTGCACGTTGGATATGGATAGAAGAGGTGGCCGCGTTCCAGTGGGTATGGCAACATGCGAAACGTGCCCTCCCAGGTGCAGTGCAGCAGATTGAGTGCGCCCTCGACCTGTTTCCAGTGTTTCAAATGGAAGAACGCATATGCCAGTGCCTCAGAATCGCCGCGTTTCAATATATGCTCCGGTGGCAAAATCAGTGGCTTTGTCTCGAGTAGATATTTCGGCACATGCGGATTGAATTCGACCGCGCGGTGTATAGCCTCGACTGCGCTCATTTCGGCCGGACTGAGACCGCGTTTCGATGCAATGTCTGGCGAAAATTTATCGGCTACGGCGCGCGCCTTCAACAGCGCGGCTGTATAGCAAATGGTTGCCGACTTCGGCAGCGATATGTCATCATATTTGGCCAGTATGGCATGACAATCGGCGTAGGCCTGCATCTCGAGCAGAGTCTCAATCAGATTCTCATGTATATTGAGTACACTCATTATCGACGGTATTTCCTTGGTGAGATCACGAAACATTTTTGTCGCCTCCTTGAGCTTTCCCAGCTTGCGCGCGCACATGGCCAGCCGTCGTTTAATGTAGATGAGCACATTCGTGTCACGCCGGTGTATTGCCTCCGCAGCAGCGCCTTGATGTTGTGTCGCCTGCGATTTGCGGTAATTGATCTCGGCTACTTTCAGCGCAGTTTTGAGTATTTTCTCCGCGTCCACAATTGTCATGGCTTCCTCCTCTGCGAGCAGTATGTACGCCGGCGCACACTCTGCATTTATGGCGAGCGCACTGTGTGCCGACTTAATGCGTTGCATGGGATTCCGTTCACGCCACGCTGTTTGCATAATTTCATACTCTTCTTTGCGGGCATCGCCGTCACACGTAAAGAACGTCTGGTGATCTTGTGCACTCAGATTCATGTCATAGTATGTGAGCGGCTCTTTACTTGTGGCCCAAAAAAACCGTTGATACTCGGCTCCACGAAAAAGGTTCAAAGGATTTCGCCAAACCTTGCATTCGGGCATTTGTGCTCCGCTGTTGCCGGGGGCACTACCAATACCTGCGCTGCCGCCGTTGTTGTTGCCTGCTGCACTACTGTTGTTGTTATTGCTTTGGCTACTAGTGCTGCTACTGGCACTCGAATCGGATGATGTTGCTGGTGATGAGCTATTGGAATCCGTGCCATTTATCCACGGACTAATATGATTTATCGAGACTTGCTCTGTAAGCACAACACATGGAAGTCAAATAAGTAATGTTTACAATGAAATACGAAATACAACAAACAGAAAGTTAGCCAAAACTAGCAAATCCAAGAAAAGAAGAATAGACGATGACATACATACATGCTCACTGTCAGGTCGATTCAGCATTTCACACAAGTCGCCCTATGCTTTTGATTGCCTTAAATACCAATTCGTCCAGTTAAACCTCGGGCACAGTCAGTTTCCACCACCAGCACCGGGGCCTGCTGTGAGCATGTATGTGTTTGTGTGTGTTTGCGAACGTGTGTGCTTACCTATAAAGGAAGTTCCGTACTTGCGAAAATACCACCACTCAAATATTAATATTAGTCCTGATATCAAACTTGATGTGCCCGTCAGTGCGACATAGAACTTCGGCGTTAGGGTACTCAAAAACATCGAAGAGTCCCACATTCTGCCAAACTTTCTGGAATTTATGTATTCCTTGCTCGATTCGTTTCAGTTCCAGTGACCGTTTCGTCTTTGACGAAATGGATTTAACTCACTTTGTACGCCTTATTTACTCCACTATTTGCGTACGTGAGTCCTTAAAGAAACAAATACACAATTGTTGAAACTTTTTGTTGTTATATACAATAAATCAGCAGCGCGGCAATGCCAATTTTTGCATCAACGAATCAAAAGTTATTTTGGTCGGGGGGATTTAGTATTCAGGGGAAAAGAGTTAATCTGCACTGTGCAAGTGCTGTAAAATTATAGAAGAGTGTGATAGTGATGCCAATTTACGATTTTGTGCCTGCTATATGAGTTATTATGTGTGACTGCCACAAAAACTTAGAAATAGCTACCAGCCACAAATCTGGCGACTTTTTAATACGATTTTGTAGTTACAATGATTGACTTCCCAGCACATTTTCAGCCAAAAAGTGACTCTAAGTAAAAAAAAGTGGACATATGATAAGCAAGCACTTTATTCAAAACGGCAGAATCCGATATTGACAAGACATAATGTTAATTTATTAACTAATTTAACATTGAAAACACGTTTGAAAGAACTATAAGCATACATGTGGAAATGATTAGCTAGATGAAATTGCTGCACGTTGAATTACTATTTTAGTATGGTAACAGAGACAGCTAAAAAATTCGAGTATATTTGTATATACAGTCAAACTTCCATAACTCGAATCACCATTATCCAAAAAAAAAGTTCGACATGGAAATTTCGAGTTAAGGAGACAACAATGTATGGAAATTGCACGCTTTTGCCACACGATTTAGTTTGAGTTATAGAAAATTCAAGTTGTAGAAATTCGAGTTATGGAAGTTTAACTGTAAATTTAAACCACAATTTTATATTTTCAGATTTCAAATGTATGTAGGCGGTTAAGTTTGTTCCCTTGGCGCAATGAGAGAGAAAGAGAGAGACTGAGAAAGAAAATACTCCGCAATGGACTTCTTCTTCTTCTATGTGATATTCGCCGTTCTTCCATTCTCTCGATTTTCTTTCTGCAGTTATAAGACGATATATCTTTTTGCTCCTTGTTCATTGTCAGAGTTGCCAACTCAGTTCAGCACATCTATGATCATGCCATTTTTGTATAAATTAGAAACACAAATAATAAAGTCGTATCTGATTTGAAATGCGTATAAATGGTATGATATAAATGTAGTAGAATTTACTTAGCTGCCCCGATAGAAAGTTGTCTCGTAAGACCACGCAAAATAATGGTGGCAGTTAAGCCGATTCTTCTGTATATGGTGACCGACAATTTTGTTAACATGATCGGGTTAATACAACATATGACCATAATGAAATCAACGATGAAGACATCGTTATAAGAGTAACTGATGTTATTATTAATAATTATTTACAGTCAAATTTAGACTGGTTTCTCGAATAATTTTCATCAAAACCTCAACAATGCAGCTCATATTTATTTCACTTTCATTTGCCTCTTTTTAGCCCCTTTTTTTCTATCAAGCTACTTTTTTCGCTGACTGTTGGCATCACTGCCCGGGCATTCAGACGGCGAGAGAGCTTCATATGGTTGTTGTATTTTTTAGCTCTCCCTCCCACAAGGAGAGAGAGTGCAACAGTGCATAAGTTAAAGAAGAAGAAACCTACATTCACTCCGTTGCGAGCATTCGTACCAAAAATTAAGTACAGCTTGTAATAATTAGCAGGTTATTTTAACTACAATAAATAGGTAGTATGGATTCAGCTAATGCTGCCAAAATCGAAGAAACAAAAGAGGAGATCGACGCGGACAAATTGAATACTGCTCCAGGAAATAAAACAGTGGACGCCGCAATGACCGCCGTCGCCAAAGAATACGAAGAGAAAGCAAAAAGCGAAAAAACAAATATAAGCGAGGACGATCTTACGGAAAATGTTAAAAATGAATCGCCGCCAATCGAAAATTTGGACGAGCTGAGCTCACTGGAACAAGAAATTGCCAAAATCCATAATGCAATATCTGCTAATGCAGTGCAATCCCCAAGAAGCATAGCAAATGTACCAGAAGGCGCGGAAAGTGTTGCAAAAATGGCTTCAGCCTTGACTGTGGAGCGGTCGATATCAGTAGCATTAACACCCGAACAGGCACTCAAGGAAACCGCTGCATTGCTTGAGACAGGTAACGATGTGGAGACCAAATTAAATACATCACATCCACTTGAGGAGGTGGATCTCATTGCAGTGCTCAAGGGTACAGACAGCAGCCATGAGGCAACACAAGATGATGCTGATAAACAGAAATCGAATTCAGCAAGTATATTGGATATTTGTCCTAGTGTTTTGGATGTGGGTGTGACAATCGAAGGGGAGGGGCAATACGAAATTATGGAAGTGGTTGACGATGACAATGATGAGCTTTCTAATGATAATTCCGCAAAGCAATCACCAGTCACAGCCAAAAGCAAACAAATAAATGTGCTGAACAAGTCAGTTGCTTCCAGTGGCAAGAACAAGATGTCACCTGAACAAGAACGTGCCGTCGCCCTGGAACAAATTGCTAATCTGCGTCCCAAGCACAGTCGCCGCAAGCAGGACTTGAAGCAAACTGACATAGTGAACACGTTGAACGATGATTGGAACGATTATGACGGTGGCAATGATGCGGCTGGAAAACCAAAAATGCTGAAGAAATTAACGCGGGATACATTGAAGGCGACACTAAACGTTACCACACCCCCATCTAATAACAGCAGCAACAACAATAACAGCAGCGGCACAACAACAACAATAAAAGTAAACACAACCGCCATTACTGCTGAGAAGACGCAACCACAGCTGGAGGTCACTGGTGAGCAACTGTTCGGTAAACTGAAGCGCATTAACCTGTTTAACCAAACAAAAAGTTCTTATATTCCTTGAAATGTGATTTACATGCTACAACTAACATTTGTGGACCGGATCTTTTACAGGTTTCAAACGTACACGGATAATCAAGCCCAAAGTCATCTGGGATCCGGATGTACCAGAGTCACAGAAATCATATGCGCAGTATGCCAGTGCCAAGACGCACCCATCTGCCACACCCTCACCACCGCCGACTCCAGCGCTGCCGCCACGATTGACACCGTCGTCAAGAATGCCGATGGTGCTGCTCGCAAAGAAAGATGTTACGATCATTACGACCAAAAAGATACGTCCTGCTACACCCAAAGAAAGCAAAGAAAAAAACAGTACATCGTCACCTGTTGAACGCAAACCATCGCCAGTTAAGATACTGTCAGTCTCTCCTGTAGTGACGCCAAAGCAGGATGCCGCCAAACGTCGTTCTCAAACGCCCAGCTTGAACGGCGCCACATCAACGGGCAAGAAGAAGAAAATTTCCAGCGAAATAGATCGTCTAATGGGCGATGAAGGTGCCGCAAATATGATACAAGCTGTTGAGCATAAGCGCCGTGCCTTTGCCGTACAAGTGAGCGCTGAGCAAAGCAATGCCGAACTACAGAAACCGATTATGCGCAAGCGTGCGTTCACCATTTGTGAAAAGGTAGTAATAATTCAGTTGACAAAATTGTCACATGGTCTACAGCACATCTAATTTTTTGTTTTTAGTCTGATAAACCGGATGCGAGCATTCCACCTACAAAAAAAGAGACAACACCAAAAGCTAAGCGGGTTGCCGTGCCGAAGACTCGTGCTGCTGATACCTGGGATTATGTTTACCAACAGCAAGCAAGTGATGATGCCATGATCATACGCCGCCGTTCGAATAGTTCATACTCGAGCACAGCTTCGCTGCGTCGTTTGTCTATTGACAAAGCAAATATGTCCGATACAGAAAGCACGCCGCAGCCGATAAGCAAAACTACGTCAGCCTCCACCAACGCTGCTGCTACTTTGGACGATGCATTTACTTTTGCGAAGCCTGTTGACAAAACCGCCACAACACCCAATAAATCGGCTGGCAAACCACAAAATAGTTCCACAGCCGTCAATACCATCGCGGTGGACATGAAACGTGCCATACGTGGTTCATCGCTAACACGCAGCACCAACACAGTCGAAAAGAGCAACAGTAAGGAAACAAATGCCTCTGTTGAGGTCACGGTGCGCAAGGTGGACAAACTGGCACAGATTGTGGTCAACACACAACGCCTCAAAAGCACACACACCTATAATGTACAAGTGAGTGAAAGTGATCAACCAGTCATACATTTTAATACTGTTTACATATGTTCCAGTTGCTCAACAAGCTTATCGAAACGCTGGGCAAACTGGCCAAGAACAACGAATACAACGCAGTGCTGCTCAATGGCACCGGAGCGCAATTTTGTCAAGGGCTCGAGCTTAACGAATTGATAGTAGGCACTTTGGAAAAGCGCAAGAATCACGCATCGCACCTTGCTGCTGTTGTGAAGTATGAATGTCTTCTTGTTCGAAGAAGAGTCAATTTTTAAGTTTGTTATTTTTAGAATATATTTGAAGACACTGGCCACATTCCCGAAGCCGATAGTGGTTTGCATCAACGGCAACCTGAAAAATCTGGGCGTTATGCAATTGCCGCTGTTCGATTATGTCGTCAGCAGTGATAAATGCACATTTGAGACAACCTACGTAAAGCTTGGTCAGACGCCAGAGGCATTGTGTGTGTGGCATGAGGCGCCGGTCAGCAATACGGTGGTATGTATTGATTCTACTTTTGTGGTTTAACAGTTGAAATAACGTCTTCTTTTTGAAAATGTTGCAGAAGAGACGACTGTTTCTGCTCGGCGAAAAATTGACACTTGCCGAAATGGGAGGCACGTCCGGTCTGATTAATAAATCGGCAGCACCTAGCAAAGTGCTTGAGGAAGCTGTGACAATCGCCAAGCGAATTTCGGAAACAACAGCCGATGTTAGTATATCAACAAGTTGGCCAGGTTTCAGTCATGATAATAATATCTCATTTTGTGTTTTAGAACTATTACAATTGCGTTAAGCGCTATTCAATTACAAAATTCATGGAATCAATAAAACATTTGGACGAGGAGTTTAAGATTATAACTGAGCAATGGACGTCAGCGAAGTTTTTCGACAATTTTAAGAACAACAACTAATCTTTGATAGTACAAGTTTTGGACTATTTGTTGCTGCAATGGCTATAATGATTATTTTAGCTATAAATAAGGCTTTAATAAGTAAGAGTTACATTCATAAGGTAATTGACCCTACCTAACTAAAGAAGCGCATGCATGGTTATGTCCAGATCGCTATATATAAAGTATGTTATGTTGACAGAGAGAGAGTACGTATAAGGAAGAGGAGAAATTTAAATTTTTTTTAAATGCGATATACATACATTTTTGTTTTTATATAACTTTCAAAACGTCTTATTTTTTGCATTCATGTATTCAATACTATGTTATGTTTTCTGCTATGGAATATTTTTTTTTGTTTTTTTTTTTCTTTCGTGTTTGAACACTTTGGTTGGCACGTGCATTGGAACACCGCGTAAATACGAATAAACTGGGTAGTAATGCTGTTACGCTATCTTTTGGGATACCACCCACTTGGCTCAACCTGCAGTTATTTCATTTTCCACCCTGCCTATCTCGGCCTGCAGCTCCTTGATATGCTGTTCGAATGTCTCGATGTCCGAGGATATTTGCATGAGACTCGTCGCAATATTCTTCATCTTTTCGTTGTCAATTTGCACCTCCAGATCGCGTATCTCTTTGCTCACGTTGCCGGTGAGCGAGACAAACTCGACGAGTTCGTTGCAATTCGCATGCACATTGGCCAACAGCTTGTAGGCCTTCTTGGCGTGCAAATCATGCTTGGCACTTTGGAATAACAGATCCTCCGTGTAGTTGAATTGGCGTTGCAGTTGTGCGCTCACAAGGTTCAATTGCTTCTGCAGGTCGCGCGTGTCGTCGAGCACTTTGAAGATGTCAGCACGTTGCTTGCGGATGTTGCCAATAAATTCGTGTATGCGGCGTGTGTACTCCTTTCGCGGAGCCGCTTGCTGTGCCGCCCGCTGCAGTGTGCCGCTAAGCTGTGAGTGCAAGTCGATCTTCTCGCGTAGTTCACTTGTCAGCTGCTCGATGTGCGCGCGCAGCTCAATCACATTGTGCGCATGGTTTTTGGCCTCCTTTGCAGATTGCACCGTCTGCAGTTGTTCTAGCAATGGTTTGCGATAGTCCTGCCATTGTTGCTCCAATGTCCGGCGTTTGGATTTTGTCGTCTCGATGAGTGCCTCTAGCTTGGGTAAGTTCTCCTTGGGTTCCGCGATCACAAGACACACGCGTTCGTGAAGCTTCAGGTCTGGTCCAAGCTGTGCCAACTCCTGCTTAATATCCGCCTCTTCGCTCTTTAGTGTGCTTAACTTTGCGTTCAATGCTTTACGATTGGCCATCAATGTCTCGCATTGCGTGCGCAGCTTAGCTACATGTGCATGTAATTGTTCCAGTGGCGTTTGATTTGCTTCGACGTCCTGCGGCGTTGCAGCTGTTGCAGTTGCAGGCAACACTGTTGCCGGAATGTCATGCAATGCATCTGCGGGTGTGACAATTGGAAGCGGCACATATTCTGGCAACGGTTTGTCCTCGAAGCGTTCCAAGTCATTTTTATGTAGCACAGAACTTATTAAATCGTATTTCCATGAGGCTGTCTGCTGGAATATGTTCGGCGCTCTTTGTTCCAAGTATTGTTGCAATTCTTTGCTGCGCGATTCAACGCCAGGCACATTGAGATTCAGTTGCGGAGCAAATGGCGTACACTGACTGCTGCAGCCCAGTTCGTGTCGGTTTGCTACGCTGCGACAATAGATTGGCACCCAGGGCGCTTTCAATTGCTGCTGTAGTTTTGCCCGTATCTCTTGCTGCAAGATCTCGAAGTCATTGGCCGGTTGCCTGTCGTGTGTGTTAACGCTGCCGCTGCTGCTCTCCCGCGGTAGTTGTTCGATAAGAAACATCAGCAGCCGTCGCAGTTCAATTGTATTCGGATAGAGAAACGTTTGATAGCCGATATCGCCACGGTAGCCGCTGGCAGCGCACGCTTCCGCTAATGTGCTGGCCACCGTGAAACGTTGCGCCATGGCGGCGGGCAGTGTGCGAGGAATGGCATTGCTTGTGTTTGATATTTTGTTATGCGCTTGTATCTCGTGCAAGCAGCTGCCGACGGCGCGTACCACCAATTCCGGCGTAAAATTCTGGAGACTAAGTGTGCTTTCGATGTTGTCATCGATTTGATGCAATGTGTGTATGATGATCTTATCCACCTCATCCATTTTTCGGAGGCCAACTTGTTTTGTTTAAGCACTGGACGACTACTCCTTCCTCTCCCTCCGCTACTCTTTATAACGTAATTTTTATTATTTTGCCAGTGTTGGCAACGAGCGACAATGCAAGGTTACCAATCGATAAAAATTGCAATCTTTTTTTTTATAACGTATAACTTTAAATTAAAAGTGTGGAAAATCCCTTTTATTAGTAATATGCAATACATTTTGAAAATAATTAAGTTATTTTAAAAACAGATGCTTCAAATTAAAGGCTTCGATTCAAATTCAATGTCTAGAAAATGAAAAACAGTCGACTCTTCATGTGTTGCTAATTTTAAGAATACTTGTTATGCTGTAATTTGAGCAAACTAAAAAGGAAAGCATTTTCGTCGAGTTGGTTTAATTATTGTGATTTTCCAATTCGTATTCATGCATTTGTTTTATAATACAATACAATACTCCCATTTTTGTCTCAGAACAATTGTGAGGGGAGGAGCGTGTTGTTTCAAATAACCATGAATCCATGGATTCATTTGCATAGCATAGTCGAGTGCATAAATACTATATGCTTGACCCCAGGGGAAAAAAAATATCTTAAAACATTTGGTGTTGATTAAAAGTGATTTAACATAAAGAATCCCCCACTTTTCCTTACAAAAGTAAGCAAAGTTGATATCACCAATCAATCAAGATTCTATTATACCAATGTGTTCAATGTAAATGTAAAATTGTATTTAAGGTAAATAAAGATTCATTCATATTTAAGGTAAATACAGATTCATTCAATTTTGATTCATAAGAAAAATACTGTTTTTTAAAAGACGAAACAAAAAAAAAAAAAAAACCGGCAAGGATTACATTTTTCTTTTATTTTTATATTTAAACAATGAGTGTTGCCTTTATCATTTGTTAGTGTAATCAAAATAGCTGTTTTGAACAGCTCTCGGTTGATTTTAATTCAATTAACTTGACGTTGTTTCACTTTTTTTATATATTAAGTAAAAAAAAACAATGTGAGTACATATTAATTTATTTATTAGTACATAAGTATGTATTTTGAGTATTCAATTAGAGACTAGAAAAAAGGTTCTAACGTTATGCAATGCACATAAGTACATGTGCCTTATATTCAAACTACTTTGGATTGAACGGGTAATGCTCGTACATCGCATCTTTATATATGTAGGTATGTATGTATGTATGTTGCTTTATGTATGTATGAATGTAAATGCAATAATGTCAACGTTATGCCTCACTGCGCTTGGACTGACCCGAGACCAGGTCAGACCACACACTTAACTCCTAGTTGCGTTTGTCGTCGTCATAGAATGCTGGTAGCTCGGATTGCAGACGCAACAAGCGCACATAGGTCACCAGTTTCCAATTATCGGGCTCGGCATCATTTGATTGCACGAATGTCGACATATACGAGACCAATTCCTGTGAACCATCTTGATCGAGATCAGCAATTAACATCGAATTCTCTTGATTGTTCAAATCCGGCTGACAGACCGTTTCAGTGTGTTCCTAAGAATAAACAAAGCATGCAAAAAGAAAAACCACCAAAATATTATCAAATAAACATACAAACCATAAAACATATGTACTCAAAATTTCGTGTGTTTCAGAATTTTGATAAGAGATGCACTATCGACTATAATGATATGCTACTTACCGTTATACGACAAAACTGCACAATATTACTTTGCGAGGTGTTCTCAATGCGGGTATCGGCACCGATGAATAGCACCAAGATGACTGTCTCGGTGATCATCTGCATTTTGTAGTTGTCGACTAGCAGGTTACTATTTGACTTCGACTTAGATTGGTTTTTCTTATGCATGTTGTAGGTGTCACGGCGCTCTATTAAATGCTCGAAATTATCAAATTCACTGTCGCTGGGAAAATCGTGTGTGAGCTTGCGCAAATGGCGCCTTTTGCGTTGCTTCTTTGATTGGTTTTGATACTGCTGCTTGGCCACGGAGGCGCCGCTTGCCTTTTTGCTGGCATTGTCCTTAATGGCATTTATTGGCGGTTTAAGCGGCGTTGCAGTTTGATTGGTATAGTTATTGATTATGTCCGTTTCGACTTTGGGCAGGGCTGATGTGGGTGCTGGAGGCGCTGTATGCCATTTCCAGAATTTCATAACGAAACCGGACATCTTAGTTTTAGTGTTCTTGAAATGCCATTGAGCGGGCACCATGCCATACATGCCCGTATTGGTAAAGTTACGCAGCACTGTCACTTTGCCATTACGCGACTCGCTCAGCATGAGTGTAACGTTGCAATCATCCGGGCATTTGCCCCGATTCTCCACGACTAGCTCGCGTCCACTGAGTGAGTAGATATTTCGCTGCGAGTCGATTTCCTTTCGTTGGCCGTAGTGGCGGTGCTGCGCAATATTCGAGGCTGCTGGCAGCAATTTCTGTCCCAAAATCGACTTGTTGGTGATCAATGCATACAGCTCGGCCACCGTTTTGGAGCGTTGCACCTCGGTGTTGTTACGCACGCACGTATATGTCACAGTTTGACCGTTTTCAAGCTGCAGCTTGCGCAAGGTTACACAATCGTGCACTATTAGTCCATCACCTATAGGTTGGCCATGTCGTCCAGAAAGTATTCGCAAAATGTTGCGAGTTTCCAATTTATGGGGCGCACGTTCCTGCTGCTCAGACAGCTGTGCATGTGCCTTGGTGTGCTGTTCGAGCAGCATGCCAGAAACCAGCAGTATCTCCAGCACACCATCGCCGTCCAGGTCGGGCAAAATGATGGGAAAATCATAAGCGTCTACCTTGTGTAGCGAACGCTCCTTGTATCGCCAATGCCACTGGCCTGAAACCGGATTGATAGCACCCAACTCACCGTACTCGTCCAGACACAGACAATCCGGTCGGTCATTGCGATCGACGTCTAGTAACGTGCAATCTATGGCTACTGGCTCATCAACCATTTCATCGTACCAAGCAACCGCACCCGAACTGCCAATTAACGAGATGATGCCGTTGCGTTTGTGATTGCCAGGGCGAAACTCCGGAAAGAAGGCATCACCGCGATAGAGAAATATCAAGTTATTCTCCCAAGTACGCAAACCACTGACAACGTTAATGCCCCCTTTGAGTTCAACTTTTGTGTAATTATTTAACCAATTGTGTGTCTTAATGCGATCTACTGGCGCTGGACAGGCGCTGCCTTCGCCGCAAGGCACGATCCAAACGAAACCGAAGACGGCAAAAAGGCAAAGTAAAATCGAGCCGATAAAGCAGCAGCGTCGAACTGGCGACATGGGCGTATTATCCTTACTACTAATGTCGCCATTGCTGTTGCCCAAAATGGCCAAGTTGTCTGCATTATCGTACTCACTATTCGAAAAGGTGGAAAACTCGCCCGCACTGCCACCGTGCATGCCCAGATCACTTAGCATAACCGAGCGGAAAGTGTTCTGCATGTTGGCCGTGTAACTGCTGGGTATGCCGCCGTTTCTAGCTGTGGTCAAGAGAATAATAAAATGTTTATTACAAAGCACATAGCTGCTTGCTGGTTAAATAAAACAACCTGTAGTTGTCTGCGCGTCTAATTGGAATTTCTGTAAGTCTCGGTACTGTTGTTGTTGTAGCTGATTGTGTGGCTGGTACTGATACGGATGCTGCCTTTGTTGTTGTCGCTGTTGTTGTTGCTTAGTGTGGTTAATGCCAAGCTGCAATTGATTTTGCTGATTGAGAGCGAGCGTAGTTGGTGGCTTGCGTCGACTTCGCTTCACCTGCAGCTGATGATGTTGCTGTTCCTGCAACTGCAGTTGTTGTTGTCTGCGATGTTTTGTTGTATTATGAATTTCGATTTCCTCATCCGATTCGGAATCGGTCATTGCCTAAAAAATATGTTTCTATTGAACATCGGTAATTCGATATCTACTTGTATTGACCATCGTTGATTTGTTCCAAATCTTACGATGTCGCAATACATGATATGTGCTTAACCTGACCTGACTTAATGGCGTGTAAATGCCTTGATGCGGCAATGATTCCATGTGGAGCATTTTAACTGCGGAAAATCAATAATTACATGGAAAACAATTTAGTTGGCTAACAGCAGCGAAAGCAAAACAAAATTACCACGACTTGTGAAGCTTCATGCGCGATATCAGCTTTCATACACATATTTCCTTTTGCTAGCACTATTGAATTCAATTTAAGTTTTATTTTGTTTACAAATTCGATTCGCGGATAGTTTTACGTTCTTAACGGAATTTGAAGAAGTGCAGTAAAACTCAATAACGAGATGTTCATTCAACAGTTACAACACTCAAATATGCATTTGCTATCACACTCACTCACTTGCATAGTTCCGATACTCATCTTCTTCTTTACTTCGCTGCCTCAAAAATCGCCAAAATGACCAATTACATTGAAAGCAGCTCCCACCGACTTCATTTTTATAGCTATTTATAATTTTTTAACTATGTTACACAGAAGGAAACTAAACTCGATTATGTATACTTTCAGCTCGATCATATTTAATGTTTGAGACGCAGCTCGAGGATCAACCTACGAAACATATTTCGACCCATTGGGTTTTATAAAATTCATATAAACGGTATCCAATTATAGGAATATTTCTCAAAATCAAGTACAGCCTAAAAGTTAGAATATCGTCAACAATGCATATCGTAAAAAAAAACCGCAGCACTAAAATCAAGCGCTCTTATAATTAGCAAAAGTAGTTAAAAGTTGTATGTAGCTGCACACACTGTACATCCATGCAATATTTGTAGAAATGAAATGTTAATACTGTAGCTTGCCATCCCTGTCTACTACACTAGTGTTGCAGGGTGCCCACATGGCACTTAGCATAACAACAACAACATATGTGTAATATTTTGGAGACACTGATTGCGACAAAAGAAAGATTGCAAATAATTTAGATATATTTTTTTTAATAAAAAATTAGTTTTGTAACAATAGAAAAACTACATGTGTTTTCAAAACAATGCAAAAATAAACCATGATGCACTAAACATCATAAACGTTGTGAATTAAACACGCCCGAATCAGCACAATAAGTGAAAACAATTTTTTTGACGTTTGTTTCTCCGAGTGTGGGGTTTGAGCAGCAGCGAGGCGAGCACATATTTTTTTCGTTTTCGTGAACCTTTTTTACACATCAAAGAAAGTTTCGTTTTATTTTGCAATAGTAGCGAATTCACATTTTTGCATAAACATTTTAAAAAATCGTTCGCGATTGACTGCAAGAGTTGCGTGCGCCAGGCCGTGGAGTCTTATAAGTGAAAGTGCAGACGGTGGTGAAAGAGACGAAAAAGGGCAGGAACGAAATATTTAAGTACATATGTCCTTCATGATGGCCAACACATTGGAGGAGCAGCAAAGTTTGCGCGAATGTGAGAATTATATACAGACACATGGCATTCAGCGCGTTCTGAAAGACTGCATTGTACAGCTTTGCGTGTGTCGCCCAGAAAATCCGATACAGTTCCTGCGCCAGTATTTCCAGAAACTCGAGAAGGCAAGTCCACAAATTTACTTTTAATATCTTAAGAAACAAATAATTGTAACAAAACGCATATTTAGTCACGCCAAAATTGATTTTTAATGTGTAATCCACAAAGAGAGCAAAAAGAAAATGTTTACAAACGCATGAACACGCAAACAACAACACGATCTTTAGATCCACGAAAACAGTCTTTATATAAACTAAACGCTACACCTACCCATCTTTTTTAACTGAACATTTTGTCAGCGCTTGCAGTGATTTTTCTTCGGCTTTGATGCGGCTTTCTTTTTGCCATATTTCACTTTACACTTGGAACGCCATACGTGTAAGGGCCGATTGGTTTTGACGTATTTCTTTGGCCTGCATACTGGCTTCCTTGGTTTCGGCTTACAGGCTGCCTTTTTAGGTTTTGGCTTCGACCTTGCCTTGGCTTTACAGGCCTTAGCTCTAGGTTTCGGCTTACAAACTGGCTTCCTTTTGACACATACTGCCGCAGGTTTTATTGGGGCACAGCCACCGACCCCGTGGGCATTGCCTTCGTCGTCAGAAGGAGAATTATCCGAACCGACCTTATTGGCATCGTCGTCGGATGCATTATTTTCGCTCATCTCAACGTCGCTGTCGAAAAGTAAAACCGTCTTGCCAGGTATAAAACATTCCTGAAAAATTGCAAATGCGATGATCCTGTGCTAAAAATCTTTTCCTACTCCCACATTCAAAATTGAATGTATTTGCTTACCGGATGGTAAAGTGTCTTCTCAAATAATCTTAACCTTTCCCATTCTTGCATTGCTTGGTTTGGTAACTCATCCTCTTCAAGCCGATCACCGAAGTGTATAGTAAAGTCGTGTAAGAAATTTGTAAATGGATTTTTTGCTATTGTTGATCCATGTGCCTTCATTAACGATGGGCAGATGGCATCCAATTTTTCACCACTTAGAGCTGAATCCGTTTTCTCAAAAGATCCGCAACCCAGTGATTCACGGGAAAGTTGCGTTGCTGACATTTTACTTACAGAAAATTTACTATAACTTAAATTTTAAACGGAGTAATGCTGTCTGGCACTATGAAATTTTGACTGAATGATTTTTATGTCGTCTGCATCGTTGTGACATTAAATTTAAATGTATTTCAAGGCATACTCTTTTTTTTTTTAAATTGGAATTGCTAAGAGTTCTAAGTTTGGTATTGGGTACGAAAAAAGTCTGTCGTTGGTTTTACATAAATGATATGATTTCAAACATCGTCAAGATAATAATCGCCTTTTAGTGCTAGGTGAATAATATAAGTCTACACTCGGTCATCTGAGGCAGGAAATTATGGTCTTGTTCAATCGCAAGTTAGTGCCTTGTTAAGCATGTGGTGAATAAAAAATTTTGTTCGTCTAAGAGGAGTCCGATGGTTTATATTTATTTAAAAAAACAGCTGAGAACCTGTGTATTTACTCGAAAAATGATGTGAAGTAATCGGTCATTCAATAATACTTGCTACCAATAATCGTCGTAATGCCGCCATGAAGCATTTTTATCAGAATGCGAGTATTATTGGCGCTTATCGTCTGGTAAGCTTTAATTCTGATATCTTGTTATATTTATTATTTTTATTTATTTTTTATGGGCGTTACTGGGTGGGTTAACGGGAGAGTGGATGTAAATGTGGATGAGTGTAAATGCTTCTCAAAAACTGCTCTTTAAAAATCAATAAATTTTCTTATCTATTTTTGTTGTCGAGTGCCGCTCACTGAAAAGTGCGTTCTGTAATGTAAAAGCATAAAAACATTCACACTTAGTTATGAAAATCCGTGGAATCGCTTGAAATGGTTTTACTAAGCCTTTTAAAGCTAAAAATAAAAGCAAAAAAAATCTAAATCAGCATGAACATCTTATTCAAAAATATTCCATCGTTAAGATTATATTTTGAATTGGTTTCATTATATGATAGTAATTTAGTTGAATTTCATTTGTTCATATTGGTTTAAATACTGTGCTAATTAACAAGAGTTCGTTGCAGATTGCTAGTTTTGATTTCAATGGCGAGAAGTCAGAAGTAGTCAGGATAGTATTGATCAAAGCCAATACACAAGTTAAATTTTCTCTTTGGGGTAAAAGTATCCGATAATTTAACAATTGGTGGAAATAGAAGCTTCGCCAGGGATTTAACCAAATAAACATTATCACTTCTGGCGCTTGCAGTCAAATAACTGCGGAGCTCACATATTTGGTTGAATTGGTAATGAACAAAGTTTTTACGTATACTAAAGATTAGCCAGCTTATGAGATTGAACAATGCCTTATAATATTATTTTTTTTTTATCATTCTATCTTCTAAACGTCAAAAATTTTTTTATTTTGTATTCTTCAAAATTTCTTTAAATTGCCGTTAAATCTGTGTGCTTTTTATACCCTGTACGAAAAAATGGTAAAGGGTATATTAAAGTTGTGGAAATGTATGTAACGGGCAGAAAGAGGCATGGCAGAACCCACAAAGTATATATAGTACTTTTCGCTTATAACGAACCATTTTCAAAAGTACGAGCATTTTTTTTGTTTTGTTCGAGTCTTCGGTTATAACGTATCATTTTGGCCGGTCCCTTGAAGATCATTATTAGCGAAAAGTACTATATATTCTTGAAAGGCATCGAAAGGCGAGTCGATCTAGCCATGTCCATCTGGATCGCGCAAACGGTAAGACCTACAACCACCCAATTTGGCACGTAGACTCGCCCAACCTATAGGCATAACAAGTTTGTTTTTTTTTTATCGATATTCAACCTATAAAATATAGCTGCCACAGAAACGATCGGCCGAAAACCCACATTTAGTATCCAAAACCCTTTTGTTTTTCAAGATATCTATACCAAATTTTGTATTTAATAGTTTTAGCTAATGCCTAATGACATATCTCAATATTATATATATCGGTTTACTATATAATATAGCTGCCATAGGAACGATCGGCCGAAAAACAACATTTACTGAGAAAAACTTTTTTGTTTATTAAGATATCGTTACCAAATTTTGGATTTAATGATTTTAAGTAATATTCCATATCCCATATTCCCGAATATGATAAATATCGGTTTACTATAACATATAGCTGCCATAAGAACGATCGGCCGAAATATGGCTTTTATTAAAAAAAAAAATTTTTTTTCTTAAAAGACCCTTACGTAATGAATACAAAATATTAAAGCAACAAAAAATTTATTCAGTTTTGGATTGGGTACAGAGTTTTCTATAGGGTTTTTTACATGTAGAGATGGCACCTCCCATTTGTAACATACAAAGCATAATAGTTCTCCCAGTGTCCTTTTCATACATATGCCGCATTGAATATGTATTTAATATTTATAGAACTAATACATTTTCGTCATTTAGATCTAGGGTAAAAAATCTAAAATTTTTTTGAGATAGTTCACTTAAAATAATTTTAAAATAAGTACAGTCCGAATTCGATAATCCGAAACTCGATAATCCGAAAAATCCAACAATCCGAATAATTATTTTCTTACATTGGCTACTCTGTAACCCGAATTAATTGCAATTCTGAAATCAGAATTGCATGTTTTCCTTATATTTTCAGTAGAATTCATCGTTGTAACGGAAATAATGTCCACGATATAATGTCTTTGACTGTGAAAATATATATAGCAACAGCAAAGTCAAAACAACAATAGAAAAAAGCAACATCATACTTTTTTGTCAAACACTGAGTGTGTATATTTTGTAACTTTTTGTTATTGAATGCCAGTTAAAAAGTAAAAAATTTAAATTTTTTTTTTTATAAAACTTAACTATTAAATGTGCACTTTTCATCGAAACTTGTGGTTTCCTTTAATAAAATTACATGTATTAGGTCTTGGAATTAATTCGTAGCGTTTTATAACAGATGGCGTATGTAGTACTGTATTCCTTTCGTACTGATAGTAATTTATTTATCGTAAATCAGCTGATATCAGGTGTCATCGCCATTTTTATTTTATTTAAAAAACGTAAACAACAACACTTTGTGATTAATTAAAAATGTTAAAATTTGTGCCAAATAAAGTGTTTTTGCGGGGAGTTTTGCTTCATTATTTTCAATGGGTAAAACCGCTGCCGAAAGTCATCGGATTCTGGTTTAAGTTTACAAGGTCACTGGTGATGAAAAATTGATCCATTATGACAATCCCAAGCGCAGAAAGTCATGGGTAAAGCCCGGTCAACCATCAACATCAGTGGCGAGGCAGAATATTCATGGATCCAAGCTTCTGCTCTGTATTTGGTGGGATCAGAGGAGAGTGATTTATTACGAACTCCTGAAACCAAATGAAACCATAACTGGGGATCGCTATCGACTGCAGTTGATACGTTTGAGCCGTGCATTAAAAGAAAAACGGCCGGAATACAGCGAAAGACATAACAAAGTTATTTTGCTGCACGACAACGCTCGTCCACACGTCGCAAAACCGCTAAAAAAGTATTTGGAAACGCTGAAATGTGACGTTCTACCTCACCCGCCGCACTCTCCAGACATTGCACCTTCAGATTACCACCTATTCCGATCGATGGCTCATGGCCTGACTGACCAGAAGTTCACTTCATACGAAGATTGCCAAAAATGAGTCGATTTATGGATTTCATCAAAATACAAGGAGTTTTTCGAGCGCGGTATTCGTCTCTTGCCTGAAAGATGGTCGAAAGTAGTAGAAAGCGATGGGAAATATTTTGAATGAGGTATTTTTTGTACTCGAATCAAAATAAATCTTTCTTTAAATTAAAAAAACGCTACGAATTAATTCCAAAACCTAATATTAAAACAATCCTGTAATCCGAAAAATTCGATAGTCCGAATTGGGCTTGCAATCATTATTTCGGATTAACGAATTCGGACTATATCTGTTAAAAGCCCAAATGCATCACCGTATATATAAAAACTAATAAGAACATAGTAGTCTAGAATTGGTTTTCTATTTGAGTTCAGTAGAATTCCCAAGAGTTTTCAGTTTTTTATACTTAAAAGTCGCAAATATTATTACAATTGTGAGCAACAAAGTAAAAACGTCTTTGAAAAAAATAAGACGAATAAATAAGAAAAAAAATAAGAAATTTAATAAAAAAAATTTCAGAAATAGACATAGAATTTCAGAATTGGTTTTAATTTTATTTTGTGCAAATATGCGCCGACCTTAACAAAACCAACAAATCAAAGATCTGGCAACACTCTGTACTAGGCTGCTGCAGTTTGTCCAGGCACCTGTTACGCTGGCTCAACCACATAATAGAGACAACGACAACGACGTCGACACTCGCCGACTAGACCCGGCAACTCACACTCACGTTTATTCGTCGAATGTTACATCCTACCTTGTTCGCCCCACGCCATACAAACCAAGAAGAACATCACACACCGACACATTGAGCGAGCGAAAAAACGAACAAGCGAACGAACGTCAAACGACGAACGAACAAATGAACGAAGCACCGACTATGTGTGTTCGCAAGCGCCAGCCTACATATGTTTGAATGTAGGTATGCATATACACATACACCTACATATACGAGTAGCCTGGCTGCTTGCTTTCCTGTCTGTACATGCTATTGTGCATATAAGCTTGTTATTTTGCATACTCACACGCATGTGGTATGTGATGTGGGTGTGTGCGAGTGTTGTGATTTTATGTAGGTAACAACAGCTACTGAGTGTTGCGCGCAGATAACCCCATCAACAGCTTTCGCATTGTTTTTGCTTTTGTTTATTGTTGCTATTGCTCTTGCTGTGTTGTGATGCTTATGCTATGCCATGCAGAGCTGTTGTTATTATTATTTATTTAGAATTGCTCGTTTCACTTTCGCTTCTATTCATGCTCTCAATCCGCTTCAACACCTACACCGACAAAAATAACAACAACAACAACGTCGCCAACTCTAGTGGCAGCAGTAGCAGCCAGCAAACCCCAAACATAACTCAACCCAACTCAACCTAGGTCCAATGCCAGTATCAGACTCAGTTGGTGTACGAATATTATGTTTTGCCTTGCCTTACCTTGCCATGCCATGGCCATTCTTTGCTGGCTGCTGCTTCGGCTGATGCTGTTGCGGCTGCTGCTGCTACTGCTGCTGCTGCTGCTGCTGCTGCTGCCGCCTTCGTTGCCTGTTGAATGAGCTGCTGTTAATTTCAGTTTAATAAACAAGCTCGTTACGTGCGGAACCTCAACGCGTGCGTGTTGTCAACAGTTTATTAACAGCTAATTGCTGCGCCATTGACCAACGCGTATTGTTTCATATAAGCGACACTCGGTAATTCCATTTTGGTGCACTTGAGAGATTAAGTGACGCTTGTACGCTAATCTCAACAAAATAGATTTCGCCTCGCATCGCATCGCATCGTCTCGTATTGTCTCGTTTTGAGTCACCCTGCCTCGCCTCGTTTTGTGTCGTAGTCTCGCCTACGTCGCTTTGCTTAACATCATGGGAAATTCTATGAGCGTGAATCAATTTCAGGATGCCGTTATCGACCGTTTTAAATCTGTTGCATTGACCACCGATGAGAATGGGGCTATACGTATACGTTCCTTTTCCGAGGGTGGCGTTGGCAGTCACTTTCTCGGTGGTCGCGGCGAGCGTGCGGCAAGCGTTGGCGCTGGCAATGAAGCTGCGGAAACATATTTGCGCGCCGAGCATGCATCGGCCGAGCATCGGCTGAGTTTGGATGCAGCGCATCGTGTACGGCATGTGCGCACATCATGCACGACGATACCGGAAGAAGATATTGTAAGTAGGGGCTTCGCTTGATTGGTTTGCCATTTTTAGTTAGTTGTTCTTTTTTGTTCTTTTTTGTTTTTTTGGGTCAAATGTTTTTTTGCTCATTTTTGGCGCCATTTTCTGAGTGGGATGGTTTTTGCCTGGTCCACGTATAAAAATGTTTTTGTACAATTACATGTGGATACCGTTTTATGTTGTGTTATGTTGAGCTGCGCCTGTCACCCTGTAAAAGCTCATCAGGCAAAGGTGAACATTGCAAAAGCACACAAACGAAAGTCAGCTGTAGAGTGCAGAAATGTGTAGGAGCGAAGGTGTTGTGAGAGCATTTTACGTTTTCTATTTGAGAGAGTGTAAGCAAGCTTTGATTTTCTAGGAGTTTCTGCGCCCACATTACATTTGCAAAAACAAAACAAAAACTACAGTGGAGTCCATTAGATTTGTCTATGATCTAATTGACTTTTGGTTTTGCTTGCTGTTATGCTTATAATACAAGGTGAGTTCCAAAGTAAACAGGACTTTTTGAATCTAGCGCCCTCTAGTGGCGCCATCTATATGTCAACTGGTGCGTTAGAATCTGCTATCGTTTATCGACTTCCAGTAAAAATTTCATGACATTTCATCTATTGGAAGTGAGGTTATTGCGTTTTAAGTGTCAGTATGTTTTTGTCATCGGTGCGAGAAGATGGAAGTTGGCGTTTGTTGCACGATAATGCGCCGTCTCATCGATCGACGCTTGTGTCCGACTATTTGACCAAAAATCACATTTTAACCATCAACCACTCCCCGTATTCACCTGATATGGCACCGTGCGACTTCTACCTTTTCGGAAAAATGCATTTGCCGATGAAAGGAAAGCGTTATGCAGACGTAGAGGCCATTCAAAAGGCTTGCACCGATGACAAAAACATACTGACACTTAAAACGCAATAACCTCACTTCCAATAGATGAAATGTCATGAAATTTTTACTGGAAGTCGATAAACGATAGCAGATTCTAACACACCAGTTGACATATAGATGGCGCCACTAGAGGGCGCTAGATTCAAAAAGTCCTGTTTACTTTGGAACTCACCTTGTACTTTTATTGTCTTTTGATTACTGCGTATTGCTTATTGATATGTTTATTTCAAGGAGGCTGCAATGTATTTGCAGTGAAACCTCTGTTGTGTGAACACCCCAGTTAGGGGTTATTTTCTATAATAATATATAAAACGGATATTTATAATATTCGGGAATATTATTGGATATTACTTAGAATTGGTAAATCCAAAATTTGATAACGATTGCTTAATATACAAAAAAGTTTTTCTCAGTAAATGTTGTTTTTTGGCCGATCGTTCCTATGGCAGCTATATGATATAGTAAACCGATATACATAGTTTTTAGATATGTGATTGGGCATTAGGTAAAACAATTAAATCCCAAATTTGGTAAACATATCTTAAAAAATAAAGCGGTTTTGTTACTAAATATGGCTTTTCGGCCGATCATTCCTATGGCAGCTATATGTTATAGATGGAATATCGAAAAAAAAAATAAACTCGTTATGCCTATGGATTGGCAGAGTCTTCGTGCCAAATTTGGAGGTTGTAGGTCTTACCGTTTCCGAGATCCGTGCGTTCATACGGACAGACGGACAGACGGACATGGCTATATCGACTCGCCTTTCGATGCTGATCAAGAATATATATACTTTGTGGGGTCTGCCACGCCTCCTTCTGCCTGTTACATACATTTGCACAACTTTAATATACCCTTTACCATTTTTTGGTACAGGGTATAATAATGCATTTAAAATACATAGACATTGTTTTTTAATGAATTGTTTTTATTTTTCTTCAAAGTACTGATTTTGTATATAGCATTCCAAACAGATTACCAAGAAAATCCCAATATAAAAATTTGATCCAAAAGCTGATATTGTGTTACAATACATGTAGGAAATAATTATGTTAAGACTCCTCTGACCATTTCTTACAAAGGAGTTTTGTTGGCGGGTTTCTCTTAGCTATTATAATGTTTTATGTAATTAGTGTCAATTAAGAAAAAGAGAACACAAAATACACAAGACGACCAGGTGGGAGGTATCCACAGAGGCATTCCAGTAGATTAATTTATTTTTGAGTCTATATATATTTTGATTTTTTAATTGTCTTTGCTGTGTAGTTAAGAAGCTAGCGAAAATGTATTGTCTGTATATACCGAAGAAAGAATCCCTTCGAGAAAGGAGTAATTGTTTCGAAAAGCGATTATAAAAATTGTTTAAAAAGTCTGTTCGCTTAAGAGAGGTTTCCTCCTAACAGGAGTGTCAGCGATGAGACTTTTTACTGTATATACTCTTTGTTTGTGCGCCTTCACTACGCCACTGAGTTTGAAGCCTTTTTCACGCACACAATACTCTGTTTCTTACCCTGCCAAACACACACTCTCCCACATATACAGTCGTACTTTCACAAACAATTCGCATGCCATCCCAAATTAATGACCATTTTGCACTTGAAAAGAAAGAAAGCTGATACCCACGTCTGTGTGTTATTCACTCTTTGTCTCTCTTGCACACGCATATGATGCTCTCTAAGCTCACTACGAGAATTGTGCGAGAGAGAGAGAGAGTAGGCGCTCATTCGCTGGCACACATGTAGATTTTGGCGCGATGTTGTCGCCATTTTGACGCGAGTGGTGCGCAATGTGCTGCTATTTTGTTTTGTTTTTGTTTGCACGGCATATCCTGAACAATTTCCTACTAGCCTAGCTACACTTGGTCCGTTGCTCGCGGTTTGTGTTGGTGAAGGTCATTATGTCGTCAACATTCCGAGGCACAGGTTTGAGTACGTCGTTATGTTGACTTCAGTTCAGTTCGTTTCGTTTGATTTGGTTTTGTTCACTTCAGTTCAGTTCGGTTGTCTTCTGTAACAGTTGTCAGTTATAGTCACGGTACGTTTGGTCTTTCTCGCCGACGGTGTTTATGAAAATTGAAAAAAATAAAAAAACCAAAAAGCCAAACACTTTATCACTACATTGTCGACAGTAGACGACGCATAAACATATTATTTTATAGGCGCATCGTTAGGTTGTCGTCAATTGAGTTATTCCGTGCAATGTAGTCCGTTTTCCGTTTGTACCCACCAAGTGCTCCGGCCACCATACGATTCGACGGTAACAGCGTTATTTCGTTGCTTGCTTTCAAGGTGTAGCGCAGCACTTGGCTGGTGTACGTTTTCGCGTGTGTCCTTCTTTGTTTATGTTTATGGTTTGCTCCTTTATGTTTTTTTTTGTTGTTGGCTTCCTTTGATAAAAATAATTTGTGTTGATTGATTGTTTTATTGTTTCGATGATGACAATTGCCTAATCGCAACGGTAATGGTCTTGTCAATTGAAACTTCAACGGTCACGGTTACAATAAACACTGTGAAGGCGTTAAACGTTTGTTAGCCATTTCATTTTAGGTTGATTTGTTGTGTTTACTTTTGTGCGTATATGACGACAATCTGCATAATATCTCAAAAATAAAACAAAAAACAATAATAATTAAAGTGTGGAGGTTTGACATTAAAAATCGGCTTAAAATAAATTAATTGTGAAAAGAAAACCATAAAATATATTGCTGTATTATATACACCAAAGGAAGGTTTAGTCAAAAATGGTAATTATAAATGATAAATTTTAAATAATATTAGTTTTTTCAATAGTTATATACTTTCATATTCTTTAAGTTGTCTGATAATTTGTGGATGCTTTCAGTTAGTTTTTAAACGAATTTTAAACTAAATTAAAACCATAAAATCATAAGTAATTAAAAATCGCATAATCATGAATAAAACTTCCATAAAATGGACAGTTGCATCGATTTCGTGGAATCCCACTGCAAATAAGCACGCACTCAATAAAATTAAAATTACCATAGAATGAATTTTTGTATGTATCCACTTTCGTTTCAAAGGATTGCATAAGAGTAGACATACGATTGATAGAAATCAAATAAAGAATAGCCATTATGATGTCCATTCTATTTTAAAAGTCAACATAATGCGTCCCCAGAGATACCGTTTATTGTATAAGATAAATAATAAGGAAAACTAGTGAGTTTTCTACTTTCTACTGTCTATGACACGAGCTTATAGAATTTAAGATGTTCCTGACTGAAGAGTTTATTTTTTTAAAATTTCCTTTGATAATGTGTATTTAACAGATTATAAATACTTACTATTCTAATTTGCCTTATCTTTAAAGTCTGGTGCTTCGTAACGTTATAAATTGACATGCTTTATTTAGGAAGTTTGGATTAATTTTATTGGGATTTAAGCATTTATCCTGCTAATAAATTTCGTAAGTTAATTTTCAAGTACACTGCTGAGTTATTTTACCACTGATGCCTTTTTGCCAGTCGCAGTTAAATTTATCGTGTGAAATATTAAACGCTACCCATTTCTTGATTGTTTGTCGCCCACGTACTTGCTCGCAGAAATCTTGACTTGACTGCGGCGTCTTCTTATTTGCTTTAAACTAATTGCAAAGTAATCAAAAATTTCACATCTTTCGAATTAAGTTGTTGTTTAACCAAACCAAACCACTTTTCATAATTTTATTATGTATTTTGTTTTCGGCAACCTTTCAACCTTTCTGTGCACTTTAGCAGACTAATAAATAAATAAATTAGCATTGTTAATTCTATCCGAGTCACTTTGCATAGAGTGTCTTATCTAATTGAAACCGAGTATGAACTTGAAGACAAAGTTGTTGTGTCTACTGTTGTTGCTTTGCATGATGATGATGATGATAAACAACTTTTCTTCTCCCATATCTTGTTTCTTATTTTTTTTTTTTTATTGTATGTTTTTTATAATTGACATTAACAAGGGCCGACACCTACGCGTATCCTGTTGCTGGTGCGTTGTTTTGCTGCTTGTCTAATTTTTATGAAGAATGTAATTTAAGTATTGTTTGCATTGTAAAAACTAAACTTTTGAATGTTCATATAAATTTTTTATTTGCATATACATTAAGTAGCATTTAACTTATTTTCTAAGGTTCGGATTCTGTTGCTTTTCATATCATTGTTGTTGGTTATTCTATATTTTAAAAAATTGACACACGGCGCATTTGTAAAGCATTAGAATAACAAAAAAAAATAGAACACAAGAAAGCAAAAATAGCTAATATAAGCCCATGGCAAACACATAAATAAAATAATATGAAATGGCATTACATAGTAACAAAAACACATGTGAGGGATTGTGTAAAGACAAATGCGTCTTTTTGATATCGAGAAGCAAATACAAACACGAGCAGAGGCAGCAAGTAAACATGTGCGTGTTTGAGGCGGAGAAATGCCACACTATGTGTGTCTAGGGGGGTGCCACATGTGTAGGTCTGTAGGGATAGATTCTAATGCGTTGCTTCTGTTTTGTTTGTTTTTTGGCATTAAAACCGACTTGATCCCAGATTTGCTACTGTGCTTTTAATGTATTATGTCTTTGTTGAATCTAATGACGTCATCATCTATTCTATTTATTTTCATTTTCAACTGTGAAATTGTTACATTTAATTTTTGCGCCAACAGGAAACCGAGTTAAGTGGCAAAAAAATATAAAACTAAAGCTTTGCTCATCATTTGCTTGTCTCTTCAAACAAGCAATAAACTCAACCAAAGAAAAGGGCAAAAACAAAATAAAAAAGATAAAAAACACAAACGAAAAAGCGGAAATTTTTATTGCCTGCTTTTGTGGCGATGTTTTTTGATTTTTTTTATTTATGACTTTGTTTTTTCTTTTTTTGTTTATTTGCGTTTTGTTTTTGCACTTTTCGTTTCATTTCCTAAGACTTGGTATCCGGTGTCAGCTGGCGATGCTTTCAACGCTTTCAGCGCTTTCCCTTTCGGCAAAATCAACAACATCATCATCATCATCATCATCGTTGTTGTTCTCATTATCATCAACAGCAATAACAGCCATGTTGCCGTCCTTAGCATTGTCATTCGACCTACTGGCAGGCAAACAGACAACCAACAATATCCGTTTTGCGCCGCTGCTGAGGATGAGCATGATGACGTTTGCTTACTTTGTCCTTGCCCAAAAATTGTTTTGCCTCAATACAAATTTATATACATACATTTGGCAACCAAATGAACACAATCAGAAACAGAGTACAGCCAAGCATAAAGGCTTTTACATGCTTTGCTTTCTATTTTCCTTTTTGTGTTCTATATTGTCCATATATCTATTCGTTTTTATGAATGTTTTTTTAGTCTAGCAGACAAATCTCGTGTATCTCATCAAAATAAGAAAATTTATACAGTTTAGGAAACTTTTTCACTTGGAAATTTAGTTATTGCATATTTATGCCGATTACTTAAACTGTGTTTTATAAATTTCTACACTTCTTTTGTGCTTAATTAGACGTTCAACTTTTGCATACAGTTCAGTTGGCTTTGTATTGATATTTTGGTATAAAACTTTGATTGGCGTATCATTTATGGACATTTGGCTTAGCCTTTTATAACTTAATCAACAAATTTTTATCGAAGCTTCCGAGCGAGGCCCTAGAAAAGTTTGATAAGACTGTTTGGCTCGACAGTTGAGGCTTAGGATCTGAAATGTTTTCGTACTAATGTTAAATGTCTATTGAAACTTTTGTCGTTTGTCCTGTAAAAAAATTACATAAGTTTACTAACATTTATCTAAATATAATTTTATGCATAAAATCAAATGGCACAAATCTTTTCCGTAGGATACTTAAAATGAAAAATACGATAATGAAAACGGTTTGCATTAAACTTGACTTGCCATAAGAAACGCTGCCAAATTGAAACACATTTGTTTTGTGTATTTTACGCATATATTTTACCTTATTTATATGTATCAATTTTTTCCGTTTTTTTTTTTAAACTTACTGTGTGGGTTTACTCTGAAATCTTTGCATTTATCTTATACCCTGCAGCTACTGACAACATAAATTGTTTGTCGGTTGTGATTTTTATGCAGGCAAACTTGAATGGTTTGCAAATGAATAATTTACGTTAAATGCCAAAAAATAAAATATTTCTTGCTCAATTGTTTTCGTTTTTTTTGTTTTTTTTTTTCAATTTCTTTATGTAAGATGTAGTTTACCTTTGGCTTGATTAATTTATTAAAATAAATTTAGATTTTAACGTGCAGGTGTGTTGCTTACGTCAACGAAAATGCGAAAAAAATACACACACTTAATATTACAAAATCAATGTAATCGAATTTGTGTGCCTTTGCTTAGCACCATAAAAAAGAACTGGTTGACTGCATATTTTTCTAATACAATATACTTGAGTTTTAAGTTTTCCTCTCATTTCTTTGTTAAAGTGCTGAAACCTCACCCTGAACGAAGTACACTATAGAAAAGTTCTTTATTTACGCCAAATAACATATATTGTACATCTTTTTGATTGCATGAGAGTGCTGGAAATTTTATGCGAATTGGTAAAATATAAATTCAATGGATTTGTAATTTTCAAGGCAACTCTTCACAAACGTAACGTAAAGATGATTATTAATTTTTTTTTGTATTTAAAATGCACGTATTGTTACTTCCTATGTGATGAAGCTATAGCCCCAACGAGCAAATTATCTATTTTCAAAATGCTTAGCTGTCAATTTATGTTAATAATTTAATAAGAAATTTACATAATTTCATTTAAATTCAGACCCCTAAAATTGATTCTGTGAACTCTAATAGAAAGAAACCATTATTAAAGATTACTCATACTAACCTATTAAATACCAGTTAACGGCTTTTTAATGTGTTTAACTTACCCTAATCGTCCCTGCCCGTTTGGCAATAATGTTTAAATTATCAATTGTCAGTGGATTAACACTCTGCAGATATTTTCAATGCAAAAAAAAAATTAGCTCAGGGCTTTTTTAAGAGTCACTTAAGTAAACACGACAATGATATAATTTTTATAAACCCTTTTCATGTCACCTTTGTGTACTTTTATGAAATTCAACTTTAAAAAAAAACTGCCATGGACAAACCTGACCCAAAAAAGTAAAAAAGAAAAAAAAAAACTGATCAGAAAAAAACCAAATTGATTTATTTGCAGTAAAACGCATTTAACATAAAAAAGAAAAAACAAAAAAGGAAAGGTTTACCCAAGGATCGAACAAGCATAGAAAATATTTTCATCCTGTTTATTTTTACGACGGGCAAGTTGAAAAATGTTTGTGTAGGATTTTTTTTTTTTTTTTTGCGAGCTTTGCTTGGGTGCGTATGCTGTGCATCAAATACCACTCAGCGCCATTTTGTTGCCGTATTTTCACACTACATGCGCCACTGCACAACGTTTTAATTAATTCGATTAACACACATCCGCACACGCACACGCAAACTCACACAAATGAGACGCGAATACGAGTCCTTTAGACTTTCTTGTTTTTGTTTGCATGCCTGCCAGGTGCCTGCTGCCTGCTGACTGCTGCCAGCTGCCTGCCAACCTGTGCCACGCCTGCACGCTTGATTATAGCCTACTTATAGCCTGGATCCCCTCCTGCTCCTTCCTCACAACTTTTCCTACTGATTATGCTGCTGTTTCTGTGCCGCACTTGTCTTTGACATCGGTAACGACTTTAAATGCTGCCGTTTTTACTGTTACTTCCGGGGTGCTATGCCAAGCGACAAACGACAAAGGACCGAAGACAGACGAGAAGCGCCAAGCGTATTCATGCGTATTTAATATGCAGCACAAACTGACTGCGCAGCGTGTAAAAGTTGCGTTTTAATTAAACTCAACAGCCGGTGAGTGCCTGAGCTCTGCCTGGCCCCCAGTTCGCCTGCCCAATCCATCAGTCCTGGCTTGGCCAACAAACCGGGAGTTGTGCAGCCAAGTGGATGCCGCGTTCATCGCGTGTGCGCCTGTTTGTGGTCGTGTTGACGTTAATTATGTTCTTGAAGATCATAATGATGTTGAGGAAGAATACACGCGAATTTTAACTACGCAAATAGCAGCATTTGTGTTTCCTTTCACCTTTTTGATTCTCTCTTTTTGGTTCAAAGCCATTTTGCATGAGAAATGACCTACTTTTCATATCTAATCTTTAAAACTTAAGCTGTAATTTTTTTTAAAGTGTTTGTTGTCATTTTCTTATTTTAAATTTATGCCGCTGCGACATTTTATGCCTTGAATCGTTTCTTTTTCCCTTTTCATTATCAATGTTGATTGAGGTTGTTATTTTTTTCATGACTTACATCGTATAATAAAAGCATGCTTAGGAAAACAAGAAAAAGTTGTTATAACGAAAAAGCAGGCACAAGGTCACAATTGTCGCAAATCTAGAACGTTATAAGGACACTAGACATTGCTATTTTCTGCCACTTTTGTGCTTTAGTTGCTTTTTGTTCGCTTGTTTCGTGTCGCTTGTGTGCTGCCACTTATGACTATTGCATGCGTACACGGCCAAAGAAGCACACGAGTGCTTTGCGGCACTTCAATGTGTCGCCTGACTGCTCTTACTGCCCTGACAGTATTCTGCCTGGCTACCCGCTCTGATTGCCAGTTCTGTCGGCTGCAGTCAACTATGGGAAAAAATTTGTGTTTTTTTTTTTTCTTTTTTTTTTTTTTCAAAGTTCACCTTTTGCAGTTCACTGCATGTTTCTTGTTAAGTTATTTCCATAGCATTGCATGTCGTGTGGCTTTTGCAGACATTACGCATACGCCATGATACACGTGAATGCCATTGCCGTTTCGGCCAAATGTCAAGTATGGCTTGAGATTGCTTTTTCTGTTATAAGGAAGTGCCTTGCAAGAAGTTTTAAAACAATTAGAAATATAATATCAATAAAAGCAATATTTCCACGAACACAAACCGCAACAACAAAAACAATGTGAGCTCAGAAACAATAAAACCGAGCAAAGCAAATAAACTCTGAATTGATTTGTTACATTAACATTGCCATAAACTATAGTACAAATAAACCAATAAATGAAAAAAAATACAAAAATACGGAGAAAGAAATGAAAAATCCAAATCCGATATGAATTCGAGCCAAGCGTATACGCGCAATTGTCATTGACTGAATTAATGTGTGTGTGTGTGCCTATCGTAAGACCAAAAAAATCATCTCGGCCAAAACTAGCCGACTCACGCGTTTCGTGTAGTCTTGGCCAAGTAAGCCAGCGTGCAAGAGAGCCGAGAGTGTGGACGCCTTCAACTATTGTGTCCGTTCATCATTTTGGCTGTCGATTGACTGCTGATTGTCGATTGTTGGCTTGCTGCGCTGCTGTTCATTAATGTGTCTAATAATTTTTTTGGTTTCTTTTTTTTCCGTTTTTACTGCATATGTGAATCGTCGCTGCTGGCTGACTATTATGAATTGACGCTTAGCAGCTGTGGCTAGAGCGTTGGCGTTCGCGTTCACGTTCATGTTGCCGTTGGCGGCGGCAATAGAAGCGCTCCACAAATGATTGGTTCGCTCACTAGTCGGATTCCGACACTCGATTGTATCTCTTCGAATGCGGTGTGCGTGGTTAGCCTGCGCTTTTTAATTGTTGCTTGTATTTATTGTTGTAGCATACATATTTGCACACACGCTACTATCGTGTCTGTTGCTTGTGTATTTTACTTTATAAAATATGTTTTTTTCTTTTTTGTTTTCTTTTTTTTTCGATTTTCTTGCTACTTTTACTTTCATAATTACAAATACACTTTTGAGTTTATTGTTGTTGCTTACACTGCACAAAAATGTTTACACGATTAGTTGGTCATTTTGTTTGTCTAACGTGAGGGTTTTATTGATACGATACTTTTAGCAGGTATATTGATAATAAGTGGCGATGTTTACAGTGCAGCATTTTGGTATATACAATAAATTCTATTTGCATAAGTCAATAAATTTATTGCTAAAAATATTAAATTGATAGCTGAGAACTCTAAAAAAAAAAAACTCGATTTTAACTTTATACACAATAACGTTCAAAACAACTAACTAACTGGTCACCTTAAAAGTTAACTGCTTGAAAAATCTGAACAAATTTGTAAAGATATTGTGGCTATCTATTAGGCCTATAAAAATGTGCGATTCGACACTCAGTTCTTTAAAATATTAAAATTATATTAAAACCAAGATTAACATAGAACTTTGTAGCGAGGGTCTTTATTATCTTTACTCAAACCGTGTCAAACTATTCTGATTATAGTTTTTTTTAACTTCAAGAACAACTGATATAAGGTTGTCTTCCTTTCAATTCGACTCAATAATAAGCTGCGACATTTCTTTACAAATACTACAATTAGCTAAATTGCATATTTAACAGTTGAATTGTTCTTAGTGTAAAAAGAAAAAACTCAGCTGCCTACCGCGACTCGTACACGTATCATCCGTGCACTCTGCCATCTCTATCGTCTATGTGCTCGTTTGTAGACTTTAGCTGGCTAGCTGCTCTAAGCACAGCCATTGTCCGCCTATCTATCTGTTTGTCTGTTTGTCCGTCCATCTTTCCGCCTGTAAGTTGTATGTGCTTATGTAGGTGATACAGCGCTCAATGTTTGTGAGCATGTAGTCAACTTATTTGCCGAGTCTGCGGTGTATCGGCAGTCGCCAAGCAAGTCTCTGCCACAGAGACAGCTGAAACCAAACGCGAATTCAGTTTGTGTCGCGCCTCCGTTTTGTGAATAACATCGTCGTCGTTATCATCGTCGTTTGTCGTCGTTGTCGTCGCCTTTACCTTTGCCGTTGCTGTTGCTATTGCAGCCAGCAGTCACTCATTCAGTCGGTTAGTTAGCTGAACAGCGTCAAGTTTGACAAAACGAAAAACGTTACGAGTCAGATCAGAGCTACGGAAGCGTAACGTAAAATCGTCTTCATTGCGACTTGCGATACGTAACTTGTGTGTTTTATTGCGTTTAAATCGTTTGTCTTTGTCTATTGTTGTTGTTTTGTTTCTGCTCTGTGCCTGTTTCTTTGCACTATACTCTATACTATACAACAAATTCCAATTGGATTAATTAACAAATTAACGAAAAATTAAAATTAAATTGCAAAGAAAAATCCAAGAATCGGATTTTTAATTGTTGTGTTACACAACAAGTTCTTACTGAAATTTGTAAAATAAAAATCCAAAAAAATTAAACACATTCTTTATAAAAATTAAAATATTCAAACGAAGAAGAAAAAAAAAATGAACAAAAAGAAAAATAAAACAAAAAACGATAAAAGAGAAGCCAAAACTATGTGTCACTAAAAATTTTTATATATTGCTTTTGCATATTTTGAAATTTATTTGTGTATCCAAATATTTGCCATCTTTCTTATTGGTTACGCTTGACGCGTTTACGCATGTGTTTTATATTTAAAAAAATATAAAGAAAAAAAACCAAATTCAACATTAAAACCTAAATTAAACATAAAAAGAAAATAGATAATATTTGCAATTAAAGAACAACCGTTAACTAAAAACAAAATAATCAATTTCTGAGCAAATACAAATTTTATCGTTATTATAACAACTACTACAAATAAAATGAAATAAAGATTTCATAAAAGTAGTACAAAACATAACTAAAATAGCAGGAACACAAATGTATATATGCAGAAAGCAAAAATAAAAAGTGAAGACAATTTGTATTTTTTAAATTTTGACAACAAAAATAGCTGAAAAATCACAGAAGTTTTGTGTTGTAAATTTTTCTGCAAAACATGCCTGCTTCTGTGTTTTCCGATTTTTATTTCTATTTTTTGGTTAAAGTAAACGCCGCAGCACATTTAAGTGATAAATTTTGGTTTATGCTTTTAAAGTATTTTTATAAATAAATACATTAAATTATTTTCTTTAAGCAGTAACTAAAAATACATGTATTATATATTTATTTTTTTATGTCGATTTTATTTTAATTTTTTTTTTTGTTAATAATCTTAATGCGAAAATGTTATTTTTATACAAAATTTGACATTGGATTTGTCATTGCTGCGTATACGTAATATTTTTCAATGTGTATATGTTAACATATACGCAATATTGGCGCATATACACGTCGAAAAATATTACAGTAGTATCTTGATTCTGCGTTGAATATTTCATGTGGAATTTCAGCAATTTTTATTTTTAGTTTGTTATTTATATGAAACTTCCTTAAAATTTTAACTTAATCTTTAACTTCCAACAACGCAAAATTTTTGTTTACCATTTAATGACCAAACCATGCAAAAGTCAATTTAAAAACTAATTCAAATTAATACATTTGATTAGAAAAGTAAAAGTAAATGTGCTGAACTTTATATAAAGTGCAATCAGCAAGATAAAATATTTCTCAAATACTGAGGTAAAATTTTTACGGATGTCGTAAGTTCTGAATAAGAAATTTATGTTGCCAGAATTTAGGTGTGCCAGTACTGCATATGTGTAAGAATCGAGTTGTTACTGTACTAGATTTTGTTTTCTTAAAAATATATGCCAAATTCAAAAGGCAAACAAATTTTGATATATAAATATACAGTCAGATGTCATGTCAATTTATTGCTTTCAAAGTAAATTAATAGCGTTTTATTGAAAAAGCTGGTTTTTTTTTCTTACACTTTGTTTGTTGCACACTAATTGGATTAAAGCATAGCGTAAAAGTGAAATTCCAACAACAAATAAAATACAAAACAATAATAATAAACCGTGTAAAAGTGCAAGCTTCATGATCGTCGGCACAGCAGCAGCTAAACGACAACAATTGTCAAGAAAAAAAGAATAGTCTTTTGTTAATAGTTTACAGAGCATTTGTTAAACACAAATATACATAGCAAAATAAATAAACAACGACCAACGACCCCAAAACTTATTTAAATAAATAATAATAAAACACAAAAGTAAAAAAAAAACAACAAATAAAACAACAACAAAACAAAAAGTGCAGCCGATCAGATAAAACGTTCCAAACAAAAAATCAACTGCTCAAAAAAAAAAAAAAATAAATAAAATTTTCAAAACATTTACATAACAAATAGTGCCAGCGCTGTGAAAAAATATCCTATTGTTGCTTTCCGCTGCAACTTAACAAGTTTTAGTGTATGTGTGTGTGTTTTTTTTTTCTGTTTTCTAAACTAGCACAATGTCTGAGGTACATAAAAATTCACATATTATATCTCTTTATTATAGTTATAGCTGAAAAACTAACATATTTAGCTACATACGTGTGCACAATTGTGCATTTCTGCGTTGGCTTGTCATACGCCAGCAACTGCGACAACTGAAGCAAAACAAACAAAAACCAAAAAGAGAACAAAAAAAAAAAAAAGAAGAATGCACGCTAAAATTGTTGCCATTATCGTTATTATTTTTTGTTGCTTTTTTAAATCTCTACTTTTTATTGCTATGCATACTCACATGCACTTGCTTTCATCTTATATATTAAATTTATTTATAAACATGCATTTTTTTATAGCAAACATTAATTTGTAAATTTTTACGTTGCCGAATGTTTAGTTGTGCATAGTTGTGATATATAATTTATAACCAACAACAACAGCAATAAATATTTTCGAGGCGTGTCTTGACGCAGTAAGGCAGACGCACAACAAACGCCATAAACGCTTTACTCACGCAGTTGTCTTATCAGAAATTCACTAATTGCCTTTTTCTATTTAAAGTTATGTTGTATAGTGTAATGTGACAGCAAACTGGGGCTTGTTGTCTGCGTAAGACAGTGCGTATGCGTAATATCTTGTTTAGCTTGCATTAATTAATAACAACCGATTTATCATGGCGTTATATTTGCGTTACTTTTCTGTTCAAAAAAAATGTCAACCGTAGACCAATTAGCAACTTTTTAGGCGACAGTATATTTGAAACTGATTTTTTGCGCTGCTCCGATGTGTTTGTTTATGACAGGCAAATGAGATTGGCAATGTCTGTCTGTTATTGCATGTTAATATTTATTAAAATTAGTTTATTTGATTCTCATAATTTATAACGTTGCTTTGAAATTTTATATTTGTCACAATGAGCACATATTACATTTAAGTGGCTACTTATTGTTTTGTTTATTTATTGCGCTTTCTTTTTTTATGTTGCAATTTGTCAACCAGAATAGTTCAGAAATAAACACAACATAAAAAAGACATTTACAGTCACTTAAAAAATAAAAGTAATAACGCAGCCGTTTAAACGGTTGTTTCGAATGCGCTAAGCATTATTGCTGCTGGCAGTGATAAGCACGCAAACGAAAATAATTGATACACTTCATGCTATATACATATGTACTTATATACATAGACCATTTGGCCATTCTTGATTCAAAAATTCCCAAGATTAGATTAACTCATCTTGACATGCCCATTAGCAGTTTGAAAATGTGTTCCGTACGACTGTTCAATTGTGAGCACGGTAAAGACTCGACTACAGCAACAGTTTGAAATGCCTTAACCTGCGTCTAGGGTACATAAACTACAAATACATATAAGCCAGCTGCGTGCCGTGCGCAATTGTCCGCGCCCTGCTCCACTTCTTGTTTTATGTTGCTATAAAAGTTTTTGGCAAAACGGAAAACCGTCTTGTGGCAAAACAAAGTATATGTCAAAGAATTCTTCTTTTGGCTTTGTTGTGCAGAGCACACATGCCAAGCGCACCTTTGTATATAAAACATATTAGCGAAATAAATTTGTTAAAACCACAAATCTAAAAATGATAAAACTTTCCAACCAACTTGGTAACTTTTTTATTTTATTTTTTTCTTGTGAACCTTCGGCCTCAAATGTTAAACAATTTTATTAAATTGCAGTAGATGTGTATTTTCAATAGAGTTTGACGGTAGGATTTCCTTTTTAAGATTTTTTGTGTATTACAGTTCTCAGTTCTTTGTGTATTATTTCAGGTTTCATACCTGTACGGAAATAACTGAAAAATTTATTAAAGTGACTACAAATTCCAGTATGATTCTTAAAGTAAGCTGGGTTTAAATGATTTTTTTTATAAAAGTTACACTTTAATGGAAGAACCAAATTGAAGTTGGGTGAAACATACCTTGTTTATCAGCAAACAACATTTTTGTAATTAAAAATTGATTTTTTTTATTGACTGAAAAGATATTGGAAGCATTTTCGTAAAAAATATATATATGTATGTATGTACGAGTATACGTTATGTTTTGTAGCAAACACATTTGGTTCAATCTGCACTTTTTAATTAATTTGGTGCTTCAGAGGAACAAAAATGCTTGCCCCAAACGGAGCATTGTGAGGAATGACATGTTAACGCTAAGTGATTATAGCTGTCAACCGACATTGACCCCATTTATGTCCTTTTTTGTCAAAACTTAATTAAAAGCTAGTAACGAAACATTTTAATATAAACGCCCAATTTTGATATTTAAATTTACATAAACAAAAATCTTGCAAAGTCAAATCTAATTTGAGGCTCTTAGGTATAAGTTTCGATTTTTGAGTTCTATTGGTAGCGTTTCTTGACAAATTAAGTATTTTTTCACCCAAGTCAAGTCTTGCATTTTAATTAAAAAACAATTAAAAACATATTTCCTTAACGGATAAACCACTCTCGGCTATTTGCGAATCCAATAATTTGTCATTGCTGTGCATTTGCTGTTAATTCACTTCTGCCATCGATTGGCATGCAAAAGCTAATATCCGTTTCGTAGCTGCTAACAAAGCTAAGCTTTCTGAATCCAATGTGGGATGCCCGTTGCAAATTGCAATTGTAATGTCTTTGTTGGCTACAGCCAACGTAACCAGGGGCTTAATTGAATTTTCCAACGAAAATCGTTTAACATGCCATGATTACAATATCAGAATCGGCTTAGGCTTTGTCATTTGTCATTCGCCTTTGGGCCTGCTTTGAATTAAATGCACTTGGCGATCTAAGGTGAGGTTCTTGTTGTTGCGCGCTGCCATGTGCATATATGTATGTACATACATGCATATGTAACTAAGCTAAAGGTCATGGCTACGGCTACGCACACCCCGGCATATGCAAGCATGCACGTATATGCGGAGACCGCGCAAGCAAATCAGGCTAAGCTAAGTTCTTCTATTTGCTTTGAATAGACAAAAGCGGCAAATGCTAAAGGCAAAAAATAGCGCAAGGGTATTTGCTTGGCATTTTGTATGTTTTTCACTTAAGCGAACGATTTGGCTTTTGCAGAAGTTACACAAGCGAAGACAAACAGACGCCATGGCGTGCAGTGTGTAGCGTGTACGGGTGTGAAGTTGCAACATGGCTAGGGGAAAAGTGAGGAAGTCGCGGGAAGTGTGTGCGACTTTGTGTTGGGTTTCTCTGCTGCTGGGTTTCATTGCTCATCATCGCATGCTGTCGTAATTATTTTAAGGTAATAATGTTCGTTTAACAGGGCGGCTACCGCCGTGCCCGGGTATTTGTTTGTGACATTATTTGAGAAGACAAGAAAGAATCGGGACAACATTGAGTTGTTCGTTAGCTGAAGCTGACACGGCGAAATTTGTTGTTTGAGCACAAAGCACAGCATAAACATAAAGTACCTATCTTATGTTATGAGACGTGTTGTTGTAGTTGTTGTTGCTTTTGTGGTTGAGGTGCTTTGTGTATTGTATTGTTGGCATATGAGTATAAACAACTTTATATAGCTAATGTTGTTGTTGTTATGATTTTGTGGTTTGCAGTTAATTTGTGTAACAAGCTGCTGACGTCATTTGCGTACGCATATTCGATGACGTTGGCATTTGTCGTTTATTTTATTGCTACACACAGCAAATAAACGATGCGGTGATATACGCATATTTTTATGTACGAGTATTCGCGGTAATAATATTGGTTATATAAATATTAAACCTCATTTGTATGCCGCAAAGGATTTCCAATTTGTATTTACATTTAAGCATATATAAATGCAATATCATATTGACACCCAAATGTGCAACCTGTGTGTGTGTCATATAATCAGCAAAACTAATTAAAGCTTCAATATTTAAAATCACTTTACAATTAATAATTCAAATGAATAAGCCATTTACATATGTATGTATAAAATAAATAAATATGATACAGTTTTCGAAAAATTTGCAAATGTACAATTGTAATTATTTGCATAGTACATAATCCATTGATTTAAACAGTCATTTTTATTATGTTTATTCACATTGAAGTGTGTTATAATCCGTTTTAAGCTGCTTTATATAGCATAAATTAAATAACGAAGCTAACAGCATTAATATTTTGCAATTATGATTATTTCTTGCTAAGTAAAACAAAGCCATAACTAACTTAGATAAGGAAGGACACTTAGGATAGGGAAGGCAATTTTAAAACGCCATTATCCTATATAAATATCTACATGTTTTTCCTAATTATTTGAGGACTAGTTTTTTTTTTAGACACACATTTTTAAAGTTATTTACAATAGAGTCTTTATCTAGTTAGTTGAGGTTCAAGACATTTGTTCAAAGCATATCACTACTGAACTTTATTCTTAAGTAATAGTGAAAATGCTATCGGGAGTTTACTCTACAAAAATAGAAATCCATATAACATCCAATAAATATGCTTAAAAGAAAACTGTTTACACGGTTATCGCCGCGTCTTTATACGAAAATTAAACATTCATAGGCCACCTGAACGTATACTTAATGCGAATATGTGTATTTATTTCTTATTAAGTATTCGTAAGTGGCAAATATTAATTCATGAGCAAATTTATTTATTTTGTTCTTTTTTGCGGAGAATCTTATTCTATTGGGCTATTATTGTTTTGTTTTTCGATTTCGAGATCTTTGTGGCTATTGAGTTTTCGTATATAATTTATTTTTATTTTCAAATGTTTTTTTTTTTTTTTTTTTTTTTCTTTGCTCTCGCTTGTAAATCTATCCAATGAACCAAATATCTTACACTTGCTTAAGGCTTTGATGTTTTTATTGGTTTGAATTTTTAAGTTCCTTGTTTATTGTTTAGTTTGATTATAAATTGAGCATTTATTTTGTGTGTTAAGTTGAAATTTACTCAGTGGGTAAAACAGGTATTCAGTTAGTTTCCAGAAATGGTTTTCAATCTATTTTTTTTTTTGTTTTTCTGCTACTTAGATTTTCTTTTGGCAAACGCCTACTCTCACATTTCCATTTAAGTGCTATTCAACAATCATAATTTCGCAATTTTTAATTGTCACTTATCATGAGTATGCGCTACTTTGTTGCAGTGGAGGAATATCGTATGTTCAAATTTACCCACGCTTCCATCTCGGGGAAATTTGTCCTTTATTTACGGTAACGTCAAACGCATTGGGGCTTGTGACTTGTCGCTTGGTGCCGTTTTCATTTTCAATAGCTTTGCTGTTGCTGACAACGATGACAATTGCAATATAATTGAAAAAATATTTATAAGTATGGCATGTACACAGTTGTGCAAAATAATAAGACAGTTTTTTATTAAAACTCGAGATATTCCCACCCAATACTTAAATTTTTGACATAAAGCGACGTTGCTAGGCTATATTCTTTAATTTGATATTGAAAATCGGTTAAAAATTTGACCAAAAATTAAACACTTTTTTCTGATATTTGAAACGAACTTTATTAAACCAAATATGTGCCGTTTTGAACGATAACCTTTTGTAATGTATGTAGAATTTTTGGGTTTTCTGAGCGAAAAATTTACCTAAGTGCGTTGAGAGAGTTCTGCAGGGATCGAAATAAATGATAGTGTGATACAAAAAAACTTCTGAAAGAATCAATCGTTTCACCAGGTTGAAAAAGCTCATAATGAACAAATTCCTTTATTCATAACCTCAAAATTATCAGACCGTCTCCGTAAACTTCACAATTTTTTTCAGCAACCTGCGACGCATTCTTATCTTTCTATAATAGAAAAGCAAAATATGACGATAATTTTCCGAATTTCCACTCATTTTTAAACGTAGATAACTTTTCACAGAATAATACAGTTTTAATAATGTCTTCTCAGAAAATGAAGCTTCAAATGTTGCCTTTAAAACAAGCTATAGTATTGCCAGATGCAATTAATATTACCAGGAATATTACATTTTAGAACCATCTACCGACAATTTGTAACCGAACTTTTTAGAATACCTAATATACGCAGCCCAAGAGATTTTCGCATTTAAATGAAAAACTCATTGGTTTTCTTATTGTTTTGATCAGCTGTGTATATGACAACTACTTAATACTGCCAACATACACACACATATATATACACATACAAGCATACACATGTGAATGCATATGTATGTTCATGCTCGTTATAGAAAAAACCATGTACAGCGAATTGAGTCGAGTTGCGTTGTGTTGCGTTGAGATAAATTCAGTTGAATTTTTTTTTTCTGCTTACTCTTTTTTTGTTTGTTGTTGTTACAAGTTGAGTAACATGCAGCAATTCTCCATATAGAAACTTAGCCCGCCATGTTTCGCCTTCGCACATAATGCACAATTGACGTCACAAATCTAAAGTCTGCAAAAGTCTATGAAAAAAAAAAAACCAATTATATATATACATATATATATGTATGTATACACATATGTTAGGAATTTTTTAAAAATGTATTTTCTTTTTTGTTTTTCTAATACAGCAAACAAACTTGCGCGCATTATATTTTTTTTTTTATCTTATTGTAGATTTATGCCATTTGCCATTTTTAGTTTTCAATGAGTGAGATTTTATTTTTTTTTTTTATTGCTGTTGTTTCGCCTGCATCCCATCATTAATTTGCATTTACGTGGTCATGTGTTTGCTTTTCATGTTTCATGTTTACTTCGTCGCTAGCCAGCGCTCGCACACGTTCTAATTGACTTGAATATTGCAAGTTGGCAAATATTGCTGACATTTTGCTGATCTGTTGTTCGTCTCCGTTGTAAATGTTTATCAACTGGAAATATTAGAAGAGCAATCGCAAATTCGTTTCGTCTAACTGTGCAGTCAATTAGGTGCAGCAGCTGTCTGCTGATTGCGTTGACGTATGTTTGACATATCTCTAATTTGGGCTTGTTATGGGTGTTGTTTAAGTGGATCATGTGAAGACATTTTGATTGCCACAATATAATTGCCGATAATGATGATGGTATTTTTAACAACCTTAGCAAGGCAAGTTTATTGGCAAATTAATGAGCTTATTGCGTAGGTGCCACTCTCTAGGCTCTTGGTTTATTGCATCCACGAACATGCTTTTACATGGAATTTTCCAATGCCAAACTACCAGCAAAAGCTAATCAAATTAACTGTACTTTTTTGGCTTTCTATTAAAGTTTCCCTGCTCATGAGGCAAACCAGCCACTCAAATGTTGCATATAAATCCTTTTAATATACTCGTACATACATGACAACTTTATTATTCTTTGAATATTTCATTTTGATTATCATTAAGCAAAGCTGCCGGTGCCGGAGATAAACTTTCATTAGTCATATGCGCTGCTAATGCAATAAAGTAAAAGTCATTTATTTACCGTAATTTATTAAAAGCAACCATAAGCAAATACGCAAAATAAAAGCCGACCGACCACACACAATGAGAAAAGTTTGAAAATTTACAGTATTTCCATAATTCCAACTGAAAAACCAAATAAAGTTCAGCACAAAGTTTAGACATTTTTCAATAATGAAATGAACAGCAGCCAACTCTCGACTGAACCTTATACATCTGCTGCGCTTTTGAATTCGCCCACATGCAGGCGAACCCACGCACTCACTCACGCACGAACGCACACGCAAACTTGTCTAGCTGCGGTGCACAGCAAAGAGATGACAAACTGTCGCTCTCAACTGGCTGCAAGAGGAACTGTGAGTGTGCTACTTAGTTTGTATGTAGACAGCAGCAGGAATGACGCAAATGCGATATGTTTTATGCATTTGACTGTGACTGGGAACAGATGCAGCCAGCCAAGAGCAAAAGCAAGAGTGCCGAAGGATGTTCGCAACTGTCACGGTGGCGAGCGACCAATCAAAGGACATTTCGCAGCATCGTATACGTCAGCCAAGTCGCTGTGGCATGAGGCAGGCTGTATTAAGCCAACATTTTTATATCTGTCAGTTTTATGTTTATTGCGTATTTAGGAGTTTTTATGCTTGCTTACATTTATTTGTCAATACATAAATTTCGCCTTGATTTATGGCGTGCGTAGCACACATGACATCATGTAAACATTTCAACCTTGTCTGACCAATTTGGCCAAAATGACAGCACAACAATAACAATAGCAACAACAACAACAACAACGGATGAAACTGCTACTGCGACAGTTACTTGACTTGAAGTGCCTTTTGTGTGGCCGAGGTAACTGCGGTACATGTGAATCATACCTTGTTGCCTGCCCCAAGTGTGTGTGTATGCGATAACATAAGTGTGCACAACAGCAAGAACGACAAGAGCATCTATTGATTTCTATATGCCACATAGCGATATAAGTTTATCTTATACTTTTTTTTCGAATTTTATTAGAAAACCTATTTAAGTGGTTTTTTTCTCTGGTTTTTTTTTTTTTTTTGGACAGTTTTATTTGGCTTACTAATGTGAGAAATTATTTTTACTGCATAGCGTATGTTTCGTTTAGATTTATTAATGTCAACGTTGCGTGTGTGTTCTTTTTATTGCAGGAGCAAGTGAAACTCGATGCCAGCAAACAGGTAACCAGTCCAGATGATTGCGACGATCTCAGTCCAATGCCACAAACAGCTGCACCACCGGTACGCCGACGTGGCGGCATTTCCGCCGAACCGGTCACCGAGGAGGACGCCACCAGCTATGTGAAAAAAGTTGTACCCAAAGACTACAAAACAATGGCGGCACTCTCGAAGGCCATCGCAAAGAATGTGCTGTTCTCACATTTGGATGAGAATGAACGTTCCGATATCTTCGATGCCATGTTTCCGGTGACGCATTTGATGGGCGAGAACATTATTCAGCAGGGCGATGAGGGTGACAATTTCTATGTGATTGATCAGGGTGAAGTTGATGTAAGTAGACAAATGACTATACTTTTTTTTAAGTGCATATTGCAAATTGTATCAAGTATATAAAATATATATAATTTTTTTTCTTGTCCTCGCACAAAAGTATGCTCTATAATTTGTTTAAAATTACACAAGCAATAATAATGCGACACATATGTTGAAATAACAAATTTCATTGCATACTTTTTGACTTTCTTAATTTATAAAATGTTACATCTGCCATGATGTCATATCAGTCATAAGTAAATTTTCCACACTAAAATCCTGCCAGCACATGTGTTTTTTATTTTTAGATCGTTGGCTAATGTTATTTTTATTATTATTATTAATCAAACTGCATTAAGTGAACAAATCCCTTCCTTCATGTGTTTAGGTTTATGTTAACGCAGAACTGGTGACGACTATTAGTGATGGCGGCAGCTTTGGCGAACTGGCGCTCATTTATGGCACACCACGCGCCGCCACGGTGCGTGCCAAAACCGATGTCAAGCTGTGGGGCATCGATCGTGACTCCTATAGACGCATACTTATGGGCTCAACTATACGCAAACGTAAACTATACGAAGAGTTTCTGTCGCGCGTCTCCATTCTGGGTGTGTGCACTTGATTAATTTTGCAACGCAAAGCACAGCTGACTTATTCTTTTTATTTTACTTATTTCTTTGTTTCTTTCATCGCTAATCCGCAGAGAGCCTTGACAAATGGGAGCGTCTCACTGTTGCCGATGCCCTGGAAACCGTCTCCTTTGAAGATGGCGAGACAATTGTGAAACAAGGCGAGCCTGGTGATGATTTCTATATTATTGTCGAAGGTTGTGCCGTGGTGCTGCAGCGCCGCTCAGAGGTTTGTTTTCGCTTTCTCTTGTTATTGTTATTCAGCAATGCGCCGTAAATATTATTTATTACATGTCACTTGCATTCCTTTGCAGCAAGGCGACGAACCTGCTGAGGTCGGCCGTTTGGGTGCCAGCGATTATTTTGGTGAGATTGCATTGCTACTGGATCGTCCACGTGCAGCGACCGTTGTGGCGCGCGGTCCGCTAAAGTGTGTCAAATTGGACAGAGCGAGGTGCGTATTGTTCACGAGCGTGTGCAATTGTAGATTTAATTAAGTTTCTGTTCGAGTCATTGTAATTCTCGCTGATTAAAATATGTTTTTTAATTTTGATTTTGTCTTGACATCTCCATGGAAATCAAATGAACAAAACCCAAGAGAAATTGGTATTTGAACGTTAGGTATTGTGTGGCAGCTTCATGTTTTATCTCTAAATCTTTTGCTGTAGTCATTCCGATTTGCATTTTGGCATGGTGCAGACAGGTGACAAACACAGCTAGTCCCCCAGCGCGTTTTAAAATTATTAAATATCATAAAGTTTATAGTAGTTTCCAAAATTTCTGCAATTTATTAGGTCATCTAATTATTTAGATGAATTGTATGCGTGACTTCCCCAAAAAAACTGATCTTATCTTAATAAGCAAGAATTTACCTCGTATTAGCTACAAGTCGGTGGCAAAGAATTTTCAATTATCTATATTTAGTTTCTGTACTTTCCCCATAAATAGTAAATAACCTACAGATATAGTTATTCTCTGTGCATTTTTTTAAATCAAATTTTGTGCTCTCAAATTCAATGATATAGTTCTGAATATGTTTTCAGAAGAGTATATGTTGTAGTCTGGATCAGACCTTTTAATTTACGTTCAGAACTCCTAGAAAAGAGGTTATTTTTATATAAATTGATCTAGACTTTTACAATTCAACTTTTAACTGGAGATTTTATACGATTAAAATAACTTTTTAGATAAGTTTATGCGTCAAATTCTTTTTAATAAGACAAAAACCAAAAGTCAGTAGGTGTTAACAATAATAATATAATTCTCATACAATCATTATACCAATGTTCGCATTTATTTACAGATTCGAGAGAGTTTTGGGTCCCTGCGCTGATATACTCAAACGCAACATAACACAATACAACAGCTTCGTCTCACTGTCTGTTTAAGCTGGTAACAAACTTGGCAGCAACCTTTTACAACACTACAAGTCAACTGTTTATAGCAACAACAACAACAACTACGCATCAAATAAAACTAAATAACTACATTACAAAATAATACTGAAAAGAAACTAATAACAAGAAAATGTGAAAGTATTTTTCGGCTATAAGAATTTTGCAAACAAAAAATGTTTTTTTTAATTGTTCTGAATTTTATGCATGCAAGGCAGCATTTTCTAAATAGAAAATTTCAACTTTTTCTGACTTGTGCTTTTTTTACATGTTAAATTCTATACCAATTTTTAAGTTTTACTGACATTTGCAAGTTTAAATGAAATTTTATTATATGTGAATTTTTACACAACTTTACAAAAAATAACTAAGATGCGGCGTATAAAATTTAAAGTTTATTTGAACAGCAAAGAAAAACAACTACATAATTTGTTATTTTAAAATTAGTTTTCATATTGAATTATAGTTAATTACAACAATAAAAGAATAAATGTTATGCAAAATAAAATAGCAAACTATAATAGTCAAATGAAAATAATATAAACAAAAAAGAAAAGAAAAAAAACGGCGCCTTGACGAGCGTTAAATAATAATTTTAATAAATAAAATTTATTTGTAAAAAACAAAAAACAAAATTAATTACATTTATTTGCTTGTATATTATGTTCTTTTTAATTTTTACGTTTAAGCTTAATTAGTATGATACCACGCTTTTAATGGTTACAACGCATTTTAACGTTATTAATTTTTTTTTTAATTTATTTTTTTTTATACGTTTTTTTAACTGCCACATATGCTTATAACAAATAATAAATATAAAAAAAAAACATAGAGCACGCTGTGTAAAGCGCGTAAAGCCAAGCACTCAGAAACAAAAATAGAAAATGCAGAGCAAACACAAGAAATAAACGCTTATAACCCAAACGATAAAGTGCATTTAAAGAAAAATATCAAAAACAAATATAAAAAATAAAATGACAAATCCAAGTCTATAATCATTTTTAAATGCTTCTAATGACAAAAGAAACAGCCACAACAATTGATTAAGTATGTATGTACTAATTTATACTTTTGTTATTAACATCATTTTATTATTTAATTTAAATTGTAACAATATGACTGTGGCAAAACTATAAGTTTTAGACAGTTGTGGGTATTGGCAGCAAGAGTTTGCGAACATAAGGAAATTTCAAAGCGTTAATGCGATTTTACGCTCTATGCAGCAAATGGGAATGAAACTTTTCTTCTGTAAGTCATTTATAAATATGAAAGCATGTGCAACTTTGTATATAAAAGTATTATATATAATGTATAACATGAAGTTTTAAGCTGTTGCAGCATACAAATACATACACATACGTACATACATCTTTATATATCGACATGTATATGCATATACATATTTATTATGTTAAAATCACACACAAGCAAATAAAAAAAAGAGTCCTGGCATGACTTACCTGCAGCAAGTAGCGGCAACAACTCTATAGTTACATACCCGCCGGCAGGTTTTAAGCAAGTTGTTTAATATTTGAAACGAGTCTAATAAATGACATGTATACTACAAACAAATTGGCAAAAATTTTAATTAAAATTGAAAAATAAAGTTACATCTTCATATAAGCTTTTTTCTTTTGCGCTAAGCAAAGGAACACAGCAATTTTAAGCTTTTCTTCTAAAAGTTTCGCTTTACTTTTACGCAAGAAAAATGCAGAAAACTATAAATGGTTAGCTAAAGTACAATAAGGCAAAAATAAACTAAAAATTAATTATTTAAAAAAAGAAAGATACAAAAGAAATATCTTTTTGAAATATAAAACCTGCAAAAATTTATGTGCAGCTGAAATTAAGAAAAAAAAAAAACAAACAGTACATAAATAATTTATTTCATCATTTTAATAAATGTCATATTTGTGTATTTTGTGGTACTTATTAAAAAAAAAAACAAAAAAAAAAAATCAAACTACAAGAAATGGAAACATGGAAATTGATTATGTAATAAATGTCAATATGCTAATTTATTGAAAGGAAAACCCAAAAAAATTCAAATAAAATCAACTGCAAAGGCAAATGACATACTGAAAAATTCAAATAATTAAAAATTTAAATTTAATAATATATAATTATATACTATGAAGCAAGTGAGGAAGTCGAGTCGAGTATGTATGTATAAAGAATGTGGTATAAATACTATATAGCTGATCTAATGAACTTTAAAACAAAATAACAAAATGCAAGAAAAAAGGAAAAGAAAACGAAATTAATTAAATGTAAAATTAAAAATGAATTCTTTTTTTTTAGAAACAAATACATTACAGACATTTAGCTGCGATTATTCAGTTGTGTTCTAGAAAGATTAAGCCAATCAAATCATACATGGATCTCTCATCGCTGAAACACTTTTCTTCAGTTAGGATATGCTCTTCCTTGTCATCTCTGATAGTCGGCTTTAGAGTGTTTCAACAAAGCAAGATAAATTTTGACTTGATTGATTTACTTAAGACGTGACTAATAGTCCATCTGTCTGCAAACGACGCGGGGTGTAATGCACAGATCTCAAATTTTGTGCAAGCAAGTATTTTAAGTGTGTTAAATTTAATTATTAATAGTACAAAAGAAATGCGTAAGCTAGAGAACAAGTGAATAAGAAAACTGCCGATGAGATTTGAGCGCATAGCAGCGGCGACGCATTCCAGAGAAGTCAAATGCCCAGATGCAAGTTTTATTTTTAGTTTTTTTTTTTTTTTTTTGGTTTGTTATTGTCAATTGCCGGTATTGTGTCGGCTCATTGCTGTATTGATTACCGCGTCGATGACGCTCCGCATGTTGCCATCGGTATTGGTTTCGGCACTTCTACGCGAATACTTCAAAGCTTTGCCCTTGGGAATTTTCGACAGTTGATCATAATATTTGACGAACTTTGCTTTTAATGGCCGCTGCTCATCTTCGCAGCCACAGCTGATCGACTGTTCACTCGTTAGTTTTCTCTTTGGATTTGGCAATTCAATCTCAACATAAGCCAAGTAACACGACTCCATCGATGTGATAATTCTCACTGGAAGTGTTTTGCATATATAAGATCATTGCATGCCGGCTGGCTAATTGTGTATTGCTTACCCACTGAGGACTTAAACATTTGCGAGCGATTCGTGATCCACACCGATCGGATGCTTGCTTGATTCACAAATTGTTCAGAACGTCGGGAAGGCACGATGGGCATATTCGACGGCCGCGATGGCATATTAGATAAACTGTGTCCGAGTGGCAGATTGTCATAGATGGAAATGTATATTTTATGACTGATGTAGATGACAACAAAGCTGAGTATGACGATGAGCAGTAAAAGTATGCCGTACGTAAACAATGTTGGCAGAAAGAAAATTGTTTTAAGCAACATGGCTGCACTTTATTATCTGACACAAAAGCAAACTAAATTGTGTCTAAAGGCATGCTGCGATTTATTGATTTTATCTAACATCTAAATATTATTTTAGATTTCTCGCACTAAATCCTTAGGTTTTAGCTGTTTGCTTTCTCTAGGCTTGTTTCACTACTAATGCAAGTAGTTTACTGTATAGTAATGTTTTGTAATGTGTAAGTTGAAAGGAGTAATTTGTCGACTTCGATTGACAACAAAGTTTAATTCAATAAGACCAATTCAAATTATGTACTTTTACCTCTAATCTTGGACAGCTGCCGCCGGTAAATTTCTCTTTTAACAGAACTTTCACTGTAGCCGCAGACGCATGTTGACTTACCTGATCGTGGTAAGGTTGACTGTAATTTGGTAGAACTGAAGCAGGGAAATGCATTAGATTCAATGAACCGTGGCTGATCTAGACTACCACAGAAGCCATAAGCGACCTAAAGATAAATAATTTCTAATGAGCATAAGTAAAGATATTAACTTTAAGCAAACCGATGTGAATGTACATATGTGTTTATAAATTTTTGCTTAGTATCTTTTTGATATGTATTTTTATATATGTTAACCAATTTTCAGCATACGTGCATTGAATCGGCATAGACGTCCCAAACATTAAAAAAGGAAATAGTCTGAAAAAGTTTCATTTGCTATTCTTTTTACATAACAGACGTTACGTTTATTTTTTTTATCTAAAATGTATGGACACACCAGGCAGTTAATATAGATAAGGAAATTATCTGATAAAACAAAAACAATATAAATCGCATGCCACGACTCTGCCGATTTGTGATTCTTAACAGGTGCTAACGAACTTAAGCCCATGGAGAGCAAAGCACAGCGACGTGAGAAAAACCTGTTATCAAGACATCAAATATGGTGCTCCGCCACCCACTACTATGCCATTAAAAAATTCTTAATTGCTTTGCAGTTAAAAAATATGAATTCATTTAACTACAAATCGCTTAATAGTAAAAATCCTTAAATAATAATATTATTTTTATTGCTTTGCATAGACAATATAGAAAAATGTGCTCTTCAATTGAACACACAAAAGTGCCGCAAGCAAGTATCGGACGCCATTGAAATTGATTTGATTAGAATGGCCACGAGCAGCACGATACCAAAAACAACAACCACAATAATAACAATGTAGCAATGCAACAAAAAAAGTGAACAATTTATTCACCAAAAACTCTGAGAAAACGAGCGAGTGCATGAGAGAGCTGCTTGCCGTTCTATTTTTCGTTGTGTGCTCACCTCTCTGGACTGTTCAGTTTGAAATGTTGTTCAGTTCAAATGCAGGTGCCGTCGCGTAACGTAAGCCACATCATCCCGTGCGTTTCATTTAAACTTCTAATGAAGCAATTTAATTTATAACATTTATGTTCTGCGTTTATTGTCAAATTCACAAATACGAAAAATATTAAATTAACATAAATTAAGCGTTTCGTTTGCACACCAATAAAGTAAAGCAAAATAAAAAAAAAGTACAAAACGGAAAAACGCGATAAAAAAAAAAAAAACAATTTAAAAGGCGGGCAACGCGTGTTTGACGAATTATATCAAAAAAAAAAAAAAAATTATAATCAGCACAAAAGTAAAGCACAACAGAAAGGAAAAATCGTTAAATTAAAACTAAGAATGTTTGATGCTGTTAAACATACTCCTCTCGTGCTCTCTTACATATTCGTGTCACTCTTCGCGCTGATCCTTTGTATTTTAGTGCTGAACATAGTACACAAAATATATCGTTCGATGCAGGCGCCATTAAAGAGATCAGTAAAGACTATAGCCTCGCCAATAGCAGCTGTGGGCGATGCATTTGGCAGTAAATTAACGGCCAGCAAGCTGCATAAGAATCAATGCCAACATCATCATCTATTCAAAAACAAAACAAATGCTGCTGCTGGCGATGACGTAGTCACAGCAGCAATGGTAACTGTAGCAGCTACGCCAAGCTGCGCAGAATAACGACGCATTAAAACCGGTTAAAAAAATCAACTGCTGCTTATTATTATTATGATTGTTTAACACCTAAGTAAATTAAACAGAACAAAATAATTAAACAAAGAAACGAAGGAATACTACGACGAAAATGTATCAAAACAAAATTAAAAAAAGAAAAAATAAAATAAAAAAAAAAAAACAAAAGGAGCAAAAGAAAAGGAAAGGAAAGAATAATACTACAAAGAATTTGCGAAATGCCTGAATGCCACCATTTTCTAGTAAAAATAACTGTCAAGCAGCAGGTAGGCGGCAGAAGGCAAGATCAGCCAAGTTGCACAGGTAGTTGCCAGCACAATGATGCGCACAATCATGCGTAAACAGCTCATGAGAAGAAAACAACATCAACATCAACAACAGCAAATCGACACAGTTAACTGAAGCCACAGCTGTGTGCAGTTTCAGATCGATGAACACGAATGCGGCCTTTGGAATTCGGACATAAGCAATAACAACAACAACAACAACATCAAGCAATAAAATGTCAACAACATTTCAAATTCGCTTTTATAACTGTCACAAATGCATATGAACATATATATATATGTAAATGTATCCATGTCCACAGCAACAACAACGACACCAGCAGCAACTGCAACAACTTTAAGAACAACAACAACAACAACAACGATTATTAATAAAACATACATATGCGCTTACGATGCAAATAATATTATTACTTTGTTGTTTTAATTCTTCATTTTGTACGCTTGCTTGGCCTGCTGTTGCTGTCTGTGGCATAGGCAAGGCTCTGGCGCGAATACATATTTTGTTACCTGTTAAGTTCATTCTATATTCACTATAAACATACATATGCATATACCTAAGTAATTATACATATGTACTCATGCATATTCCTACAAATACGTTTTAGCATTTAAACATAGTCTAGTCTCTAAGTTAGTTTAGTCGGCTCGTTATTGTAGTTAGTTTCCTCTAGTCACTTAATCAGCCAACTTGAGTAGTTAATTATTACCTATAATAGCCATAGATTAAAAAAGAGAAAAAAAACTGTTACATGAGCATGACTGCGGCAAGTGTAACCGTATCTACATTAAGTTCATACTTGTGTTCTATTTATACAATTAAATTTAGTATCTATGTACATATGTACATTTGTGTGTATCGTACTCTCATAAAAATATAGACAGACGTCTCTACCAATGAACCTCACGTTTTATTTTGCTACATACAATATATTGCCTCAAAATGTTGTCGGGCTGTGTCATTAACAAACATTTATAAGCACCGCAAATTCAAGAGGTCGTAATTTTGAATTAATCGCGTGAAATATTTTTAGTATTTATATTACACTCTAAAGGCAATAACAAAAGAACATTCGAAAGCGCAATCAGGTTTTTTAATTGTTATTGTTTTTTATTTATAATCGGCAGTTAAGAATCCATCGCATGTTTTTGCTTTTACATACTCGTTCATATGTGTGCACAATAGTATATGTACGCAATTGTGTTTGATTAGCGTAATCACTCAGCTGTGATACTTACAATGCTTGAAAACGATATTGGGGGCCCTATAAATTAACTATTGGTCTTATCATCAATATAACCGACATCCATTAAATGCTAGACGCTTTTTTTATTGCAAAATCAAATTTAAGTTGTTGACAATCTGCAACGAAGACTGCCGTTAACTGATTCTCTTAGGTCTGTCTCACAGGTCTTTGATAACTGAACTATGCATATAGCACCGCGTTAGGATCAGCCGCCAATTGCGCCATGTTGTAGTATAATCATAATAAGGTGTTTGGCGAAGATAATCGATATGTAAATGAGGCTAGTCACCTTCGACACAAAAGTCAAGGATTGAATAACGATCGAATCCTTAATGTGACTTGTTCGGCAGCTCCTTTTAGCAAATTTAAGAAAAACTACGCTATCAAATCGAGTCTATTTGCGGTCAATCGCATTGTAATAAAATTATTGTTGACTCACCATTCTTATCTTGAGTAAAATTAATGAATGCTACAGAGCTGGCAATAAATTCATTTTAATTTCTTTAATAAAGTATTTACATTTTCTCAATGAACAATGAAGTCAATTCATGCAGAATCTGAATTCTTTGGTTTCTTTGTTTAATATTAAACATAACATGGAATTTTTTCATTTTGGCCATGATGGCAATCCCAAACCACGTTAATTGATAACAATACTAGAGTATGTGTGATCGATAAGCAAATACAGTTATGTTAACACAACGCAGCCTACATGCGCGCGCATCTCCCATAATAAATAGAAGGAAAAATGTGCTTATGTATGTGTGTATTTCCTTGCGGCGCAATACACGTGCGTCACATCGCAAATAGCAGAAACCCCGCCGACCAGACGCGTCTAACTGTTAACTGTTTATGATAAACAAAAGTAGAGCAATAATGTACGAAATTTAACAAAAAATTCAAGGGTATCATCAGCACGCATCGCACCGTATTTAGAATTCTTTTTTATCAGCGCTAATAAACCGTTTAGGTTTGAAGTATGGTGTTTGACTTGCAATTAAAAAAATAAAAATAAATAAAGCAAAATAAGAGAAAAGAAAGGACGAGAAGGAAAGAAATAGATTAAAAAGCAGCTGAAAAAATTTTGTACGTGTTTTTCTTTTCGATTTATTTAGTTGTTTTTTAAAATATATATTTAATTTTTTTTTTATAAGTATTATTTATAAGTTTTACACTTTGGAGCAGAGCGCGTTTCGAATGAAAATTAAACATAAAACTTAGTACAACTCCATGAGAAACTTTTACTCCGTTGCACTTTTGGTGCGGCACGGAATAATATATATACGTTTTAAGAGGCTAGGGGGTGCTGTTTCTTTTCTTTTCGCTTTTTTTTCCTTTCGTATTTGGGCTAAGCCGCTAGTAGATGAGAAAAAAATCCTATGCTTCATTGAGAATTTAAAATATTTTTATATTTAATGTGTTGTTGGCGACAGTTGATTTTTCGCTGTTGCTGCTGTGGCTGTGGTTCTGACAACGGTGTTGTTGTTGCTTACTGTTGTAGGTGTTGTGCTGGCTGGGCGTTTAGCTCTTCTATTGAACAGCTGCGAGATGCGTTTGAGCATAAAGCAAACAAAAGAATTGTTGCTAGCACAAGTGAACAAATGCCTGCCCGTCCTCGAACCATAATTCATTTCACTAAATTTGCTTCTTGCTTTTACAGTTCCTGTTCTTATTGATGTTATCATAGCTGTTGGTTTTTCTAATGTGGTCGGCGTTTGATCAAGTGCAGTCGTTGTGGTTTTATGTTGCAAAAGATATCATCAATCCGTTGGATCACTAAACAGAATTAGAAGGTTGATTATAGAAATTTTCATTTATCTAAATTTGCATTAGTTTACCCAGGAAACACTTTGGGGTGCTGTGACGCCAAATCATCATCCTGATTGCCAATTGCTTTTTTCACGTACTATAAACCAAAAATAGAAAGGTTATTTGATGAAATCAATTTTAATTTTCAAATCCTATATCTAAGGGTATTTTGTTAATCAGCAGCAATCCGAGGATTAATTTCAAGAACGAGTTCTATATCGAGCTACGATTGCTAAGCTTAAGATAATCTTTTCCAGCACAATTAGGTATGTTCTAAAACGCTAAACTCTTCATCAAGCCAAAACTAAAAAATTCGTACAAAAGGACTTACGTCAAATAACGTAACTTGATTAATTAACATGTCGGCTATTGTGGTTACTAATACTTGCTTCTGCTTATACTTTTCTATATATAGAGGAAACCAAATTGAAAATCCATTGTGCTTTCCAAATAGTGCTTTCAGTTTTTCTTCAAAACTACTTATATACTGTATAAATTAATTGGAAAAAAATGGCGAAGAGTATATTAAAGTTGTGCAAATGTATGTAACAAGCAGAAAGAGTTGTGGCAGACTCCACAAAGTATATTTTTTCTTGATCAGCATCGAAAGACGAGTCGATCTAGCCATGTCTGTCTGTATGAACAAACGAAACGGAAACGGTTAGACCTACAACCACCAAATTAGGTACGAAGAATCTCCCAATCCATAGGCATAACGAGTTTGTTTTGCTTTTTCGAAATTCAACCTATAACATATAGCTGCCATAGGAACTATCGGCTAAAAATCCACATTTACTAACAAAAAACCCTTTTGTTTTTCAAAACATCTTAACTGAATTTCGAATTTAATAGTTTTATCTCAATTATATGTATATTGGTTTACTATATCATATAGTTGCCACAGGAACGATCGGCCGAAAAACAATATTTACTGAGAAAAACTTTTTTGTTTATTAAGATATCGTTACCAAGTTTTGGATTTAATAATATAAGGTAATATGCAATCATATACCTGAATATGATAAATATCGGTTTAGTATAACATATAGCTGCCATAGGAACGATAGGGCGAAAAATTACTTTTACTAAGAAAAACTTTTTTGTTCCTTATCTTACCTAATACAAAATAATAGTGCAAAAAATCGGGTGTGCCCGACTATAGTCTCTGCCTTTCTATTTACTATTCATAACTTGCAGTCTAGTAGTATATTTGGCATTTTAAAATATCATTCATTGCCACTTACCATTGGATTGAGTATAATGTCTTCCTCCATTTTATTTATTTGTTTAACCAAATCCATGACACTAGAAATATCCGCCTGGATTTTAAGGAACATATCTGGTGAATTGTACTTTTCTGGATCGTCTTTGAACACGACCATGCCATCCTTTTGATTTATCGTTGCATAGATTTCGCCAGATTTAATCTAGATACGTGCAGTGTACAGAAGAGGGCGTTAAGTAAATATAATAATAAATATGAAAATAAAATATAGAAAAATACCATATTAAGTATATATCTTTCCGCTTCGACTGCGCTGGGCAGTTGCACTCTGCTGGCGACATCACTTAGGGATAACGTTAAAAATGTTTTGGTTAGACGTTGTATATTTCGTTTATGCAATGACGTGACAACCTAAACGATTTATGAATTAATAAAATATCGTAATAAAAACTATTTTTTGGAATGGCTTATTTACCTGTTTAACTAAACCCATATTATTATCAAGCGTATACGTTTCACTATACTTAATTGATATCATGCGCAATTCTTCGCTGGACGAGGACGCGTAGGCGTTGGCCAAGTCATGGTAATGCTGCGCAAGTGGTTTCATATAACGTGGAACGACTTGTGATGTATTTTTTGGTGTGTTCGATATCTGTAAAAGCGAAGTTTGTAGCTGTTTGTGGAAGTATTGGCTTGCTATGGCACTTACCTTGCCTTCGACGATCAGTGAAACCAAAATGAATTTCTTGTACGCCTCCAGCATGATGTGCGACATAGCCATGGCAGGTGTCGATATGCAGACCTCATAGAAATATAACGCACGCTCGTAGTTCTTGATGGCAGTGTAAATCATGCCACCGTAGTAGTAATAGAGCAGAAAATACTTGGCATCGTTATTGGGATCCTTCGCAAAGAAACGACAAGTATTAGAAGAAATGTCATATGGCAATTTTAAGCAACAAACACTAACCACATTATTCTGCCCTCTGACCTCACCGGCAACAGTGGAAATTTCCGTTATATCTATGTCCAGATAACGTATCGCCACATTAAAGCTCTTCGCTTTTAAGCTAAGCTGGCAGAGATCTGCGTGTATCGGCGTCAGTTGCGCTTCCATTTGGCGTACTTTGTTTATCGCCTGTGCGAGCACTTTGATGCCAAGTATGCAGTTCGGTTGATCGATCAGAAAATTCGTGAACAGGTGGCTTAACTCGTACACTAATTATGTCAACAAAAATAAAACTAATTTGTAGTTTAGGTTAGCAAAACTAAGTATTTAGCTTACGCACAGTCAGGTATCGCGAGACGCACTTGTTCGACATCGAAGAAAAGCACAAAATCATGCATCAGTCTAAACATTTGCGTAGAATCCAATTGCGTCGACTGTAAGTACAAAAACATGTGATTTTGAGTGCTCCAAGCCATTGTGGCGCCACGAGTCTAACTCACCGCGGAGCTGTTGAATTTTGCAATAAGCACATAAAGCACGCCCAGCGTGTGTTGTTGTATGTCAAGCGTCTCGAGTACATTGTCCAGTATACTCCAGTTCTTGGTAAGTAGTTCCAGTGACTCACTAAGCTGATCAGCCAGATCCCTGTAGTTGCCTGTGATTGTTCAAGATTGAATGAGTGGTTTTTATTAAATGTTTCTTTTTCTTCTCATTTTTGCCGCTGCTGTATTTTGTGTTGTTGCAGACGCTTACCGGATGCACTCAGCGTTCGCACGTTATTCACATAGTTCTCCAATGCACTTGCCATAGTTGCTATACTAGCGATGCCGCGACAGCTTTTGTGGCAAATGTTTTTGTCTATAATTGTTAGTTTTTGCAATCTTTTATTCCTTTTTTTACAAGTCAATTTCGCATATGCAAGGAATGAGGGGCTAGATGGTGCTGCATGAGAATGTGAGGGTGAGCGGTGTGCTGGTTAGCAACTCTGTGAGCTTGCCGACTGCTAATAGACTAGAGGGCGCTGATACAATATTTACAGATTACGTAGCCCTGCTGAGGAAGCGGATCGGATCACAAGTCGATTCGACCGGCAGTTGGTAATTTAGTTGACGTAATTTTAATACAACTTTTTTAAAATTTATTTTATCGTTATTATTGATATTTCGACTTTTAACAGTCGTTTGCATGCAGCATTGGAACAGTATAGTGCACTCATTCGACGTTACGTTGGTTGGTGCACTGGTGAGAAAGAGAGGAGCATAGTTAATGCCTCTTAATAAATGCTGCATGCTCCGCCTTTCAGCTAAACTAATATCACAATTGGAGTTTTTAATTAAACTGAAGAATAATGACGCTAAGATAACATTTTCTTTCAATGACATCACATTTAGGCGAGCACATGATTATTGATGACCGTTTAATCTTACATAAACAAATTACAGACACTTTTGGAAAGGCTGGTTTTTGCTTGGGCGGACAAAACGCAATTGAAGTCATTTTCATCGCGGTTTTATGACGATTTTTATCAATATATTGCACATTGTCAGAGTTTAACAGTTAGAAATGTAAACAATAAAAAGAAACGCCACGATAACATGATTTACCATTTTCCAACAACTTTGTATCAAAGAGTTTCTGCTTTAAAATATATTTTTTAAAGTTTTATGTGGGTCCATGTTGAAGCGCCTCAACTTTGCTGCAATATGGTCAACCTATTCTATAAGTTACGCGATTCAATATGACAACTCTGGAATTTCTCTTCAACGATTCAGTTTATTATTGTTTATAATTCATAGATAAACAGTAGTGAATTCTTGTGTGTCCTTACTGCCAACTATAAATACATAAGTGGCAAGAATTTATATGGCAACGAAAAACCAAACAAACATAAAATCCAAAGCAAAAAGATTGTATTGACAGATTCCGGAAGTTTTGTGTGTTTGTTGTTTATGTTGTTTGTTTTTAATTTTGGACAAAAAGCCATTTAGTAACCTTAAAAAATGACTTGTGATTACGATGCTGATAATGACTTAATTGAGTACTGCCCGGAGTCGCCATCGGATTCCGTTGTTATTATAGACGCACCTGCAGACCCGGTGCCGCGTATAGTCTACGTCTGTAGTCTGTGTTTACGTCATTACGACTTACAGGAAGACCTACGCGGTCACATGATGCTTTTTCACGGATGCCAACCCATTGAAAGGCAAACGCCAATAAAGCCTGGTAATCGTGTTATCGCAAGCGAACAGCAAACGCCGCGTTGCGCTGCACCCAAGCCGGTAGCCACAGTGTCACTTCCAGAGGAAATCATCGAAGTAGTCAAAACGCTGCCAAAAACAAAGAAAAATGAAATGAAGCCGATGCCATTTAAAGATTTTCGCATTGTATTGCGCGCTCACATGCAGCTGCGGTATGCTTGCTATGTTTACAAAGAATTTCAAATATAAAAGTTTTTTCTCTGGCAGCTGCACCGCACAGTCCAACTGTGCTTACAAGTTTGAAAACCAAACTAAATTGGATTTGCACATAAAATGCCATAAGCAGATGACAAACGGTTTTGTTTGCTATGAATGCGCTTTGGAACTGCCCAACTGGCGGCGTTGTTCTATGCATCTCTGGCAGACGCATCAAGTGAATGTTGATTTACTGCAGTGCCCTATTTGCGATTATAATTCGCCAGTCTCTGTGCATATTTGGCGTCACATGCGCGTGCATAAGAAATGGCGGCCACGCGTACTACGCTCACTGCGCGCAGTGCTACGCAAGCGTGAACAGTACAAACAGTCTAAGGCGACAGCAGCTACCGCGGTCACTATGCCAACAACATCCATTGCAGCAGCGGCAGCCACGGTAGTGCGACCGAATAAAAATAAATATTATTCGGAAAAGACTTGCGAAATCTGCAGTCGCACGTTTGTCAATGGCAAAACACTCTCGAAGCATGTTAAGACAGTACATAATAAGATCAAACCCTTCATATGCAGCGTCTGCGGCAAGAAGACTGCTCGCAAAGCGAGTCTCATTGTAAGTCTGAGAGTGAATCATATTTTTAAATATTTATAATTCTTTTGTCCGACAGATACACATGCGACAGCATACTGGGGAAAAACCGCTGCAGTGCAAAACATGCAAATTTTCAACACGTGATCCCAGTGTGCTGCACAAGCACAAAATGCGCCACGATAAACAGGACAAACTAGCGTGCGCGCATTGTGCTTACACTTGCATACAAGCGAACGCTTACAAACGCCATTTGCGCTTAAATCATCCCGCAGAGTACCGCAAGTTGGCCTGTGATCTTTGCAGTTATTCGACTATTAATGCGGCAAAGCTGCACGCGCATAAGGAGGATCATCGCAAGGGGTTGATAATTAATTGTGAAGGTGAGCGTCCATACCGCAGCACTAACATTGCTTTGCAAACTTTTTTTTTTAAATTTTTTTTTTGTCAGACTCAATGGACGCTAGTCGCGCCGCTGGCTTTAAGTATCCACGCAAGCTGAGTGACAAAAATAATGAGGTAACAGTCTTTTGGCATATATTTAACGGCAATTCACTAAATTATCATTTGCTTGCAGATCTCCGCAGATTGTTTCATGCCACTTGAGAGCATTGACTCTTTGCCACATGAGCCCGCGGTCGATACGGGTGGCGTGACAATACCCGCTCCCTCAGAGGACACACAGTTTCCGACCTATTTGAATAATTAGTTGGATAAAGTGTTTGTTATTTATGTAAATGAATTTTTTTTAGTTTCTTTAAGTTGTTTGTACTTGTGTTGTTGACTTTAGTTTAAGCAGTTACTTGACAGCCTCTGATATTTGACTTATGAAACGAAATCCCAATGTAAACTACATGCATTAAAATGTATAAATACGATCTAATTAGGATGTACACACCAATTAAAAATTTATTATTGCAATTAGCTACAGAATTGTTTCAATGAACAACTTAACACACGTTTAATTTATTTACTACATTAACACACCATAATTTTTTCAAAACATGTTCACCTGATTTAGCCATTACATTTTTTGTCCAAGCACTCCTACTTTGGGTTCTTTCCATATTTACGTTGATGGTTCTTGTTCGAATTTTTTCCGGCTTTGTATGCTGTCTGTTTTCCACGTCTATATGGCTTTCTTGTCTTGGGTAGGGGCTTGCGAGTTGCCTTCTTCTTACCAAAAACAATGTTTGAGCTTTGACATTTATTAATGTTTACAACGCTCGTCGAATGTGAATTCTCGGCAGCCTGCGTGTTGTCAATTTCATTTTCAGCTTTATTTAGTAGAGACATACAACTCGCATTTGAGCTTCGCTTAACATTTATTTTGCTCGAGATTATGGCTTTTTGCGATTCAGTTGTTGCTGCCTCCGCAGTTGCGTCCTACAGAAAATATTCACATGTAAAAAATCATACGGAATGGTTTTTATTTGCAGTGTACCTTGTCAAAGATTTCCTTCTGCCCCTCCGAAAGTAGTTGCCAAACGTAAAAGGCATCGTTCATTACCTCGATGGCAGTCGAGTAATGATTTCCATACTCGGAATTGTAATGTCGTAAAAAGTTAAAATACGATGGGGTCATCGACGTTGAGTTTGGTTTTTCGGTGGCCATTTTAGAACTATAGTATTAATTTATTTTTAAATAAGTTGTTTTAAAATTTTGTTGAATTATTCTTTTTAAGAAATGAAAAGTCCAAACCAATGAAAATATTTAAAATAATAAACACAAATTGATTATTATTTTTTTCGATGTCACATTACGTTCTTGGCATACTATATATATAAAAGCCAAATTTATTTTGAACTGTCATAGGAATGTGTTAGTATGTGTGAATGGCAGAAAGAAAGGGCTCAAGGAAATCTCTGGAAAATGTTGGACATGTTATACAAAAAGCAGTTAGTAAAGTTATTAACTAGAAACCCTTGAGAGCCTGATTAGTGCGATGTATCCTTATATTCCTAGCGCGTTCTCCATTGAAAACAAATCAGATGCTAATTCGTACTTTTAAAAGTTACTCCATGTTATGTATCTTACTATTAAGTGGGTTAGACATACATATATGGCATACAAATAGTCTTTTGGTTACTTATAGGAATGAGTGCCTTTAAATAAATTTCTTAATAGAAAATGAATTTTGGCTTGTGAATAATAAATTTTTTTAATTTATTGATTATGCGTTAAAAATGACGTATTATGTCAATTAAGACATCTGGTATCTAATTTCTTAAAATTAAAAAAAAAAGAGAATATAATAAACATTAAAAACATATTTAATTTTCTATATACAAACAATTATATAATTCAATGAAACTAATGGGGGATTTTCGCTTTGGTTTTTGGAAATAGGAGACGCTTCAGCCTTCTTATTGGGGTTGCTAAGGCTAGAGATTTTGCCAGCTAGTGTGTACGGCTAACTTAGGTACGCCGATATCATTCATATGTGATCTCAAGTCACTGATATAATTTATTCGAGTATCATTTATCGTGTGTATCATCTGAAGGTTTCTTAAAGGTCGTGAACTCAAAGATACAATAGAAAAAACTTGTACGCTTTATAGAGGTTGTACTGTGCATTCTTATTCGGTAAATTTCTGTTTAAAAGTTTTCTGGGAAAGTTTAAAAAAATAGAAAAGAAAATGAGAGAAATATATTTTCAACATTTTATATTAAGTTTGTCGCATTGCTTCAATAATGAATAAATTCAAATAAATCGAAATTGAACATCTGCGTGTTGATAATAACTTTGATGTATCGCTGTACTTATGGGTCAGAAACCACAATCATTTATCATCTAAACGCAAGGCGAGGCCCACAAACGGCAACAGAAAATACATGTGACAAAGACGAAGACGAAGACGAAGACGCGGACAAAGGCCAGGCAAAGGCAAAGGAGAAGGCGTCGACGTCGGTGTAGGCGGTAACCGCTTAGGAAAAATTTGCCACGATTGTTATTAATTGACATTCGAAGACGCTTCTGCAAGTACTTTGCGTGCAGCAGGAGATTTGCTTTGGCTTTGGCACGGGAGCACAAATGGACCTCAGCATAAATCTTATGCCAAGTAGGCACCATGGGTGAGAGTAGATTTATTAGTGGCGCTTAAAAGCGGCTGGCGTGGTTAAATGCACACTCTCTCATGCACGCACGCACTCATTCACGCACGCACTCCTGCACGCATACAGACATAACATAAATACTTAACATTTATACATACATACATACATATGTACTTATGTGCGACTGTGTTTTGTGCCGAATGCCAAAGATCCGCTTGCCACCAACTGCATATCGATTTTAGTTTTGGCTGCCATCTTTACACCTTTCTCGAGTATTTCATTTCATAATTTCTTCACAGAAACTCGTTGCTCCTGTCAAAATGGCTGCCCCCTATGTCAGAACCCTTTGGCATTTAACGCACCTGAGTTAAGGCTGCCGTGCATCACGTTGTCGCCGCCAGACGTCGTCTCTAATATGTGCGACCGTGCAGTGCTTTTTTCTGGACTTTGCATCAGTTCCGGCAAGTTTAGACGCGCAACGCATAGGAAAAATCGAGAAGAAAAAATACTTGTGACAATAACGTGAACTCGCATAAATTTCACACAGGTGCGCTTAATAGTCATCAACTTTTGCTTTCTTTTTATTACTTTTTTCGCAGCATTCATTGCGAATTTTGTTTTTTTTTCTTCTTGTGTTTTTCACTGTTTGACGATTTGATGGAAATTCGCTTGTGTGAAAGACAGGACATCACATGTGGTCTGCTATATAGCAATTTATGGCTACCTTCCCAGCATTTTTTGGTTTCATCATTTTGCAGCGTTTTCGATTTGGAACTCTAATCAAATCGAGACCCAACCCTTTTTGCAGTATGCAATAAAGTTGTCATTGGCCAAGCGGTCATAAAATTTCAGCCTAAATATGCTGCGGCCTTTTTTTTTATTTCCATATGCAGTGGATTTTGCACGTTAGGCTGCTTTTATGATGAGTGTTATACGTATGCATTCAGTTTGTATCACCAGCGACCTTCCATTTGACTCTAAATTGATGCAAAGTTGTATAAGTTTGATTACATGTTTTAAGGTCGTTCGACTCCTGTCTTGTTAACAAACAAATTTTGAACGTAAGTCATTTTGACTAAAAGTATTGCTATAATTTTGTTTCGAACCCCGTTCTCTCTTAGCGAATCTGCACCTAGTACATACATATATAAACGGGGCCAGCAGGCAATGTGTGTATAAATGTGCCGGCGAGTTCTACAAAATTCTATCCATGTCTGAATTTCCGCTATACGCGAATAATTTTTACTCTAAATAATTCAAACTTCGTGTTAAGCTTAACCGAAATTGGCTAAACGAAACCAAAACTCATGGCACTAACAATGAGAAATGAATATGCTGTTTAAAGAGTGAGAAATTAATTAAGCAGGAGTCGGCCAGAAACGTCAACAAAAGGAGCCTTTGCTGCAGGTCCTGGCGATGGCGCTGGCGCTGCTGCTGCTGCTTGTGTTGCTGCTGTGGGTCCGCTGTCTTTGCTCAGCTGCAGTAATTAAAATGCAATAAAAAGCACCAAAAGGACATCATGTCCAACCGGCAGCTCAGCTGCTGTTACTTCTCCCACTGCTGTTGCTGCTTCTGCTGCTGCTGCTGTTGCATGTATGCGACATTTTAATTTACTCTAATTAGTTTTTAATACGATTTTTGTTGTTCTTTTTTTTTTTTTTTGCTGGCAATGCTTTGAGCCTTGTGCAGTTATGCTATAGGAAGTGAAGGAGGAATAGACTTTAACAACTGCAGTATTCGTTCCTGTGTGTGTGTGAGTGTGAGTGAGAGTGAGAGTGTGACTCTGCCCTCAAGTCTTATTCGTAAATGCGAAAATGACAGCTTAAGACATACTAAAGTCGGCTTTTAAGAAATGCCTGAAATGCATTAACTTTGCGCAGCCAACTGACCGCAACAGTCGTAACGAGAGAATCAAAACGAAATAATCGCAGGGCATTGTGTGAGCTCAGCATAACAGGGCCAGGACACGGCCACGGCCACAAAACAACACAATAAAATAATAACAAATGCGCATCCAGGCGTCGGCAACTAAAAGTGCACAAAGGCAATGAGTCAAGCGACGTTTGGGCATTGTCCTTGCCGTTGTCGTTGCCTTGTCCTCGTCGTGGCCGTGGCTCACTGCCACGGACTGGCAGTCCTTCTTTGGCGCGCTTAAGCAAACCTTGCTCAGCTATTTCAGTGGGCGACGTGAGTGCGAATGGCACGTTCCTCCCGGGAGCGCGTGTTATCCTTTCGGGTTCAAGTAATGTTGGCATTTTGTTATTTGTTTGCCAAAATGACTTAAATGTTATGGCATCCGTATCTTGGCTTTTGCCAGCGGAAGGGGGTTTGTTTTCAATGTTAGGTGATGACCATTTACGATTTACTTTATCTGCTTTATTTTTTTAATGCTGGTGAAAAAGTTTTTCCCTCGCAGAAGTGCAAATGATTTTTATCTGCGGAACTACGTGCTAACTGTCAGTAAACTTGTTTGGTATTTACATTTGGTTGAACATGACTAAGTGACGGATGCGACAGAAGGTGGAGTATTTTAATGGGTTTAGTTAAAGTCAGCTGCGATTCATTATAAAATCTTCAAGCAATGTCGAGTATTAAAGCATTTGACAGGTATAAGTCTGACACTCAGAAGTGAAGAGATTGTAGGGAAGACATTGACAGGTATATACTTGAATATTATAGTTTTCATTTATAAGACGGTACTTAATGGGAATTATGGGGATTAACTACGTAGCAAAACATTCATTGGTTGTTCAGTAAACTAAATACTTTCTACACTAATAGTTCTTTTGTTAACATAGGGAACCACCCACTATCTAAAGGCATCCAATTTTATACACTGTCCTAACCCAACATCAAGGGTTAGGGTTCTACTTTCTTTTACTTCAATGCTCATATACTTGTTTCGTAACTCTGTGTCGACTTTGGGTAGCGCAGACGTATACTTGAGTTTTGTTTTGCGATTTCAGATGGGCTGTAAATTAAAAAAAAATATATTTTCCGCTCCTTTATTTGTATCGCCTCTATTATTTACTTTAATAATTTTTGTTTGCAATAAACAATATTAAACCTCAATCTCTGCGCATCGTAATCATCACAAAAGGCGTCTACAATTAAGACTTCCCTCAAAGAGATTTCTTTGGAAATAATGTAATCACTGCGTAAGCCAGCTCATGCTAAGGTTCTCGTGCTTCGTTGCCAGGCCAATTACTTACTCGGTACAACTACACGACAAAGCGTCGATAAAAGTGATTTTGAAATTTTAAACATCAAACAAATCATTTTTCAGCTGTCACAATACAAAAAATATAGACAGACAGACAGGCCGACAGACAGACAGGTACCTGCAAGTATGCTGCTCCAGCTGCTCGTCTATCATAAGCTGACGCGGCTGCTGAGAGTCAATTTAAGCTGCTGCTGCTGCGGCTGTTTGCGTAACACAAAATGGTCCTTAGGGTCGTGTGGCGTCGCGCAGAGCTCTATCAGAGTTACACAATAGCCGATACCTGGTGCGGGTGCTTGCCTCTGCGGCAACCAACATAAATATTTCCTAGGCCGCACGATATCAGCAAGCGGCAAAGACTAATGTTTGTCTAAGGGCACAGCATTTGCAGTCACTGACAGTGGCACGTTTTTGCTTTTGTGTTTGGTGTTTTCTTTTTGTTTCAACAGACAACTGGCGGCAGCTGAGTGAGCGTGTTAAAGACAACAATGTGCCGACTGTGGCTTGTGCTCGACATTTGGCTGCTACATTAGAGCCAATCATTTGCCGGGTGTTGGCTGTTTGCTGGCTGCTGACATGCTTATCACAGACCAGTTTTCATTGAAACTTATTTAGAAAGTTGTATAAACAATTGCCGAACTGTCACATGAAATAAAACACAAGCACACACAAACTTACCGGGGAAAAGCAGAATAAACAAGATGCGTGAATGTGTAAGTGAGGCAAAGTAGCTTGAACTTAAGCTTATAAGCCTATAACACAAACGCACAGAAGAATCGTTTGCCAGCATCGTATCGCAATCGTAGCCGTTTTGCTTCATGTGCTTAGCTACTATAAATAAAACACTCATACGCCATGTATAACTCAGCAGTAAGCAAACATGAAACACTTGCTCTGGCTCAGTCTCTTAGCCTGAGTGTGACTACGTTGCCTCTGAGTCTGGGGGATTGGCATCGGCTGCAGTCGATGACATTTTCTGACAAAGTCTGTGCCACATTTAAAGCGTTTTAGAGGCTGACTCTTTCGCGACGTCTACTCACGTATGTAGGAGTGTTGTTCATGCTCGTGTGTAAGCCTGAGGTGCTTTCGCCAACGTAAGTCGCTTATGGCTGCTTTTCGGTTTGCGTTGCTCCTACGCCGCGTGTTATTGTGGGCGTCGGCACGTTTGTGCACATGGCTTAATGAGTTTTTAATGTAAATTTTCCGGTTTTTTCTGTGATTTTTTTTTGCGCTTCGCTTTCTGCGTCATTTATACTTGCGAGATAAACGTTTTATGGGCGCAGTGTCTGTGCTAAATATTAAGTTGCACAATTTGTTGCAAATGCATATATGTAACAAATAAAAAAAACAAATATTAGTTTCCCTTTTTTGGGGGGAGAAACACTGGATTATGTGATATGCTTTATAATCCTCATATTTTTAAACGATCAATACAAAGTTTTCAGATAAAAAAATTATAATATTAAGTTGTAAACTTTTTCTTATTTTTGCAGTATATACCGTTTTTTTTTAAATTATGTATACTTATGTATACTTATTTCGCCTGTGTATGCGTAATCCAATGTTAAATTTCTTGTGCAAACATTATTTTCAGATAAACTTTACACTTTAGGCAGGTTTTAGATTTAAGTAAAACGGCTATATAGCTCTGCTAGACAGGCTCGAGGCTTCATGTCAAGAACGAAATATAGCAACAAAAAGAAATTAAAAAATATTTTACCAAAACCACATTGCCATCTGAAAAAATACAGTTGGCATATATACACACAATATGCCAAAAAGGTCGTCAGATGAGTATTAATTTACCATTTGCTCGTCTTGCGTCGTTTCACATTAATAGAAAAATAAAATAATTTAACAATCATCGATTAAGCTAATACAGAAATAATCAATAAAAATTGTATGCCATGACTGTCAGTTCTTCAGACATATAACCTGTAAAAAAAGAAAAAATCATAACAAAAATAATACGAGATTTCAGCTAAGTATTAAAGAAATAACCGTGAATGTATCTGTCTTTAGCAGGTGCAGATTGTTTGTTGAGGCACAAGGATGCCAAAGTTGGTTGAATTCACGCCGATTATGTGCTGGCGTGGCTTCCTCTCTGGCTTCCCAATGCCAGTCAGTAAAATGTCAAAAGATCATGTGTTTGTCTGACAAGAGCAGCAAACATTGCAATTGCCGTCAGTGCCAGCTGCTTGATTTGTATGCTAGTGCGGGCAACAGGTTGACTAGAGATTGCGTTCGCATGATGATGCATGCGGCAAGATGCTGCACGTCTGACAACAATTGAGCTGCAGTCAGGCGTGCACAGCGTGGCAAATGAAGGTTGAAACCCAATCAGTGTGACGTTTGCGTATTTGACACTGTTGGACGTGCAATTATAAATGCTGGGGGCGGTGCGTATTCACGGGTATGCAAATGCACGCAGCAGCCACATGCAGCACGTGAAGCAATTAGGTGATAAATGTACGTACGAACATCTTGGCGGCTGGCAGACATACGGACGGACAGCGAGGAGCGAATGTGTAGTAGGAAGTTCCTTCAATTTGCTGTTGTTGTTGTTGTTGCTGTTGCAGCTGCTGGTATGTGTATGTCTCTCTGACTCTGTCTCTATCTTAAGCTCGGACAAATTTTGTTAAATTTTTCAATTAAATTCCGTCAGGGTGATGCATTCCCTTTGCATTTCATCTAAGTTCAACGCAATGCCGACAGTCATAAAACTTAATTTATTTATTAGGCATTAATTCATTTACATACTCCTTCTCGCACATACTTACATTCGTTATTGCATTAAAATGTAATTTGTATATGCAAATGCTATGTAAAATATTCAGGAATTTGCCAGGAGTACTCATGTTATGCTCTTTGATGTTCTCGCAATAAATTACACTTAAGTGAATAAAATTTTCTTAGGAAATTTGCGTATGAGGATTTTCAGGATTAGGTAATTATGCAGTTAAGCTGATTTTGTGCTTTGGTAGGCGACGTTTGGCGATTGCCTTGAAGTGATTTTGTCTCATTTTTGGCTGATATTTGAAGGCGTATTTTTAATGAACTAACTGAAGTAGCTCGACTTGCATTAAAATTTGCTAACTAATCGTAATTTAGTTTTCTCCGACGCAGCTCTTCAGCATAGAACATGTGAACATTATATTATTAAATGCCGACTACTTCTATTGTGTAGTGCGCTTTTTAAAGCAGAAGAACATAAACTGATATTTATCATTGGTTGACTGCACATCGGTACAGAATTTTCTTAAAAATGTTTATTTTGAAAATATGAAGTATTCGAAATAGAAGCTCGCAAATTACTAGAGTAGGAGGTTTACCTTTCTTCCTTTTATGTGAGTTTTTTTTGGGTTTTTTGTGATTCTTGAGAACACTGAATAAAACTGTAATTATTTGAGTATATCGTGGCTTTGTTTTGTAAAGATACTTCTTTTTTGCACATTTGCACATAGCAAACAAAATTTAATAAGTAGAAATAAAAAAACTAGATTCTAGGTATTCTTGTATAAGCTTTGCGCGCCAGATAGGTAAAATGTAGCCTGGTCGGAAATGTGAACTGGTCATGTTTTTTTGAATTTGGTTTGTTTGTGAGAATTTTTTTGTAAAGGAATTTTATAATTTTAATTAATATTACCCACATGACATACAATACTTACAAAATACCCTTGGAAAAATGTTCATGAGTTGGAAATGAATTAAGTTTCTTTCGGGCTCGAGTTTCTTTGCACAGCTTGGTTTAGTTCAGCTGAGCTTATCTAAGTTAATGGGTCAGTAGTTAAAATAAGCAGAAAAGAAAATGAATTAAATGAACCAACTCGCGCATGCAAGCAAAAAATGAAATGAATGTATAAACAAAAAAAAAAAAATAAAGAAGAGAAAAAACCGCTTTGAGATTTATTTAATTACGTGAGTCATTGCAAATGCTGCAATCCGCGTGTGACTCAAATGGGACTTGTCAAGGCAACCTGACACAGATAAAATATAAAAAAGGAATTAAATAAAAGTTAAAAAAACATATAAATAGGTGCAATTGAAACAGCGGCTACAGAAAGATTATTTTCTTTGGGGTCTGTTTAATTTTAATCTCGTTTTTATTATTCGCAGTTTGCGGTTTGTCATGGTAAAAACTTGATGAGCTTCAACATCAGGTATTGAAGTCAGTCAAGTTAAATTTAATATGGTGTCCGACATTTATTTAAATTATGGTATCATTAAAATAACCTCTACCTGTACTCATAAGGTCGTAATGACAAATCATTAATCTTTCAGTAACTATCGGTTTTGACGAGCAATCTGGGCTCGGATCTACGGTTTGTTTTAAGTCCACGGACTTACTGGGCCGAGAGTTAGCATTTACCAGCCAATATTTCATTATATTACTTTTTTCGCTAAGGATCAAGCTAGGTGAGTTGTTTTTGGTGTGTATGGTATATAAGATGGGGCCTTCACGTTTGCTTTTGGAACTCCAGCTGCAATGCATTTACTGACCGACTCGATAATTTTAAATCTCATATAGGATGTTTTTCTTTTCGAGCAAAGACCTCAGGAGAAGGTGTAACGTTGCTGGCAAGCGAGCAGCTCCAAAAAACACTGATCAATGCAGTTATATCTCGAAAATGCCAAGGGTACACTGAATGCTACTGTGATGATGCTCGTCAGTGCCGCTGCCTTACTCAAAACTGAATTAACTGCCAGGAGTCACATTGGGCTCGTCCAGCAGTGCAGCAAATTAGGTAATACTAAAATGGTCCGGTTACCAGGTTAAGGAACACTGACGATGTTTGAAGATTTACATTGCTGCATAAGTCCCGTCAATCTCTGGAGTCTTATGTACCTTTAAGCTTGCTACATCTTCTTGCACTTGGTTCAGCTTCACGCTGCGGTTAGCTTAGGATGAAATTTACTCTTCTCATCTAAACTTAACGATTGAACTGGCTCACTAAATTAAAAGGATGTCACAGTTTCTCTTAACAAAAATTCGTGAGCTGTTTAAATTGCAAAAACAATGCTTGAGGTCTTGTCTATAAGTTACTCTGGCCCATGCTGTTTCGTTTTTATTTGCTTTAATTTCATTGCTTGCCAACGGGAAGGGGCACTTCTAATGTGAAGTTAATTGTTAGTGTCCAACAGTTTAATAAACGCTGTGCCAAAACAGTTTAACGGCACGAGACGGACGCAATGAATGAATTTTCGTGGTCCTTCGAAAATGGAAGCCGGAAAGGAAAGGAAAGAAAAAACAAGAAGCAAAGAAAAAGCACGAGTAAAGCGCAAAGCTAAATATTTACACGGCACGACACGGTATGGCATGGCAAGGTAGGGCACGGCACACGCGTACACTCAGCCAAATTGCCCAGGTGTAATGGCAATGTTTGCTGTCAGGATGTCGCTTTCGTCCTCTTGCTCAAAAATCAGCTAAACTTTCGTCGTACGTCCGCACGCTTTTTGTACGTCCGTACCCGCTTCCGCACTCGCTCGCGCGCTCCACCTGGCTTCCGTTGTTTCGTTTCCTTATTTTCGTTTTTTCTTCTTGCTGGTTATTTTTTTTTCTGCTTTTCTGCTTTTCTTTTTTTTTTACCAGACCATCAGTTTGTTTGTTGGGTTGTTTACTTTTTTAGTTGCAGCAACTTTAATCCGGAAATGTACTTTTAGCATTGCAGCCACAGTGCGGGAAGGGGCAGCGAAGTTCTGCAGAGGCTTGAGAGAAAGATGTCGTCGCGAGCGCCTGAAGTGGCAGCAGGGGAATCGTGTGAAACCATGGCTAAGGCAAAGGCAAAGGCAAAGGAAAAGACACACACAGTGGCCGCAATGTCGCCAGTGGCGCATATAAATTTTGAGCGCGCATTTGATTTTGTTTTCTTTTCGCTCTGTTTACCTCAGCCGCCCCCTGCCGAGCACAGACTCTGCTTTACCTGCTCGTCTTGGCTTTTCTCATTTACTGTGCGATTTATTTGAGTTCTTTCTGGTCTTGCCCTAAATCAGTGCTCAGCTGCTGCATGTTGGTCGTTGTACATCCTTACGTCTGTCTTTGGTGTTCGTCTGTCTGCGTTGTCGTTAGTTTTCTCTCTGTGCTGGTTTTGTTCTGTGTGTTTTTCTAATTTATGTCTGCTTGGCATTTTGCTTGATTTTTTTTTCTTCTTCTAGTTCTTCTTTTCTTTACAACTCACTTTCTTTGCTTTTCTACGCTTACTTACATTGTGCTGCTGTATATTTTCTTGTCCTTGTCTTTGTCGTTGGTATAATTTTTGTCCTGTTTTCGCTTGTAGTTTGTCTTTGTTGTTTTTTTGTTTTTTTCGTGTGAATCGTCTATTTCGTTTGGCTTTCATTTATTTTCTTGTTAAGCACTGAAATGCACAAAACGCCATGACATGCTCATTTTAATTCATTAAAGGGTATTACACTTCCTGACTCTAACGGAAATCTGTTTAGTAGTTGCTCTCGAGTACTTGTCTTTTTCTATTTTATTTTATTTTATTTTATTTGACACGCTTTGCATATGCATTTACTTTGATGCCCTGCTTATGTTACTTTGACTGTTTCTATCTCTATCTCCACATCATGCTCTTTCTCACTTTAACTCCCGTTGCCTGACGGTGTGTGACTGTCTGTCTGTCTGTCTGACCGCCTATCTGCGTTCGACCACAACAGCCCGTGAGCGTTTGCATTCAGCGTATGCCAGGCATAATAACTTTATGCACACGTTGTCCTATTTTCCACATAATCAACATATCAAAGAGCGAAACAGCGTTGCAGCGAAACAGGGAAGCCAAGAAAGGAAACGCAGCGCGCGTACAAATTACACAGACTTCACAGACACATTTCACAATTGAGCTACGCGCGCATTTGCATTTGCATAGGCTTGGATGGATGCTCCGCTTTCTTTGGCAAACAAAGCGTAAAATTATTTTGTCGCATTATGCGTGCAGCACACAGAGTCGAGCACGTGTTTCTCATTAAGAAAGCTGCTCAACGAAATTTATGCAAAAGGCTTTAGCATTTGAATTTTCCCTGAAAATGCTGAATTTTTCTCAACACGGCGGCCTTTGGCACAGGCACTGAGTGGAAAGCGATTAAGTTTCTAATCGGGGTTTGTGCCTAAAGCAACGTATAGTGCAAGTCAAAATTCTGCAATGCCGGCAGTTACAAGAGATTCTCTCTTGTCAAATCAGTTATGAAATGCCAAGTACTTTTTAACATTCAACTTTTAGTTCTTTAATCAAACCCTTTGCCTCTCAGTTGTCTTATAAAGATGGAAGCTTACTATGGCTGGAAATTTCTAAGTGTATTGAATTTGTTCTTTGCTGTTCCTTACATATTTTAATAATCGTTTTCCAAATTGTTTATCCTAAACTGCGGTATTTTACTTAAGCTTACTAACCGTCTTGGACCAGAAACAGCAAAATTGTTATCTAAGAAAATGTTTGCCACTTCAAGAATTTATAAGCTAGATAGCCAATTTATCTAATGTTAATAAAAGGAAGAGTTTCCAAGCTATTGTACCCACTAATCCAGCCAAGCATTGATACATTGTGCGATTTGTATTATAAAACGAACCTTACAAATTTTAAGACGATTTGTGGCTTGCAATTGAAAGTCTAAGAAGGGAAATACCAATAAATAAACACAAAAAAAAAAAAATAAATAAATAAATAATAAATTAAAATAGAGTAAAGTGAAATGGCTAAGTTTTGTAATGCTTAGCCTTGGCCAACAAAGCTTCGTTATGCTGTCATTGGACTGCAACAATTGCACAGAAGCAAACCAAGTAAGGACATCGGTTTCTGCAAGTTGAGGCAGGAGTGTCTTCGCGCTGAGCATCTGTGAGTATTCCTCTGTGAGCTCAGCAACAATTGTAGTCTACTTTCAGGGTTTCTTTAGTCACACAGGCATGAAGTGATATGCTGCACTTTTTTACGGTGCATATTTTATTTGGTATTTTATTTCTTATTTAATTGAAGTGATATTGTGCAATTAAATAGAGTTGTCTTGAAAGAGAAACGGATGAGACGGAACGAAGATTAATGCTTTCATTAATTTATGCGTTTGTTAAGTTTGCCTTCGCTGTGCATGCGGTAAAAAGTACAATTCATTTGGCATATGGCATCAACTTTATACTGTAAACTTGGCAAACGCAAGGCGCTGTCAGTGAAATGGGAACGCCAAAGGAAATGAGCACGAAGAAAATCAATGTTGACTGCAACAATGCATAAATGTGCAGTTTCATAACAATTATGCAGTCATTCGTGCATGCAGGCAGGCGAACATATTCATTTGCTTCATTCGTATTCACTTTCGTTACTCTCGTTCGCTGACATTATGCCATAAACTTGTAAAGAAATAAATAAGCAAACAAATAAAGAAAAATAATGAAAAAGAAAAAATAAATGTAAAAAGACGAACAAGAAAACTTGGCAGGCATACTGAGTTTATTGCCGTTGTAACTGCGGCAGCTGCGACCCAATTGATGTGAGCCGCTCAAGAAATGTGGCACAAATCAGCATCGTCATCGTCATTGTCATCATCATCATCATCATCAGCAACAGCAATAGCAACGGCAACAGCAAAAACATTTCATTATCATTCATCATGTGCGCATAACATGGCGAAATGTCAGCAAAAGTGAAATGAAATATTGCAAATATAAACAGCAGCGGTGAAGGCAAAAAGAAAGTGGGTCAAAATTATTTAAAGTAAATGCATTGCACGCCAAGTATGGGCAAATGCGGTAATGTACTTGCTAACCGAGATAAAGTAGAATTACTTGCACGTTTTGTGCGGCTTTCTGAGGTCTTCATTAGCGACAGGCAGACAGACCTAATAGGCACGAGTACGTGCCTGCTCGTGACCCAACGACGTGTGCGCCAGTTTTCTTAGTTAAATTTGGACCTTAAATTAGTTAGCTAAGCCAATTTCTGGATATAAATTACTTTCATTAGAATTTCTTGCATTAAAAAGGAACAAATGTGTTTTTAAGATGATATGGTAATATTTGATGTATACGTAATAAACATATAATTGTATTACGTATACGTCATGCTGAAAGATTCTTATGCTTGTATCACTAAGCATACTGGGAAAAGCTGAAAGTTGTTTTTTTGGTTGCTTGGTTTATAATTAAAAGACGTTTCTGGAATTTTTATTTTATTTATTAATTTTTCGGCGCGTATGTTTGAATTCGCTTTTTTTGATCAATATTTGTTTTTTTCGCATTTGATATGACTCGCAACATGTTAAATTTTCATTTAATTATTAGACATCGTTTTAATTCGTCAATTAATATAAACTAATTTTAAAAATCTAATATGTTAAATTTTCTTTTAATAATTGTTTTTGCTTTAATTTGTTTATTTAACATTTAATGTCTAGCTGAGTTTTTGCTTTCAGTTCATTTAAATATTTTGTATTCGCTTATTTTCATTAAAAGTTTCTTTAAATAATTATTTATGTTTTTTTAGTTTAGTTTTAATTTTGCATTTTTTGTTTTCAAAAAACAATTTAAAAAACTTTGTTTAATTAATTTGCCTTTTGTTTTCATGTTTTTCTTTTTTATATAAATAACTTCATAAAAAGTTCAATTGATTGGCTATTTTTTCTTATTTAATTTTGCTTGGTGGTTTTGCGCATTTTATTATTTTTGTTTTTTTTTTTTGTTTTTATAAATATATTTAATTAAAAATTGTTAAGTTGTTAATTTATACTCGTTATACTCGTAACAACGTTTTTGCACATAGTACATGTATGCAATTTGCTAATTGTTAATAATACAATTTTGTTTATTTAAACAATGTTACGCACCGTTACTTACTTATGTTGTTGTTGTGGTGTTTTTTTCTTTTTTATTGTGCAATCAATTGTACACTGAACAATTTTTTATTGCCTGGGAAACTTTTTGTTGGCAGCATTTTTAGTATTTATTTTTGTTTCTTTTTTTGCTTAAATTTGCCTTACCAACTTGGGTATGTTTTTTTTTTTTTAGTAAAAATAGTTTTTATAGTCTAGATTTTTTTGTCATTAATTTTTGTTTTTAGTTTGTAATTTACGCTAATATTTATAAATGTTTACTTATATAATTTTCATTACGAGCGAAATCATAAAATATCTTATTGTCTGAGTTTGTTTAAAATATAAATTAAAAATGTACACACAAAATACTTAACAGTTAAATTAACTAAATTAACAATATACATACAATGTATGAGCTGCCATGCTGAAATTATTCATATTAACTCGTACCTAACAGTTTCAAATAATTTTATTTCTTTTTTTTAATATTTAACTAAAAAGTAAATTTTAGGCAGTGTTGACTATGCGCAGTTTATGTGGGTTTTCTTTTTTTGAGAATGTTTAAATTATTTATTGTATATATAAAAAAAAAATTTTTAATTTACATATGTGTGCGGATTCGTATATTTATACATAAGTTTAAAATGTTTGAATACATACATAAAAATCGTTCGTTGTGGGCGTGGTCTTGTGCCGCCTTAGACGTGTCGCGTTGTTGGCCTTGCGGTTTATGCGCTGGTCTCAACGACGATTTTTTTCTTCTTCTTTTTGGAAAAATAAGAAATCATTTTGTTTTTTTTTTTTTTTTTGGTTTGGTTTTTTAAAGAAAAGAAAATACAGAAGAAATACAAGAATTCATATATAAGTTTTCTATTAAAACTTTATATGTTGTTACCATGCATTTTTTGTTTTTGGTATTTGTTGTTGGTGGTGAACTTGGTTGGGGAACAGTATGTTCTATGAAGCGAAGTGCAATTATTATATGGTATTTTTGTATATTTATTTATTCATGTTTTCGCTTTTAAATATTGCAGCGGCAAAGGCTGTTGTGTAATGTAGACTGAAATGAAGTTCAATGTTAGCAATAATAGGAATCACCTAAAAGGATGCTGTTGATGTTTCGTTATTTTCATGGCTGGAAGATATATTTTAATTACTAATTATGATGAAAGTTAAGTTACAGTGTCCCTTGTTGCGTGGTTTCTGGGAAAAATATGTGGGATTAGTTACCTTTTGTGGACGTATGAAGTTGGAAAAATGGTATGCAATTAAATCTTAGCGGAAACTTTTTTGATGTCAAAAGGACTAAAAGTATTTATTCCCCCTCCATTTGACATATAAGCCGAAAACATGCTCGATTAGGTCGTCGCTAGTTATTTGCATCAGGATCTCGATTTTGTTCGGATAAAAACATAGTAAAAAATTTACTTTGCCATAATATATAATGCTGATTTTTTTCTAAAAATCTAATTCTTAATATAGCAGTTCGATGATTCTATGTTACCTCCATCTCAAATTCTTTGGTATCCTGTTGCATTCAGATATTCCCTCTAAACTTAGCAATCAGAATACAGGCAGGTAATAATCAATCTAGACGGCTTTTATTAAGATGCCCTTTGATAAAATTCCGCTAAATTTCTTAAAGAATGGAATATACCATAAGGAAGCTGAAGAGACAATAGTATAAATATATACCATTAATTCTGCGTTTGTTGTCTGTATGATGTGGGTTTGTTTTTCGGAAGGCAATGAAGTAAATGGGAGACATATGGCGGTAATAAAAATTTTTAGTCTTGCGGCGTAAGGCGATGTGAATTTCTGAAACACTACTAAATCAAAAAAGGAAATTGGTTTGATAAGACCATCTCAATGAATTAATAAAAGAAAAAAAATCTGCGCGAAACTTAAAAAATTATTCAAAGTTTTTTGTTCATATACGTAGATGATTTTAAATTATGAAAGAACAGATGCTTAACTATACTCGCCCTGGCACACTTTAAAATAAAAAGAAAAAACATAAATTTATTTCAAAGAATATAAATAAAAATATATTTGAATGGAGTTTTTATTTGATTATGTGGCTACACACTTGATAAGTACGCCCTCGTGCGCACTCGCATGTAGCTGCTACTGCAATGAACTCTAAAGAATTTTCTACTACGTTTATCCTACTAAGTATTATTACGTTACGTTACGTTGCGTTACGTTACATTTGTTAGTATGCTAGTCTAAGTATTGGTAAGACGCGTCATGCTTAAAAATCTGTATGTCTATATCATATTTCACTCGGTATTATACGGTTACGTAAACTCTAACGTACAACGATTATTGGTTTGTGCGACGCATAATAAATGCTGGGTATGCTCACGCGGCGACTAAAAACTAACAACGTTGATTCAAGTCGGTTTTTTCGATCGATCGTTTTGCTTATAAATTGTAATCGTATGTATCGTTTTAATTTTTTTTTTTATTTTCATTTATTTTTTTTCTTTTTTATGTTGTTTTTATTTAAGGAGGAATGCACATAGTACATGTTATGCTTATTAGCTACTAGGAAACAGTTGCATCTACACAGGTCTTAAGATTAGATCAGTTTAGGTGCGACCAGATCAGATCGGATCACTTAAGATTGGAACAGATCAGTTTGAACTTCACATATACGCACGTACGAAACGCATGGAAAAATTACTGGAAGCGTGTTTTTTTTCTTTTTTTTTTTGTGATTAATACACAAATTGATCTTTAGACCTGCGCTTGGTCATATGTAGTCCGTCATGTTTGTATTTACAGTTTATCAAAAGAGAGTTGAGCCTAGTCAAATATTACAAATACACATACATATAAGTATAAAAAATATTTAAGCAAATAAATATTCGAAAATCCTAGATCTAGATTTGGAAAATTGCTTATAAAATTGCACAGTTATACAAGTATACATAGTAGAATACATATAGTAAAGTATAGGAAAGTAAATGTAAATGAAATCAAATGAAAAGTGTAAATCGAACAGACTGTGTCGCACTTACAGTAAAGTTTAACTAAAAACCAGACGGTCGTTTTAAATACTTAATCAGTTGTTTTGGTTTTTTGTTTTTGGTTTTGGGTTGTTTTTAAAATTATTTGATTTGATTTGATTTTTGTTGTTTTGCTCTTGTTAAATGCATTAAAAACAGGTGAACAGGTTGACTTTGATTTTGCTTTTGATCAGATGGTAGTAGAAATTGTTCCGGGGCACAATTCTGCGCGCTACGCTCTGCTTGAGAGCGCCAGTTGCCATAGAATTCGGTCAGACTGTAGTGACTCGATCTATTTCAACGTAGCGCACAGAATTGTCGCTTTGTCAGCAAATCACCTCCTTTTCATCCAGCACAGCTGTGTCCATGGAGCTAAGGGATTTTAGTCGTGTTTGCAGCACTGATGAGCCGCGTAGTTTTCGCTTGATTTTTCTATTTAATGCAATTGACGTACAAATAAAATAAACCAACAGTTTGGCTAATAAGTCTTCTACTTACTTGTAGGCGAACGCTGCAAATGCACAGCAGAACAGCACAATGATGAGACACAATGTGGCTAAAATCTCAGCGGGCAGTTTCATGAGAGCCGAACACTGCAGGAATGCCTCATCGTCGCCGGAGGGACAGTGCACGACGCCGTCACACCAAACGCTCGCATTGACGCAGGCACCCAGCTCAGCGCATTTATACTGGCAGTCATCTGCATGTGAGATAAAGCATAACGGGACATTGTGTTAAGTGTCGTGCATGCCACAGTTGACGGCAGCGCAGTGTAATTAGGTACCTGCCAAACTCAATGTGGGCCTGGGCATCAGTTCCATCCAATTGAATGTGAATTCGCCATTCTCGGGTCGCAAGAACTCAACGCTGATGGCCTTCGAGCGATTGGCAATGGCGAAATTGGGACGCTCATTCCAGCCGGAGCTGAAGATCTCCACGAATTCGTAGGCCTTGGCATCCGGGCCCAGTGGGCAGGCGGTTATGGTCAGACCTAGCCGAAGGCATTAGAAACATCAATAAAACACATTAAGCAGCATGCGAACGCACCTTCAGAGGTCGTCAGCACCGCTCGCGCTTTCGTCTCGCAGCGGTAGGACTTGGTATTCGTAATCGTAGCATTCAGCGCCTTCTTGGGATTATACTTGCGCAGGAAGATCGCCTTGAGCCGCACGTACAGGAATTTGTTGCCGTTCGATGGTTCAATTAGCCAAGGGCGTGTGCGACATTCGAGCTTAAGGAGGAATATGGGATAAAATAATATAATAATAACATGAGTAGTTCTAGAGATGGGAATTTTGTGTTAACAGCTGCCAACTCACATCGCCAAAGGTCATATCGATAGTGCCGCTTGGTCCAAATTTGCGCCTGCCGTCTTTGCAGCTTGTGGGGGCCTTGACGAATTCAAACATGCCCTCGAAATTGGCGGTGTCGGGATCATCCAACGTTGTCATATTATAAGCGGTGAAGTGAACCTCAAGATCACGACTTGTCGACGTGTATTCGACTGGCAGATGGGATGAGTTCGATGAGTTGCACAGGCAGCCGCGTGGCAGCAGTATGGAGTCGTGATAGGGACGCTCGAAGATCTCCACGCGCACATTTGTATCGCCATAGCAGAATGAGCGATTAATGTCCTCATCGACGCGGGACATGCAACGACGATTCGCCGTCGTCACCTTGCGCAGCTTGACACGCACACGTTCGCCACGTTGCGCCTCAAACTTGTAGATGCACTTCAGATGACGTGTGCCGCCACGTCCAAAAAGAAAAATATTACGTACGCTGCGGAAGAAAGCCGGATCCTTGCGTTCCATCAGGTTGCTGGCGAATTTACGGTTGCAGTCGTGTTCGCCGCCGCCCATGGGCATTCCATCCTGGTGCAGATCGATGAACTCGTATTTGAGCTTGAAGTCCAGCGGACGCAAGACTGTTGACTCAGTGTTGCGCAGTTCCAGCGTAATGGCGTCATTACTCGAGACATAACTCTCCGAAATGGTGCAGGGACGTGCGTAGGTCTCATTCAGATTCGAGCGATCGCAGGTGCGCGGTATGGTGCCGCGGCAGAAGCGCGCAATAACGTTGGTCAAATTGTGCGGCATGCCATAGGGATGCATGCCGTGCAGCGGATGCAACAGCGGCTGCGTGTCCGAGGCGCTGCGTTGATGTGTGGATTGGAAGTGAAGAGTAGACGATATCGATGCGCAAAATGTTAACTTACCAATTCAAGTCCTTACAAACTGGCGGCTCACGTAGAGCGCCATCCCAGATGCGCAGCATGCCACTACAGTCCTCATGGGTCTGCAGCACGCCAATGGCGCCGACAGATGTCTCATCCATCTGTCCGAATTCGGGATCCAAATTAAACTTCAGCATCGAGATCCAGACCTTGAAACGTGAGAGCGGCTGATGCAGACCCGACTGTGAGCTCGTGCGTCGCGATAAGCTCAGATGATCGAAGGTCTTGAAAATGCCAATGCCCTGCAGGTGATACAGACATGTCGTGTTCGGTGCCAGCGAGTGCTTGGGATTCTCCAAGATGCCACGTCCCGCGCCACGTATCCAGAACTCACATGGTTTCTTGTTCTTCGAATACGTTGGACTTTGCAAATCGACAAACTTCACTTCCACCTGTGTGCCCGTGGCAAGAGATTTGTTGACTCGATTTGTTTGCAACGCACTTCGCAGTAATTGAAACTCACCTCCAGCTGAAAGCCGTACAAGGGCAGCACCTGCGACGACGAACCGGTGAATGTGCCGAAGGGCGACGTGGTGAACTCCACAAGTAGCTCGGGGCCACTCGAGACAGCGGCGGGCACTGCCTGGCCCCCGCCGCAGAATTTCAGCATGACCGGATCACGCGTTGTGTAGCCATCGTAGACAGTCACGTAGTCCTGCAATTGCCATTGGCCGGTGAGTATAGTTGTATAGTTTTTCTTTTGCTTTGCTTAATAGAAAACACACATTGGCAGGCTGTGAGGGTGTTTGGGTGTGTGGGGGTAGGTTCGGTTTTAAAAGTAATTCACACTACCCAACAAGTGTTTTGTCAACAAATTCGAACTTAAAGTATGTATTCTTATGATGGCTCTGCAGTGCATTGAACAAATCTTGAACAAAGATTAAAAGAGAGTTGCAGAAGAGCTATGTGCTAGAGTTACCATGTGCCATTGAATAAAAGAGGTACGGACACAACTAACAAATCCACAAATAGACAAAAACATATTTACTTAACAGATTAGCATAAAAGATTAAAGGGGAAAAAAGGAAGAAGAAAAACAACAACAACAAATGCATGATTACCCTGTGCTGAGTATGGATTGTATTCAAGAGTGTAGATAATGTCTGTCTCCTTTTTATTTAATTTAATTAAATACGCAGCTAAATATTCTGAGTTTTATATGTCTCATGGCGCAGCTATGTAAAAATGTCTTTGATTTTTATGTGAATGAAAATATGTAGTAGAAATGCGATTAGTTTGCCGAGTGATCTAAGTCCATTTCCTCGTTTCGACATTTTTCGTTTTTTCTTTTAGTTTCTTTTATTCTTCACTGAATATCTGGAATACTTAGAATTAAATACCCTGATGCAACATATTCTCCTGCACAGGAGAATCTGAAGTTCCTTTGAAGTAACCTACATCAATGCTGACGAATTGCATTTTATTGCCAAATGAATGTCTCAGTCAAAGTAATGTTCAATTATGCTATGTAATTGGCATTTCTATAAATTAATGAATAGCTTATATGGCATTTGTTTTGTGGCGCCTTTGATGTACATAATGATGAAAACAATGCAGTTGCAGTAACAAAGTTTCAAAATTTGCATTCATTTGGCGTAGCTAATAAATTAGTTTTGTGGTCAATTTCATTGCAGATTTTGCGTATGCGTAATGCAAAAACGCCAGAAATTTATTTATTGTATAAATAAAGTCACATCATTTTATGGTTTGGCACACTGGTTGGCTAACGTTAATTAATGAAGTGCGTTTGCATTTCAATATATTTAACCCTTGGCTGCAGCATACTGCCTATTTTTAACCCCGAGCGCATGTGTCCGTTGTACGAAAATATCAGTATAAGTGCAAATCAAACTTATAATTAAAAGACGTTGAACATTGCGAGCTTTAACTATTTCTAAACATAGTGGCTAAGGGTAAATACATTTCATTAAACGGAAATTAAAGAAGTCGAAGTGGTATCAAGTCTCTTAGACTTCTGGCACTGTGACTTGCAACTGCTGAAGGCTTTGTTTGTTCATTTTGTAAATGTCAGATACTCTTCAGTTTATGTACTGAAACCTTAAATGTTGCCAAATGTGATTTTTTTTTGTAATTGCTTTTGCGCTTTAGTGACTATTTAAGGAGAGTTTTCATACTTGAGTATTGGCAATTTTAGGTATATTTTGAGGTGGAAGCATCAAGACTCGCATTGGCAAGCGCAGCACAATCGTAATCGCAATAGCGATTATTCACACGTGCCGCATGAGAAATTACCAGAATTTGGCTATGGCAAACACTTTGCAAGTTCAAAGTGCATATAAACCGCTGGCAGCCGGACATAGTCACAGACATAAACACAGACACAAATGACCAGGACACACGTGGCCAAAGGGCCAAGTTGAATGGATGAACTGCGAGGGGCATTTGCTGTGGAATTTGGAAAATCCTTTTCAATGCTGCACTTCAAAGCGCGCGAACAATCAAAAAGCGAATACGATTGCTTTCCAACTGAATAAGCAAACATGTTTCCAGGATATACGGAATCCCATGACGGCATATAAATGCGACAAACAAGGAATTAGCAGCAGAGCGCTAAGAGAAAAAAGAAACAGTAAAGAGAGGGATTAAGGATTAAAGAGAGAAAGAGAGAGAGAGAGCTGGCTTTAAAGATATAACTTTCAGCGGAAGTTTTTAGTTGAAGTGTGAATGTGCAAAGACAGATCAGCAGGAAGAGATGAGTCGATATTAAAATAAAAAAGAGGACATAAATGCAAAAAAGACGGAGAACGGATTTTGTTGCAAAATGAAAATTGAATAGTTTTATGCAGAATCAGAAAATGCGTGACTAACTGAAACACGCGCGCGTGGTCGTCATTTTAAGTGCTTAGTCATGATAAACCGCAGCAGCCACTCGAACCAAACTTCACCCTCCAAAAAAAAAAAAAAAAACGGAGTGAATGTGGAAGAAAACGGCAACTGGCAACGTGCATTGAAGGAAAATGCGACGAGAAGGCTAAAGAAGTTGTTATAGAAATTATTTGCACATTATTATACGGAGACGACCATTGCGGAAGTGAAAATTCATCAGAAGTAAATGGCCACGTTTACTAGGGGGCGTATGATGAATATGATGTATACTCATGCTTAAGCCATAATTTACACTCGATTTACATGCGTTCAAGCCGCCGCAGCCACAGCAGCAGCCGCATTATGTAATGGTCTGCAGTGGCATGGTGCTGGAGGATGATGGCTGGTGGCTGGCATTCTGCGCAAAGACTGAGCACGTTTCGGCACTTTGCAAAAGTGGACAAGTCTCCTTTGCTGGCTTCGGCTTTTTACAACCGATGTCCTTGAGCTATTTGCACGAGTTCATTCGAGAGGCCTGCGTACACTGTTGAGTGTGCGTTTCTGCTGCTTATTTGGGATTTACTGCCTTCGCCTTTGCCAGCTGCTTGCGTCTGTTGTCTGTTGCCCATTTTGATATATGTACATATACACTTCATAAGTCCCATGACAGATTTCCACTAAAACGTTGTTTATGCAGTGATTTCACTAATAATGTTTGATAATAATGTTATCAATATGTACACAAAGTGATATTATGCATTTGAATGGCAGACGAGTGACTGCGCATTAATGTTGCGTATACGCGATGTGAGCTTTTTCATTTGCGGTTATATTTTGTTTTAAATATTACATTTTTACATATTATCTGTTTGGCTGTTTTTGTACATGGTAAATGTTCTATAAAAAAAATGTGACGCTACAAAATATTAACGAATTGTGGTTAACTTTTAAATGTGCGCACTACAAATTGAAGTTGATTTATTTTGCATATTTTATTCAAGTATTTAAATATTATGTTTTTTTTTTGCTTTGAAAAAATATTATTAAATAAGTATGTTACCGTTGATTTCCATTTTGGTTTAAAACTGTCCTATTAAAGAAAATATATGCGAGCATTATTTGGCCAAGTTAAGCAAATATTCAAAAAATGTTGTATTTGTGTAAATGAATTCATAATTAAATTCATTCAGTTAGTGAAAGCGATGTCAGATATGCATTTTTAGGGGAGTATAAGAGTTAAAGGTATTTGTGTATTTTTGATCGAAGTGTCAGTTGTCTGAAATGCAATTTGAGCATGTAAAATATCATTTGTTTTGTAATAACGCATGTGACAGTTGAAATTATTTATTTGCTGAATAAAATAATTAATTGCGATTAAGGGACACTTACTGTTTCGCTTTATTTCCATTATCCCTTGCAGTCAGTCTGTGGTGTTTACAGCAGTTAAGTATATTTACAATTCTAAATAAAATACATTCCCACACTTTGTTGCTTCATTTATGCACCGGCAATATGACACCATTCAATGGCCATCAACCTCGTATACTTATCATACGCACCGAGTCGAACACGCAATGTCTAAGTGTAAAACATAGATCATGCTTAAATGACGTGCTCGGGCTTTGGCGAGTCACTTGTCTAAATGTGTTACATACCCTCTCTCTCTTTTTCTCTATAGACATAAGTATGCTTATTGCACATGTACGTACATACATAAAGCGTTTATATGTAACCGAGCCGTCACGCACGGATCTTTAACTTCTTTAGAGATAAAGGTTTTACAACCAACCAATTTATATTAAATAACTTCTAAAGACTTTTTCGTACGAAATAGTCAATTTAAATGGTAGACTCAAGAACTCTGAAAGAGCTGTTACATTTTTTGGCAAGAAGCATTCCATCTAAGTGATGTTGGTGTACTTCTGATAGCAATTTAGATATATGACTGTGCTGAGTAAAATTAGAACGTACAGAAAAGGCAGTTCGAATAATCCGTGCATTGCATATTGTTCTCCAAATTTTATATAAAACACAAAGAAGAGTGTAATTCGCCCCTTAATTTAAGTTAAGCCCCTTTTACTTTACAAATTCGATGACTTAAGTTAGTTGAAGACTTACATGATGAATCTTTTATGTAAAGCAAAACATAAAATTGAATAAATTTCGTAATTTATGTCTTATGTACATATGTGTGTGCCTCATGGCGGTTAGACGTCTGCCATCACAAGTAAATTGCGTTTGACCTATGACAGCAGTGTCAATAACAATTGCAATGCTGATTGCTGATGTAATGTTGGCCACCCACACCATACAATCAGAGCAGAGAAACAGCAGCAAATCAACAAATTAATTATAATCGTAAAATGCTTTTCATGTTAATACTCTTATTTGCATTTGTATGTTATTTGCATACAAATAAATTCCACAGTGAAAGAACAAAGTTGTTGGCAACGCGGCGTATGAATAATAATTATTACAGTAATGGTCATAATAATAATAACGACATTACTTTGACGCGTTGAAGTAATAAGAGCAAATTGCAAAAAAAAAAAAAGAAAAACCAAAAAAGAAAAAATGTAAAGGGTCCTTTGCCATAATGCAATGCAGCATGATTTACTTCACTTGGCATTCAGTTCAGGAAAAAGGCTTAAAAATTAACACTTCTTCTTCTGTATCGTTTTTCTTTTTTTCGCTTGGCGTTTTGTTTTCCGTTTTCTGTGCTGGCATTCATTACGTCTCTTTATCCGCATGCCTTTTGTTATTTTCCGCAATGGCTTCGACAATTTGTGGCATTTGTGCTTGGGGCAATGTAAAAACACAAAAGAAAAATCGACCAAACATATTTTTTGCGCACATTTTTCTTCATGTTTTGCTGCCATTGGCCAGCAAAACGAAAGTCAGTTTAAACATTATTTTCATTTACTTTTTTTTTTTTAGGAATTCAAAAAAGGATAAAAGTTAGAGTTTTAAAAATTTTAAAAGCGATTTGAGCAGAACTCAATTAAAAGGCATTTGCATAATTTCTGCCAGTTACGAAGTTAATCAAGGAACTGATGCCTGAATTCAAGTTACCCATTTTTAATTAGGAAAACGATTTTAATAAATAAAAAAATATATTTTTTTTTTAAATCCTATCAGTAACGAAAGCCAAAAAAAAAAAAAAAAAATTGTAGATAAAAACTTTTGAATAAGACTTTTTTTTTATTCATCTTGTTCATTGGTGTCTTCGTTTTTTAAATTTAATGGTTTTCCGACTGAACAGTTTCGTAGGATTATTAATTTAAATTTCAGAGATAGTTTCTACAACTGTGCACAGGATACCCGTGTACTATACTATATCCAATAATCTATTAGTACAGGAAGTGCAAAAGTAACCATTGCTGAAGTGTTCCTGAGATATTCGATCTAGTTCAAATCTAGAAAGTGGTTTCTATCTTTTAAATTGCAATTGCTGTTGGTGTAGAGTAGAAAAGAGATATTCGATAATATAGTTTGACTTCGGATAACATAAAAATGAGGATTTCCGATGATGTCGCGAAGATTTTATTAAATTATATAGTGGCAAATATTTTTACCGCTCAAAGGACGTCGCTCATAACCAGACAGTGGCAAGTCTTCGAGAGCCACATGACCGAGAGGCGTGTAAAGCAGAAGGAGGCGAGCGAAATGATATTTAATTACCTGAATGTAGTCACAGTCATTCCATGTTTTCAGTTTCGGTTCGAATTTCTTGTCCTTCTCGCTGGTGCTGCTGGGCGCTAGTTTGTTTGTTGCCGTTTCCTGTGTGGATATCCAGACAAGATTGCCCTTGGGCTGTTTGACTAGAATCAGAGCGTGTTTGCCATGGGGCACGTCATGCTGTGCATGAGACAAACGAGCACAGACGCGTTGCGACGAGATGAGACGTGGCGCAGTGTGTGGTAGGCAGACCGGCAGAGGAGCAGGAGAAGCATAAAAGAAACGAAAGAAGTGAATGGAGATTAATGAATGAAAGGCTTTTGTGTGCGAACGAATGACTTCTTTAAAGGCAGACAGCTGCAGTACGTTGACGGTTTGGCTGCTGCTGCTGCTGCTCATAATTTATGCCAAGTAATAAATGTAAAAATTACTAATAATATTAATTCCGCAAAGTTTATTTTAAAGCGCTTTGCAAGTTAATGTTGCATAAAATATAAAGAACAAAAAAAAAAAAAAATAATAATGAAAACAAAGAAAAAAAAAAACCAGAAAAAAAAACAAATCAAAATAATAATATGGAAAATAAAGACTGTTTGGGGCAAAACGAAGTAGAAGAAGAGCATAAAAACAAAAACATGCCGTCATGAAATAATAAATTACGAAAATGTTTTACAAGTACGAGAATGCTGTGTGAATTTATTTATTTATTTATTTTTTCTCTTTTAATGTTGTTTTGCTTTTGCATGTCTGCAGGTTGTTTTTTTTTTTGTTTTGTTTTTTGGGTTTTTTCTCTTTTATTGTTTTATTTCTGTTGTTCTTGTCGCTGTTGTTGTTGTTGTTTTTTTTGCCTTGCGCTTTATCTGCTGTAAATGTCACCGCTTACATGACAGCGAGCAGAGCAACGCAATCCACAGTTGAGTCGAGGCGCGTCGAGCCAAGCAGCATGGAGCAGCATTCTGGCAGTGTAACGTAGGTAACGCAGTGCAAAGGACATGCGAGCCGAACATGGATTTGCATGTCGGCATGGCGCACATAATGCGCTAAAGAGAAATGAAATTAAATGCCCGCAAGAGAGAATATACAAAGTTAATTAAATATCTTAAAGCGCTTTCAAGTGTTTGCTCTGCAATTTCAATGTGTTTTCCTATTTTTGTTTTCCTGTTTTTCATTTTTTGCTTTCTTTCACGAGACACACTCACTCATATACACATATCACTCACACTCAGCCAACCATTCAGCCATTCACTTTGCTTTTATGTTTTGGCTGTTTGGGAGTTTGTTATTTTTGTTCCTTAAGTTTTTGTTTTTCCTTTATTGTGTTGCTGCCGGGGTGGAGATGAGTGTAGAATATTTAAGCAACATTTGGCAATAATAAGAACTCAATTAAGCGTTGCAAATTGTACGGAATACTCGTATACGCTTTAGCACATTTAATTTGAATGCAAATGGCTTTTTAATTTTCTTTTAAGCTACTTTGACGCTTGAACTCGTGTCTCCGCTGAAAGCTTTTTAATGCCCCGTCAAAAGTCAACTGTCGCCGGCGAAAAGCTGAAATCCAGCTAAGAAAGTAAGTGAGGTACGCTATAAATTATTATTTCTCCGTTTGTGGCGTTTGTGTTTCAGTCGCTCACATTTGCATAAAGTTGACTTTTGTGCGCCGTGGGTGCATATCAATTAGGCAGTTGACCTGCGTTTATCTCAAGTTTCTGCGCCAACGGTCTTTAACTTTTATTAATAATAATTTTCCTTTTTTTTTTCTAAATCTTATTTTTGCCTTAATTTAATTTGGCTAAACTTAACTTTTTGCGAATTTGGACTTTAATTTGCCATGTCATATCTCCTGCGTGTGGTCTGTGTGTGTGAGTATGCAGTAGAGCTTGAAGTTTGTGGTCATGTGCATTGCATACTGATTGAATATTTACTAAATGACTTTTACTTTTTTGTCTTGTTTGCTCTTTTGCTTTGGTGCTTGCTACTTAGTTTTTTATTTAGGGAAAATAATATGCAAAAACTTACAGTCGATCTAAGTCGTCTGTTTTGCTTGGCGGAGCTAAATACAATCAATGCAAAACGTGAATAAGCAGCCGAAAAAAGCCAAACTTATGTATTTTGAAATATAAAGTTTTAATTTTAAATTTAATTACAAATTAAATAGCTATTGGATTTCGTTTGTTTCTAGTGACATTGCTTCGCAATAGCAAAGCACTTAACAGGTTGACTTGACAAACATTTCAAAAGAAAATGTCCTTGCCTTCGCCTACAGGACTTTTAGAATCGGCCAACACGTGTCAGTCTTTTAGTGAATAGACCTATGTCAGTTTTTGTGTTGCCACATAAAAGAAACCGTCCAGTGCTAACGAATTGTAAAGTTGTCAGACAGCTTCTGTGTGGGCCATTGAATGCCTTAAGACATCGGCGACACCTTTGCCACGGATAAGCCGCTCATGCAGGAAATCGTAAAAGCAGGCGAAGCTGCTGTTTAGTAACCGCAAATGTAAGGAGAAAAGAGAAGCGGCTCGCAGACATCTCTTTAGCCACAAGCAGTAGACACAAAGCAACGCCAAGGACCCAAAGGACAACGCCCAGTCTAAAGTGAAGTTCAGCTGACATAATATCTCTCGGCCACCGCAATCCAATCATTAACGCAGCCTTTGTGCCTGGCGACGCTTTTGTATGCGGTTTAATGAACGCTTTGTCACCTTATACCTTCATTGTGGTCGAGCTCGTGCAGACTTACGTTGGAATTGTAGCCGGCATATCCAACAAGTTTACAGCAGCAGCCGGTGTTAATAACCTTTGTTAAGTGCGGGCCGGGGAGAGGGGGCAAGTGTGAAAAAGTGACGTCCGTGTGTGTGGTATAAAGGATACGCAGGCGCTGTGCCTTGAAGTCAAAGTTAAACGTTTTCATGCATTTAAAAGTTGCAAAAGTTGATACACATACACGGGCGCCCCCGAAAGAATGCAACGCATGTGTCACTTTAAGTGCGAAGTTTGCCAATTGGCTGCTGGCGTATTTTTATGTACAACTTTGATGTGTGTTTTTATATCTCATTCTTCTTTTCGTGTTTGTTTGTATTTTATGTTTTTATTTTTTTTTTTCGTTTTCTTTTTTTTCGTAAGTGCACAATTGACACAAGTTAAATAAATGTGTACACAATTAAAAAACACTTTAAAAATGAATATTGTTTTAAAATGTAAAAATTAAAATGGCATTAAAAATCACTGAAAGCATATTCGTGTGCGTTGTGTGAGTTGCGCCGTGTTTTTTAATTAATTCCTGGCATATTTTCGTTTTGAAATTGCTTTTGTCTCGGAGCGACTTACCTGGCGCACCGCATAGTAGCAGGTGAGATTGCGCGGATATATGCCGGGATAATTGGGTGACTGCAGGCGACATGCCTTCTTGTCGCAGTCGCTGAAGATGCGCGAACAATACGTGCCCGGAATGAGGTCACCTGTAACAACAAGCAACGAAAACAAAAAGCAATGAATATAATTCAAACATAAGACCAAGGGAAAATGTGTAACAGTAAACGAAACATTCTACACGTTGTATACGTAATAAGTAAAATGTGTCATGCGTAATGAAAAGGAAAAATACAAAAAACATAAAAAAAACATAATAAGAATAAAAACAAAAATAAAAAAAAAACAAACATAAAACAACAAACACACATTCAGTCAGTCGTGAACATGATGAAATAGAAAGAAAAAAACTGAAAAGATAAAAGAAAAAAACAAAAAAAAAAAAAAACTAACAAGAAACAAATCTGGAATATGCTTTTGCACTTACCCAAGTAATATTTGGGCTCGGTGTAGTTCTGCTCGTCCTTCACGAGCGGCTTCTCGAGGGAATTCATGAACGTCTTGTTATTTGCATAGGCGCTGAATAAACTAAAGTCCTGACCGTATCGATCGGAATGTGCGCCACTGGAATTCGTGAAATCCTCAATTGGCTGCTGCTGATTGAGGAAGCTGCTCCGATTGTGCCATTGTTTAAGGTCTTTGGGCAGAGGGAGGGGGCGGAGCGCGCGTGTGCATGTGGCAGCAATGACAGAATTTTTTGATAAGTAATCGTCGCATGGTGAACTTCTTGCACGCGTATTATGATCAAACAAAAGCCCAAAAAACAAAGTCGAAATCGAAAACAAAAACAAAAATAAAAACCAAACGAAAGCGCAAAGAGGATGACGCAGTCATCTGACCTTATATAAAGTTTCCTTTTCAATTTTGTTTAAGTTTCACTTATCGTGATATTTTTTTTGTTTTTTCGATTTTGGTTTTTTTATTTTGACGCAAGAGAAAATGAAGAAAGTTGTACAAAATGACGCAACTTTCATTTTCTTATCTAGTGCCAAATGTTGCCGTTGTTGTTGTTGCTGTTATTTTTGTTGTTCGAGCTTTTGTTTGTTTTGCGTCTTTTGTTTGTGGTTATCATGGCTGTTGTTGTTGTTGTTGTTGTTGCTGTTAGTGTCATTTTTTGCACTCACCTTGCAGCTTAATGCCACCATAGCGGGTCACAGAGCTATTTCTCGATAGAACCTTGTACCTAATGCGAAAATCAAAATTGTAACCACTTTGATCCCGTGCTAACCTGCGTTGTTTAAATTGTAGTTGTTGTTTTTGTTGTTGTTTTCGGTGACACAGTTGGTAGCATCACAATGGCATAAGCAGTGGATGGCAGAATGAGAAAAAATAAAGTCGAAAATGTATTAATAGTTGAGTAACCCAAGTTTTCTTTTCTAAAGATTTTTACATGGATTTTTGTTTTGTTTCTTTTCTTTTGCGTTCTTTTTCATTATGCGTAATAGTTTAGTAAAAAAAAATATACAAAGATTTTCATTTTTCTTTTAGTTTTCTTTAAATTTTCAATTAGTGAAGAAATTTAAAACTTGAGTTGCTCTTTAAATTGCGCACAATGGCGCTGTTGCAAAGTTGTATCAAGATTAGTCAACAACAGTCTTTATTGCAGAGAACCCGATGACATTTTATGCCATTAAATAGTTGTGATGCTGAGTTTGTGTTTTCTTTTTTAAATTAATGAACGTTCGTTAGTCTCAAGTCTAAAGTGTTTTGATAACTAAGCATCCCTTCGTTACACATATTTTACTAATGTTGTGGTATAGATTGTGGTCACTTGGCATTAGTCACACACAGTAGAGGAGGCGATTAAAATTGTTTGGCCATAATGTGATGCAGTTTGAAGTAAACTGATAACATATGCTCTAACATAATAATGGTGCAATAAATTACGTTGAGTCTTGGAGAACATTGAAGGCAGGCTGCCATCATGGAATCAAAATGTAAGGGTTTTTAAAGTAAGAATGTTTTGTGACTGTGCTTCTTACGTTACGAAAGTTGGCTAAGTGTAATGCCACAGTGGCGTTTTCAGCCCTGTAATAAAAAATAAATTTAATATTATAATTGCTGACAAGTTCAAAGCTAAAAACTCTTTTAGTGTAAGCAAAACTTTTTTATTAAAAATTTATGAAAAATGCTCGGCAGCTTTCGAGGCTATGCACATTGTTTGTTGTTTCAGAATTTAACCAAAACAACAACCACAACCCATGCTGGACTGTGTTAATTTAGTGTTGTGGTTTTTCTTTTTGTGTTATTTTTTTTATTTTTGGATTTAACAAGCATTGCAAGAAATGTGAACAACTCATAGGGAAACTGGCAGCTGTTGGTTTTAATGGTCACTAAAAAATTTCTTTGTGCGATACAACGGCACTCAGTGGATTAATTGACCTTTTCCGTTGTACGCGTATAAATAACAACTTCCTAAATTCTTGACCTGAATAGATGAACCGTATCACATATTCTTAAATATTCGTGTATTTTGTGGTAGCATAAATATTTACATAAAATAGATGCCATCTAATGCGCTACTGAAATCAATGTAGACATAAACTTTAGGAGCAACCCTACGTTTACTGTGCAGGCAGGCAGATAGACAGACGGACAGTCGGACAGACGGGCAATTTGTGTGTGCAAGTGTTAATCAAAATGGAATTGCATGAAAGTGTACTAACTTATTTAATTTAATTGTGAATATCAACGAACGCGTTTCACTATAGAACAGCACTGGTCCCCACGAGGTGCCGCACCACATGCCGCCGATGGGTGTGCGTGCCACTTCGGCGATTTGCATATAACCGTCCGGGCAGCCCTCGTGCACATACGACGTGAAGCGTCCAATGGTGAAACTGTCCAAAGTAACCTGTGAAATAAATGGAAATAATAAAAGTAATTGTTATGCGAAAGTAAACATGGCAATGCACACGACTGGCGCTGAACAAAAGGAAGCCAGCAGTGAGTGAGCCGAGCGTGGAACTGGCACAGAGTGAGTAATGAACATTTTGTGCGAGCGTTGCCATATCTTAGGCTGCATGCAAGTGAACACAAAAGCGCTGTCAGCCTAAGGCGTAAGAATTCCAACACTGCACAGCTTACGTTATTACAATAATATATATGAAATGGAAAATAGAAAAAGAGGGACAAAAAAAAGGAAAAAAAAAAACAAAAGCACGTGACAGGCAGAGGAAGTCGTAGTCGAAGTCGGCATTGGCTTTGGCCATGTGTAGAACGTGCGATTCTGCTCGTAGTCGGATTTGAGTTGTCTGGATTGGTGTGAAATAAATATCAGTTACATCTTTCCGAATGTGGTCTGGGCTGGCTTAGTCTGAGGGGTCTGCGGCAATTCGTTGGCGTGTGCTTTTCTTACGTTTAGTGTCTTCGGCACCTTACGCAGCTGCCTGGCATAGATAAGCAGTCGACGTCGTTAGCCGCTCGACAGACTGACGCAAACGTTTCTTGGCTGCTGCACAGTGTGGGTGGCCAACATGCCTGGGGGCTACTGCCCGGTTGCCCGGCTTCGGTCCGGTTTGCTTGGTTTGCTGCCTGTCAGACAGAGTTATTTTCATTGTGCGCTCAGCTAGGATTTGTGCCGGTGTCTGTGCGGCTGTGCTGGCGTTGTGTTGCATTGCGTTTGAAATCAATATTGCTACAGCAGGACGACGATCCGGGTGTGCTTTGTGTTATAATACGTTGCACTTATCGCTCTAATGGAATAGTTTATTGCTACTCGAGTGTAACAGCGGTGTGCAGGGTTGGCTGTGAGTTGGAATATTATTTAAACATACGCACCTGCACCACGTCGCCATGCTGGCCGCCCGATGCTGTAAAAGTCAGCACACACACGAACGGCACACGATCCTGTTTGGGTCGATGCAGCTCCAGGGAGTAGGTGAGTCCAATGTCCCCATAGTATGTGCGATTACAACCTAAGAAACAATCGAGAGAGAGAGAGAGAGAGAGAGAGAGAGAGAAAAAGAAAATAACAATAAAAGACCCAAAGTGAATTTGTGTGCTAGGTGAAAAAAAGCATTAAATAAAATTCCGACTTGATTGCAATTAAAGTTCATGAGTTTCAGCAAATTGTGTCTTTGTGCTTGGCTCGACTGTGCTCGGCTCATTTTCTGGGCGGTAAGAAAAATTTGTTTAGCACACGCATTACTGCCTGCGTATGTGCTTTACGCTTGTCGTGCTTTTGTTTTGCCTTTATTTCCTTTTCGTGCCTTGTGTGACACTCATTAGGCAGCAAAGTTTTCGGCAAGGCGCCTGCCGGCGCAGTTGAAAGTCGCTGCGGGCTGCCATCAACTTTGCACTTGCCTTGTTGCCTTGCTGAGTGGCTGACTCGGTCGCAGACGTCTCGTTTTCATATTCCGAAATTAGTTGCCAAGTAAGTTAAGTCTTTGCCTGGTGTGTGCACTGAACACATTTTCACATTTTCTTAATACAATTTTCTTATTGCTTTTAATCAGCTTACGCAGTAGGGCATCCAATTGGGAAATTAGCTTCACCAGCAGTCGACAGCAATGAATTGTTTTCCCTCTTATTTTTGGTATTTCATCGTATCCTTTTTTTATTTCATTGTTTTTTTTTGTTATTTCCTTTTTTTTCGTTTCTGTGAAATTGCGCGTTTAGGCGTAAGTAACTATGAATTTATGTAATTGCATTGCATTAAAGCTGTCAGCTTAAATAATTTAAATGTCCTTGGGTGCATATAATGCTGACTTAATATATTCCGTGGCATTATTTGAAATTATTCGGCTTGGTAGCAAAGCAATTTGTTAAGCAACGTAGCATAAAGAATTTCGGTCAAGTCGGTTTTTCCTTTTTTTTTAGGTAACATTTTTAAAGGGTTTACAAAATAGTTTGTGTAGTGGCATTTGAGGGATAAATGCTATGTATTCTAATTAAATTTTTACTATTGGCAAAATTTGTCTAATATTATTTTCAAAATTGTGTTTAAATGAGTAGTTTCAATTAGAGAGTTTTCACTGTAATTAAGACATATATTTACTCATCATTGGCTATTCAAGGCTATGTAAACTGCAGGCCCATGTAGGGCTTGTAATACAATTCATACAATTTATGTCTTACATCAATGCAAAGCGATGGCATATTGAAGTTAGTAAAATGACATTCTACACAGTTGAATATGATTGGCCATTAAACTAATGACAATGATGAGCCAAAATAGATGTGGCTGAAAAATTAAGTTGCAGATGTCGCACTCGCCAGGATAATACTCGCTCCAATGCCAAGTGCATGCTGATGCATGACTGGTCTTATACGAAATTCCAAATGATATTCGCTAAAAGCGTTAAATGAATTTGGTGTTTCAGTGAGGCCAATTTCGTGCCATTGCCACAACCACAAAACAATTCAGAAATGATTATCTAATTGCCAATTGTGGGAATCAAATTGCATGGCAGAAGCCATAAGTGCACGTATGAGTGTGCGTTGAGCATGAGCATGCCGCGTCGGCATGGACTAGATGGAGGAGCATGGAGTTGGATGGAAATGTAATTAACAATGAATTCACTTACTAATGCATTTTTCATAAATAAATTGAATATTGTTCACTTTAAATGCAGTAAGTGAAAATGAAATGCATACAATGCAAAAGTATGACAAATAAATCAAATGATGCAACATATAAATAAATTAGATTTGCATTTTTAATTCAAATTTAAATTTGAAATTAAATCTCTCGGATATGAGTAATACCGTTTTAATTATTCATTTCATACTCCTGTGCGAGTTATAAAATTTGCCAATTTTCAACTTTTGGCAGTCGAGTGCGATAACTCTGGCAAAAAAGGGATATGAGAGTAATATCCTTTGTTCAACGGCCGCATACGTGCAGCAGGCAGGTGGGCAGCGAGAAATATTGGCTTGAAAGCGGTGCCAGGATTGCCTGCAGCGCGGTCACAATTACAATGCCAATACGCGGCCACATGACGCTGGCTCATCAATAAACGATTTTTATTAAAATGACATAAAAAAAAGTTATAAAAGCGACAAAAAAAATAATTAAAGAATTCAATTTTCAATTAAAAAATCTTGATGCGCTTTTTTTTCGATTTCACGTTGCGTTGTTGCAAAGTAAAATACTTAATTAAATTCATCATCGCTTGACCCAGCGCTGTCACTTGTTTGTGAAAATGATGCGCAGCAGTCAATTCGGCAAACAGTCCGTCAGTCAGTGAGTCAATCAGTCAGTCGGCCAGATAACCAGTCAACCAGCCGGGTGAGGTCAGTTGTGACTGCTTAATTACATTTACACTTTATGCATAATATAAAAGTTGCATGTATCCGAGTGCTGCAGGGCAGGCAGCTGCAATGGCATTGATGACAGCTGGCGTATACAGGATGTAGGAACTGTTGCAGGGTGTTAAAAAACTTTTATTTTTTTTCTTTTGGTATTGCAAAATGGCGCATGAATTGTAATACATCTGGAGGAAAAATCGGTAGGTATTCAGAAACTTGAATTGCAATTTTTTCAGTCACAATCAAGCACAAGATTAAGCTACTAAAACTGAATTAAGAATGTCTGATATTTAATGTTAGCATATTGTTTAAATGCCTAACTGAATAGTATTCCATAGATTATCTCTTGAGATTAAGATATCTCTGTGCCATTGCTGTATGACACAGGAAGAACAATAAACAGGAGAGTTTTTGCTTAATGGCCTTTATTATAAGACAATAACAGTTAAGATAGGTGTAAGGGTTTTTGGAAGTGAGAAGCCGTATTTAATTAAGCTGCTATATTTTCAAGAGCAACGAAAAATAGTTGGCATCGTGAAATGTTATGACAGATTAGTAGAATTTGAAATTCGACTTATCAACCTAACTAACAAAGTTTTAAATACTTAAATTTGTAGGGAACTCGGTCCACATGTGTGATAAATCGATACTCAATTGACTAAGCCACAGTCGCCGCCATTTGTATTGTCAGTGGAGCTAATTAAAGCAATTATTCCTTATGTATGTAACGTATGTATTGAAATGATTCACTTACGTGTGCAGAAGCGTGGCTCATCGCTGCCATCGCCGCAGTCGTTGTTGTTGTTGCAGTATTTACTTAACGGCACACAATGCCCGTTCGAGCAGGTGAACTCTGAGAGCGAACAGGGCTGTGGGCCAAGCGCCTGCAGGCTAGCGGGCTTGGCAGTGGCAAGGGCCGCTGATGTCAGTGACGACGATGATAACGGTAATGGTAACGATGATGACGAGGAGGTCGCGGAGGCGGCTGTAAGTGGGGTTCCTATAAACACCGTAAAGCATAACGGAATTACACAGGCGCGCATCATAATTAACCACTTTGTACAGTTTAGTGTCGCCTTTTGCAACTTGGATCTGTCTTTGAAGCCTTTAATTGTTTCAACAGCACTGAGTTTGCCAATTGGGCTTCTCAGCCACACTTTTGATGATTGTAAGTTGTGATGCTCTTTGACATCCTTCTTGGAGTTAAGTTCTTTGCAATTAATTGTATTTGGTTCTCTACTTCTGATCGTCTCGTGTTTTTCTTTTTTGCTTTTTTCGTCATCTTCTTCATTTGTTTCCTTCTTCTTGTTCGTATTTCGCCGTCGTAGTGTTGATGCCATCATGCCGCCTGAAAGTACAAAGAAGAATACAAGAAAAAAAAAGAAAACAATTAAATAAAGCACATTTCTAGAGAAGCAGACATATGCCTTGAATGAAGTGTGGACGTTGGCGGGAATGTGGATGTGGGTGTGGATGTGTTGGCGGATGGGGCTGGGACAGGTCTGTGTATATGTTGTACATATGGTATGTCTGTGGTCAGTTGTTGCTTTGTAGCAAGGTCTGCACTGCCGCGGAGCACTCAACTAATTAAAGTCAATGGTGGCTTTCACAATGGGGTTTCCCTCATTTTCACACGCATCAATTAAATACTTGTACGCGTATCCACGTGTGGACATGACCATGGTTGGCGTTCGTGGCTCTGTGGCTGCTGCTGCAGCTTTTGCCCCGACTCGTTATGGCGTTTATTAACGGGTAAAGAGGTATAATAAAATAAAAGTAAATAAACCGTAATTAATTCGTAGACCTTGTGCGCGCACAAAGTCATGAGCTTGGCAATGGGTCTTTTTGCGACACTTGGCATGCACGGCGGAAAAGCGATTAAACAATCTGCCATTATGTGCTGGCTTAAACCGGTTTGCTGCATTTAATATTTTAATTATACGGGTAGTGCCATTGATGAAACTATACACTGAAGAGGCATTTGCTCTTAATGGAACTGACTGTGCTTCGATGCTGCGCAGATGCTGGGGCTTTGTCATGTTCTGGGATATTTGGTCATATGATGTATAGCTTTGTATTAAGTCTCAACCAGCTTGGCAGTGAAAAAGGTCTGAAGTGATGAGCAGCAAAGGCAAGATTATACTCGCATACTTGCTGGGTATAATGTCTTCTGCTGAGATTGTGTTTTTCTTTGCTGGTATTGCTAGTGTTCTTTTATATCTACTTAATGCGGATGGGGTCATCGACATTACTTATAATGTGGTTTCCCTATTTTGTGATAAAATGATTCATTTTACTTTTGAAGACTGTTTAAGGTTTTTGTACGATTGGCTGGGGGTTTAAGCTATTTCCTGGAATATGCTTTATTTGCACTTTTGCTGAATTTATGGGGTTCATTAAATTCTCCATTAAACCAAGCATGGCTCGCAGACAAAAATTTCTATATGCTAACGGTACTTTTTTTTATTTTTGCAAATAAAATTGGTTTTAAATTTAATCACCTTTGAGAAAACTTGATTATAAATTGCTTACGGCTGCTTGAGACAATAAAATTTATACGTGCATTTTTGTTTTTCTCGTTTTAATACAAATATGCGAAATATCAGAAATATTTATATAAAAAGCATTTTCAATTTGAACAACAATAATGGAAAAAACGCAAAAGATATTTTATAAAATTTATCGCACCGCTGCATATTTTAAAACAAACTTCGGAAAATATTTAAAAGCCAAAAAAAAAAGAAGTAAATAATATGATTTTCGCTTAACGCAGCCAAGGTATTGCACAATTTGTTATTTATTTTGTTTTTAAAGAACGTAGCGCACCGCAACGCAACGCAGCGAAGCGTCACGAAACGAAAATGCGAAAACAAAAATCGCGTATCGGGTAAAATTTTCGGCGACTGCGTTGTTGAAAAGTCTTTGCAGCAATGAAAAATGCAGACTAAAATTGATTAATGTGCTTTTTGTGCAACGCAGAGCGACGACGACGACGACGACAACAGCAACAGCAACAACAACAGCCGCCATAACTACAACAAACACAATAACAAAAAAAAAGAACAACAGCGGCAAAAATGAAAATAATGCTACAAGCTATGAAAATAGTTACCCAATGAATATTACAGACGCGTTGTTCCTGTCGAAAATCATGCCAAACAGACAAAAAACACAAAACAAAAAAAATAAAGGAAGAAAGAATAAAACACAACAAGAAAAAAAAAAACAACAGCGCGTCTGTGTCAATGATTTCGCTTGTGCTGCCTGTGCTGCTGTGGCTGCCGTTGCTGTTGTTGCTGATGTTGATGTTGCTATGCTGTCGAACATACAAAACATAAAACGAAATATAAAACACGGTGACTACGATAATAACAACAACAACAAAGACCGCGACGTCGACGATGGCGTTGACGACACGAGCAATGATTATTGCACCGGCACCGGCATCGGCATCGGCACCGGCATCGGCACCGGCGGCAGCGACTGCGGTAGTAGTTGCAATAACAACAACAACAACAACATCGTCATCGCATTACCCGATGATTTATTACAGTTAGCAAATGCAACTGGCGTGTAGTTCATACCATACCCTGCTCCGTCTTCTTTTCACTCATCGCTGACTATTACCTTTGCCGTTGCATAGAAGTCAGCAGTTGCGTAGTTGCGCAGAATAAGCAGATAAATGCGCTTTGGACAAAAGAACCAACCAAAAAAAAATAAACAAAAACAAATAAAATAGAAAAATACAAAAACAAAATAAAAAAATAAATAAATAGCAAAAAAAAAAAAAATTATAATTTTAAATTAGATAAACAGACACACGGCAGACAGGCCGGCGGCCGCCCAAATAAACTTGCAGTCAGCTGGATAGGGATTTTGATTATATTCATTTTTTTGTTGTGTTTTGTTTTTGTTGTTTTTACTTATAATTTGGCGTTTGGTCAAAGCATTGAAAAATATTGCAATGAAAACATGTTTTTGCAGGCAATGCTCACTGCATGTGTGCACGATTTGTTTTGAATAGTTGGAAAGTTTTAAAAAAACGAAAATTCAAAAATACAAAAATAAAATGCAGCCATTGAAACTTGTTCGAGTAATTGGGACTCCAAACGTTAAATAAATAGCAGCAGTGAAACCAACAATGAAAACAACAATGGAGATTAAAACAACAAATGCCGCTTTGACTGCTGCCAGGAACATGAGAAGCATCCCTTAGCAACCCACAGCTGACACCTCGAACATAATTTGCGCTGTAGCGCCATTTTGGAACCAAACTGTCAGTTGATTAGATTAGACTCATTTCGATAACATTTGACATTTTGGGTAAAAGTTTCGTTGCCTTTAGATTCTGGAGATCTTATGTAGATTCTTTTGCATTTTGTGATTTAGTTGAAGTTAGGAAGGTATTTGATAAATGTGTTGTCGATTTTATTTTAGTAAGAATTGCCATTTAATCGTAAAAAAGTAAATATTATAAAATAACTTCAATATCCTAAATTAAATGTCTGAATAAACAAAATACTTTTTGCAGTGCGCTACACGCTTCGTAGTCAAATTAATATGCAGAATAGCTTACTCTAGAAAATTGGCTTTGTTTGTCTACAGGATTTGCTTAAATAAATCAATGTTTCATTTCTTATATGTTTTTATTTATTTCAAAATGTTCATATATTTTTAAAATGATTTTATGTTATTTCATTTGAGTCTTTCTTCTCGACTGCAATTGCCAATCAGAGATTCCTGCTTAAATTACATTTGAAGCGAAATATTGATTCTATTTTCTATTTAAATTCCAAAATGTTTACGAAGGACTTTTCACGTTTGCGTGTTTGTGTGTTTAACAGCAACAAACAAAAGGCAATGTCAAAAAACTTTAATATTCATTCTGTCTCTCACACACTTCCGCACCGCACCACACCACACCACACCACACCACACCACACCACACAGCAAGTCTCAATGGAACATTACAGTGCACAAGTTGTTTATCGAGGCACTCGTCCTTATCAACAAAGACACATCTGAAGTGCGCTGGCACACATCAAGGCAAAGTGAAGCAAAGCAAAGTAATGCATGAGAGCTTGCCAAAGCAAAAGGCATTGTAAGTGTACGTTAGAAGGGGGTACGGGAAGCATGTTGTGCGTAGGCAGCACAGACATGTCTTCAAAGCTGCTGCAGCATTCGTCAAGCAATGACAAACATGATGGCAACATATGTACTTACACAGTTTCGACTAACAGCAGCTGCATTTTTATGAAAAAAAAAAAAAAAAAAGAATAGAAAAAAAAAATAGAAAAAGTGGGTGGGTGGGTTTAGCTATTACGAAATACCCATACCCGAGCAACATATAAATGCAAATAGTTGCACACAAGTGTCGAAAGACATGTTGACGTGCGTTTGTCGTTGTTGTCGTTGTCATTTTTGTTGTAGTTGTTGTTGCCGCTGTAACTGTTATTGTTGCCAACGGCAAGTGAACGTCTTGCGCTTTTCGTCAACTAAGGCACACAAACACACACACACACACATACACAAACACAAAAGTCCGGAAAAGAACTTCGCTACCGGCTCACATGTGACTCGCAACGGTGGAACATATTTAAAAATGCAAACAGCTGCACAAGCGTTCACACAACGCTGTAGAGGCGCTTAAACTTTGCTCTTAATCAGTAGAAAAAAATAAACATAAACAAAAAAACAAAAAAAAAAAAATAAAAAATAGAAGCTGCTCACGTATTAAAAATTCAAATTTGTGCAGTCGTGCAGCTACGTGAAGTTGTGTACGCGTTAAGTTGCTTAGGCAGCACATTTAATTCCTTGGCTGCTGTGTCTTTGCTTCGTTGGTCCTTGGAGTGTTTTCACCCTTGCTCATTATCATTAAAACTGATGAGGCGTAGACGAACGAGAAAGCAGCAGAGAACAATAAAAGAAAATGATAATTGCAACAATTTGCCGCGCCAAATCGATAAAAAATAATGTGCCAAGCACAGAGCAAAGGAGAATGAAAAGAAAACAAAAAACAAAAACAAAAGAACAAAAAAAAAAACCAAACATTCAAAAAAAAAAATAAATAGCACAGAAATTTGTACGCTAAAAATAGCAAGACGACGCAGACAGGCAGATACGCAGTAAGTCTGACTGACGTTTGTGTCTGTGAAAGCGACAGCTTCGCCAAACACTCGCATCCACAGCGGAGCAAACGAAGTGGCAACACTTCTCGTACACTAGACAACACAGTGCATATCTTTGAGTGTACACGCGTGGCAGCAACATGTAACTGCTAACTAAATAATGTACTGTGTGCGTGTATAGTCAAGGCGACTGTGTCTCAGGCGATGCAGCCAGTCGCCATTTTGTGGCATTCGTATGAAGTAAATGTCGTTAACCGGAAATGCAAAATGTCACATGCAGTAAGTGGAAACAGATTTCTCATGAAGACGTGCGCGCACGACTGACATTGACAAGCGTAAAAAATGACATGTGAGTCTTAAGAAAACGAGGCATCTCTCAGCGGGTTGGTCTGAAGCACAGCCATACATGTCTGGAATTTTTTATTTTTTTAAGGAAATTCTTTCGTTTACTTCTAAAAGTGCGTATAGCTAATGGGTAGTTTTGGTTTACTGTCATTTTGCAAAGGAAATCGCAGAACAAGTGACTTTTCTCTTCTATATACCCTTACGCATAAATTAACTATCGACAAATATTTATATATGTATAGGGTATCCCGCGTGTAATTAGTTTTCACGGTATAACTATGAAACAAAAACTAACGAATTCAGTAGCAAAGTTGAGCAGTAAATGTGTTTTAAGTAACTCTGAATGTAGCACAGTTTCTTTCAAAACTTTTAAAACTACCTATGCAAAATATTTTTTAGTGATGCCACACACATGCCAGCGATGTGAGTGCTGCGTATGATGCGTGTGATGCGAGTGATGTGAGTGATGCGAGTGTTATTGCAATGGGCTTTACTTTATTTGTTTTATTTGCTTTTTAAAGTTGAAACTAAGCTGCTTAGTGGCTTTGCGCACTGATTGCCGAGAAGTCGCATAAAGCTGCGGGAATATGTTCCCTTCGTGATGCGGTGGAGTGGTTTGTGCGCTTGGGCCTATGACGTGTGCACGCGGATGTGCCTGGGAGCCTGTTAATGAAATTTTGACGTTGTTGTTTTTGCGGCTGTTCACGAGTTACACTGACTTGTCAACATCTTGTGCCTACTTCTTAAGTTTACTCTTTGCTTTTGTCACAAAATGTGAGGAATTTATAACATTCTGTGGTTCGCATGCTGGGATTAACGACGTGAAGTAATTTTGCCTAATACTTTCGCAATGTGTGTGTGACTCGTTTAAGTACGAATTTGAGTTAAACATTTGGGAATGAAATTCACTTAAAATGCGAATTCGCTTATTTTGAATTTTAATTTTCTGTCACATATTTTATTGTAATGAAATGTCGGTGGCGATTTTATTCAATCTGTAAGTCCATTAGCGCAGACACGAACGTCAGTAGAAATTATCATTGCCACGCGAGCGCTCTTCCACATTAACATCTCATATTGCGCATACGCCTCGTTTGCGTGTGTCCAAGTAATGCCGTCTGCTGTCTGTCGCCGGTCGTCTGTCGTCTGCTTTGGCCCAACCTCATGCACTCATGCCAGTAGCTTGGCTACTGAAAGTGTGTTTAATTTGATTTTATTGTTGGATGTCACAAAAAAACGAAAATGCATAAAAAAAATTAAATAGAATTTGCAATGAATATGAATGGAAATTTTCATTCATTGAGCCAAGCGACATTTACTCATTCATACATTGTATACCCATTCACGGCACTGTTCCCTGCTGCCGTTCAGCTCTCCGTTCGTTTGTTCATTCGTTCGTCGGTTCGTTGGTTTGTTGGTTTGTTCATTTGTAAACTCGTTCATTTGATTATTGAATGGGTTCGGTGAGATTACAATTCAAGTATGGCTATGATGGCTGGCTTTTAATTAGTTTTTGACGCTTGCTTTGACGGTCGGGAAAACGTTTTTAATTAACATGAAAATCCCAACTGTTAGTTGAGTGAATTTATCTGCTTTATTTTTTAAACGTTTGTCATGAATTTTCAAGGGGTTCATTTGTATGCTGATTTATTGCAGTTTTTATTTTATTTTTTAGTTTTTTTATTTTTCGTTTTCAGCTTTTATTTTCAATTTATTTAGTTAAATGCATTAAGTCTGTGACAGAGTGTGACAAATGGCTTAAAAGCTTTATATTATTTTTAACTGATTAGAACTTCTATAGAAGACACCAAGTGCTTTCATTTTATGTTCATTCCATAACGTTGGCATTATGTGGCGATTTATGTGTGCGTTATCAGTCGTTGCTTTGATTAGGGACAATTTATATTATTTTGTTTCAACAAAGTCTATTCCCACATTGCACAATAATTTAATCCACAGCTGCTGACTAAAGCCAAATAAAAACACATGGCGAAGCATAAAGCGGAGATGGCTTCTTGCGCTTTGAACTAACAATCGAATCATTTATGTGACATTTAATTATATTATTTCAATGAACTGATATGCATTTTAATTGATACACAGTAGACACTGTGTCTTTGCAGCTCACATTGACTATTAAATGCCCAATAAAACAATCTTCCTCTGCTATATTTACAGTTGTAGTTGAAGCTTTCACAGTAAACTTGCAGTTACGACAAAATATTGCTGTAGTTATTTTTGGTTACCTTGTAAATTTGTTTCCAAATGAATAAACCAACTTATGCCAATAATAACAAACGAGTAAGTGTGTGTGTGTGTATGCATGTGAGTGTGCGTGAACGTGAGTGCGTGCCTTTGGTGAAGGCTGTAACTGAACGAACAGGCTTAGACATCCTTCGATAGCAATTGACATGCTGGACGGGGTTTGGTTTGGTATTCCATTGAAGTCATTTCAATTTCGCAAAAGTTTGCAAAGTAAGGACAATCGACATCAGTCGAACTGATGTGCAAATGTGGCAAAATGTCAGACTAGACAAAATTTTTGCCACTCGCCTGAATTGTCTCTGAGTGTCTGAGTGAAACTGCAATAAAGGTATAATTTATGTAACATAAGCAAAAATGTGAAACGCACTAAAGGCAAACAAAGGATGTATGTATGGGGATGTATTTGTGTGTGCGTGCGTGTGTGTGTGTGCGTAGGAAATGGCGTGCAATAAAATCGTATTGGAAATTTATACAAATGCCTAGGAATTATTTGAACGATCCGAGTGGCAATTTCACTTTAATTGTCGTTGTTACATTTGCACACGAGCGGTAGGCGCAGGCACGGATGAAAAATTGCCGACATCATCATGTTTGCGCATAAGCCAGACGACTATGGCACTCTCGGTGTACGTGTACGTCTTCATGTACGCGTGTGTAAGTGTGTGTGTGTGTATGTGTAGGGCTGCTTCCGGTATGCGATGTTTGGCCTGCTTGCTAAATTGAGCCATTTCCGCTGTGCTGAAGGCATACAATGAGAAATGGCACAAAACGGCATATTTAGGTAAAACTTTGACTTGTTTGTGTTGCCGTTATGGCTTAGATTTGTTATTTACAGCCAAGACACAATTTGTTGCCTACTTTTAGGCTTTGCTAACGTTGACGTGACTTTCTCAAACAAAGATAAATACAAAAAAAAAAACAAAAAAAAATAAAGAATGCCAAGAATCGTTTAATCATGCGTTTATTTTTAAATAATTTTGAATTCATTTAACTCACGTTTGCAGAGAAGAAAATCAACGCTCAAAAATTAAGCAAATGGAAAACTATGCAGCACTTTAAATTATGCCATGACACCCTACACTGAAGTACGGCTCTTGCGGCGCTCGTTGAACCCGGCTGCCGTGAGCTCCCGTTTGTGCTCCCTGAAAGTTAGTCGCATTTAAATTAAATTCTACTGCAGCACGTTTTGTGGGTGCTGAGTATTCTTGCACTATGCGGTGCGCGGAGACTTTTAATGAGGCACAAAAGTTTACCTCCTCGGGAGTTTAAGTTTTTAATAAATTTCATCTGTGCTGTGCCACATTAAGTTGCTGAAGATGCATGCTGCGAAACATGTCCTGCAACATGTCGTGCAATTTTAACATGCATAATTGTTGTTACTTTAGTTGTGGTTGTTGTTGCTGCATTTGCTGCCATTCTTGCCGTTGCCTTTAATCAGTGCGGAGCATTTTTGCATACTCGCGTATTTTCTGCTTCACATTATTCATTATTGTTATTATTATTTATACCGCACACTATATAAAATGCAGCACAGCAGAATGTCAACGCCACATGTGCAATGACATGCAGGAGAAGAAGTAGCAGAAGAAGCAGAAGCAGGAGCAATTCAAACCAGTTGCATGCGTGCGAGCATGCATACACAAGAACCACAAGCACAAACCGAACTACAAACACGAAACACACGTTTCGTGGCTGCGGGAGTCTCCAGCCACATTTCGCATATTGCACGCGATTTTTTTTAAAGCATTCCGCCTTTTTTTTGTACAGAACTGATTTCATACCTTGTTGACGTGTCGCTAGGCTGTAAATTGTGCATGAGAAATGTGTGTAATTTGTTTTTATTTTTTCAACTTTCAAGTTACATTTTTATTTTTGTTCTTTCTGTTTAATTTTATTTTCATTTGCTTTCTTCCTTTTTGCAAGCGTCTTAACACGCAAGCATAATTGGATTGCTGTAGAAAATGTCACCAGCGTCTCAACGTTATATGTCAGAAAGTAATTTGGACAAATTTTGATAAAGAAATTAAGTGGAATAAAGTTTTCCATAAGCATGTAATGGCTGCGTTGCAAATATTACGTATACGACGTGTGTGCATGTTGCCAAGGAAACGTGCGTTTTTCTATGTACGATGCTGACGTTTATTGGCTCTGGCATATTTATATGCACATATAAAGCAGTTTCGGTTGTTATTGGCTGGCGCCTTCAATTATAGACTCATATTGCGTTTCTTACTGAGTAACGCATGCGATTAAATTAACTTTACTCTTGTTCATATTTTATGTGTATGAAGCATAATTGGCATACAGTTGATTTTCTAAGTGAGCTTTTGTTACTAGAAAAATACTTTTATTATTTTGCTTTGCATTTTAAAATAGCACGTATACGTCATGTCGTTGCCAACTGTAATGCTATGATAAAGCAGAAATTTGCAGTTTATTTTCTGCATTTTGTTAGTTTCTTTTCAGTTTGCTTTGTTTGTTCCATTTGAAGACTATTAGATAAACGCAGAAGTGTCCAATAAAGCTGTTGCCAGAGCAAGGTATGAAAAGTAAATTACATGACCAAAAAGAAATAAAAGACGAAAATCAAACGAATGAAAAATAAAAAGTGCTGCAAATCAGCATTTTTTTTTGCAAAGTCAACATTTTGCGTTCTCTGCAATGAAAATAAAAAGTCAATTCGTTGTAATGCACGCAACTGAAACTGAAACCATAGAAATGTGCGCAAAAAAATGAAGCAAAGCAGTATTTCTGTTTGCGCTGATAAAAAGGGACTGTAGCGTAAAACAATCGAAATGCTGAAGAGTGAGCGACAACAAAAATAGCAGCAATAATAATAAAACTGAAATAGAAAATCGCAATAAAGCATATGAGCTACACAATAGCAACAGCACATCGACACACACACACAAACACACACATATTTATATATAGAATTGCGTTCGTATGAGGCTTTGCATGTGATTGAACTGCATACAGCTGTGTCACATTTTACTATTTCGTGTCTGTGAAACAAAAGCTTTGAAAGTAGCAACACTTGGTATAAATAATAAAAAAAGAAAAGGATAAAAAATAGCTAAAGGCATCGAATTGCATTTTACTCACGCACGCACGCACGTACGCACATACCTATTTACAAACGAAATACATTTTGTGTTCTACGCTTGGCGCTGTGCAAACATTTTCATTAAATGCTGCATATTGAGCTGAAATCGAGCCAAGACGACGCAGACCCAGATAGCCTGGCAACGGCAATAACAGACGGAGAGAGAGAAAGCATAAAATCAGAATAAAATGCGAAAATGAAGAAGAAACTCATTAGTGTACGCTGGATAAATAAAAGTTGTGCGCATAGACGATGATTGAACGCTTGGCGAGGCGGAGCGAGACGAAGTGGGAGTGCCTGAAAAGGACTTGGCAGTGCATGTGAATGCGAATGAAATTGAAAATGTATAATATCCGCTTTCAAAGCTACAAGTGAGCTGCTGGGTGGGTCGGGCGTCATGCGCCTGGCGTTGAAGTTTGCATGCAGCTCTAATAGCTGCTGATGAACTTTCGTTTGCCGATTGCAAATACTTTTGCTTTTGTTTATGTTCTATTATTTGTGCGCATACTTATGCTGATATTTATGCAAAACGTCCAAACAGCAGCAGCTGTGCGCGTTTAGCGGCTACGTGACGTATGCGCAATGTGAGTTGATGCAAAAGTTATATTACGTATACGCAATATATTTATGAGTATATTCACGTTGCTTTTTGGCAGCACTGCCGGCTGCTTGCGTGCTTTATTTAATGGTCTAACGTGGTTCTGATAAACATATTGATCCAATTATGCGCTGACTAAGTTGTTTGAGATAACTTTTCAATCCTAACGTTGTTGGCGGTACTTATGCGAAATAACTTTATTTAGAAACTGAAAAAAGAATAAAAATAATAATCTAGTGACAAGTAACTTTTTGGCTTTTAAAGGCATAAAATTATATTTGAAAAATGGGTGCGTTGAATTTTCAATCACTTTAAAATTCAAGCAATGCGCATCATAGTAGCCATTGAGTTTATTGCTATGTGTGCAGCGTGGCGCATAGTTGCTTGTAATTACATTACTATAAATCGAATTACTGACCGTTAACAAACCAACAAATACCCAGCTTGTGTGCAAAACCTAAACCTTGGAAAATAAAACAAACAATATACTTTGTCTAAATCTATATATGTAGGAGTATATATAAGAAAATGAAAAATACTATGCACATTTTCTGCGCTCGTAACTTGTTAAAAGTTTTACATGCTCGCATATTATGTGAAAGAAGCAATTTATATATAAACGTATTTGTGTTTTATTTTCATTTTATATTTTTTATTGGTGCTGCTTTTGCTGCTCTTGCTGCTGGCTGTTGGCTTACAATTCTTGTTAGTTTCATTTTAAAGCAATTTCTCAACAATGCAGCACTGCAGCGCTTGGCGCTACATTATTGCACTCGGACTGGCACGAGTGCAGGCAAGACTAACTGACAATCTTAAAAGTTTCCACTTGATGGTTCAATCAAAACCAGAAGCCCCGTTTAACTACATAGTAGCAGGCACATCAGACACTTTGCACACACGTCACACTTGCAGTGCGCTACTCGGAAGCTGGCCACTCATCACACACCATTCGACACTCAGCACTCGCCACACGGCGCCCCCTGCTGCTGCCGTTAGCCACTTTGGCATAAAGTACGTGTATCAAAATTGGCAGGCATCGTGCAGAGTAACTGGCCAAAAGCAAGGCTGCATGACAGGCGAGGAGAGGGCAGTGAGTGTGGTAATCAACGACGTTAAATTAGCTTTCTATAAAAATGAAGTACTACTTTTTTTCTCTTGGTTGGGCTTTTTTGTTTTTCGTTTTATTTTTGCTTGTCAGTGCCTTTGCCGTTGCTTCTTCTTGGTACATCCTTCCGCTTGCAACTTCCGTTCGACGCCATGTTAGGAATTAACTTAATGTTTAATTTCAACACAAGTTTGCTTCCTCGCTGCAGCTGCGATGTGTGATGAGGAGTCGGCGACAGCCGGAGTGGGGAGGTAGGTGTTGAGGGCGATTGCTGCTTGCCAAGGAAATGAGTTGAGTCGTTGCACAGCGCACCGACTACCAACCAAAGTGTCCTTAAGTGCTGCTAATGCAAGCAACACAGGAAGTCGCTTAAACTGGCTTCAAAGCACAAGGAGCCGCACAAGTAAGCAAGCAAGCCAGCGAGCAAGCAGCTAGGCGAGGTGGGGGACAGAGCCGGGCCGGGCTCGCTGGCATATGGCATTTTTATGGCAAACGTTTTATTAGTGGCTCTTTATTTTCCCTTCGTTGCTGTTGTTGTTGTTGTTGTTGTTGCTGCTGTATTTAAGTTTGCGCAAGATAAATTAGTTCTGCGGACTAGGTTTTGCGTTTCGTATTAAGTTAAAGGATGCAAAGGAAGCATAAATGTATGTATACTCAAAAAGGACTTGGAACTTAAACTTAAGCTCTGCCAGACTGAAGATTTAAAATCATTATGATGTTTTCGTGGCTTCAGTTGCAATTTAAACTAGGCATAAAAGTGCATGAAATTAGGCCTGGTTTTATGCAGAAGTCTAAGAAATACTCAAGACCGAGAGCTATGCTGAAGACGAATCAACAAGCGCACAAAGAAGATGATAGGCCTTAAGATGTAGTTTCAAGGATTTGCTCTTGTAAGCATTCATAATTTAAATAGTGCTAACTGTATGGCTTTCACAAAGTTCTGCATTGGAATGAATCAGAAGTCAAACGTGGTTGGATTGAGGCAATTGTCAATACATGCCAGGAGTATTATATACATATTATATATATGATTACAAGGATAATAAATGTTATAGAAGGTGGGTTTTTATTTTTATATAGGTAAAATTAAAGTTGGCTTTAGAATTGTTTCTTTAGTCTAATGATTATGTTTGTAAGTATGTTGTTTCTTCGAGTTTTTTGTCTGAATCGAAGAACAAAAGATTGGCCTTAATTATTAAGATACAATATGTTTACAGTTTTACTTACAGGAATCAAGAATTTTTATCTCATTTTCGCTTTCATGTCTGAATTTGTTTTGAATTGCGCCTCCTGTATGTGAACCTGAAATGAAGAAGAGAAACAATTAGTTGAAGTATTTTTTTAAAAGCAAAATATGAAACAGTTTATATAGGCGAAACTGTTCACTGAGCCCAAGACCTAAGCTTGGTGCAATTGACATTTTCTTTGCAAAGAAGAAAATTTAAATGGCTTCACTAATGTACGTACAATAATGCTATTCGAAGTACTGACGAAGTTCTACAAAGGACGTGTGTTCCAAATAACAACTAATCGATGCATGCGAATACTTTCTTTTATGTTTTCCTACAGTTTATTGTCTTTTGTGGATGCCATTTTGTTGTTAAGTTGCTTCTGCGCATATTTGTGACAAGTGCGGTCCTTTACATATTCGCAGAAATATTTCTGTCAGCGCATATAACAATCGCTAAAAGTCCAATCCACTTAGGTTGAATAAAAAAAAAAAAAAGAAACAAAAGAAAACTAAGCAAAACAAAAAAATGAAAACAAATGCAGCTATGCTTAGTGAAACTATTGTTTAAATACATGTTTATGCTGGCTGCCACAGTCGTGTGTTGTATGTTGTGTGTTGTGTGGTATGCGGCAAACTCATAGTACAATGTGCTTCATGTGTTTGAGCTGCTCCTGGTGACCTCTTTCCAACAGCACCTGCACAAATAAAACTCGGCACAGACTCGTCCCCATGTCCTGCACAATGTTTCACAGCCGCATAATCACAAATAACAACAATGCAGGAAATAAAAAAAACCAAAACGAAAACGAAAGCCATAGCACAACAACAACAACAACTACAACAACAATAGGGTATTACTTGGTGCAGAACTAAACTCTCGGATGTGCAGGTGGCACTCTGCTCCGCCGACGTAGCCGTCGCTGGCCCCGTTTGGTGCACTTTTAGCATCGGCCGCACTTAAGCGGCTGAGTTCAAATGAGTTCTATCAGCGGCACTTGAGAGTTGTTGTTGTGGCTGTTGTTGTTGTCATAGTTGCTGTTTGCTCTTGTTATTCCTGTTTTTACTGGCTCTTGTATTTGTTATTGTTGTTGTTGTTGTTGTTGGCTCGCACTTACTTTTGCTAGCATGCATTATGCTGCTTTCCGATCCTTTTTTTTTTTTTCCTTTCTCTCTTTTTGTTTCTTTTTTTGTGTTTGTTACCTTTTCGCCATAGTTTTATGTTTCATAATGTTGTCTTTTTTTATTTTCGCCGTGTTCATCCCATAATTTATGAAAAATCCTGATTTAAACGATTGTTGCTGCTGCTACTGCTGTGTCGCTCCCTGTTCTATTCTCTGCTGGTCTATGCTGTTCTGTCCTATAGTGCACTACGCTGTCCCATCTGCCACTGTGCATTGTGCTGTCGCTGGCTTTAGCCGCCTTTTTGTGCTCCGTTGTCTGACTGTGCGAGTTGCCGAGTCGTCGAGTCGCCTTTACTCAGTTGCGGCTGCGTTGTATTTTATTATTTCGATGGAGCTGTTGGTTTGTTCTTCTCCAGATTATGTTTTGGTTTTTTTTCTTTTTTGTTTTATTTTTTGTTGTTTATGTTGTTTTCTTGTTTTTTGTTTTATTGTGGCTTTGTCTGTTGTTTATATTGTTTTTGCATTTGCTGTTGTTCCAAGTTTTGTAATATTTTTCCATTTATGAATTTTTCTTTCGAGTTTTCATTTTGGTGTTTTCTAATTTAGTCAGTTTTTAATGCTCAAGTCATGCTTCTCCTACCATGGCAACTTTTTGTTGTTGCTTATTTAAATTTTTAATTATTGAAAGTGGTTGAAACAATATAGCGATTAACATGAGTGCGTAAAGAAAGTTGTGTCGAATGGATTGTAGCGATTTAGTCTTGGGGCACTAACGGATAAAGCTTTAATGAAGAAATTTTCATAAATACCCACTCATCTTGTATTTTGCCTAATTTGTCTTGCTGATTGCTTTCTGAGATTGAATAGAAAATTAATTTATGATACATACAAAAAAAAAAAAAAAAAAAAAAAAGAGCTCACTGGTCTCAAAAATACAAGAAATAGTTCAGTTACTTAAGATCGTCTTCTAAGCCAGAACTTTTATATGATAGGTCTTGGAATAAAATTAATAAAATATAATAAAATAAATACGATTGCTGGAAGATACTGATCCAACTAAAATAAAATAAACTAGAAATGCAGGGCTATACTCGGGCGTAACCGACTATAGAAAACCCTGTACCCAATCCAAAACTGAATATATTTTTTGTTGCTTTAATATTTTGTATTCATATCGTAATATCTCAAGAAAAAAATTTTTTTTTGTAATAAAAGGCATTTTTTGACCGATCGTTCCAATGGCAGCTATATGTTATAGTAAACCGATATTTATCATTTTCGGAAATATGAATGAATATTACTTAAAATTATTAAATCCAAAATTTGGTAATGATATCTTATTAAACAAAAAAGATTTTCTCTGTAAATGTTGTTTTTCGGCCGATCGTTCCTATGGCAGCTATATAATATAGGAAACCGATATACGTAGTATTAAGATATGTGATTAGGCATTAGTTAAAACTATTAAATACAAAATTTCGTGAAGAGATCTTGAAAAACAAAAGGGATTTGGTTACTAAATATGGGTTTTCGGCCGATCATTCCAATGGCAGCTATATGTCATAGGTCGAATATCGAAAAAAAATAAAATTGTTATGCCTATGTAGTGGGCGAGTCTTTGTGCCAAATTTGGTGGTTGTAGGTCTTATCATTTCCTAGATCCGTGCGTTCATACAGACAGACAGACGGACATGGCTAGATCGACTCGCCTTTCGATGCTAATCAAGAATATATATATATATATATATATACTTTGTAAGGTTTGCCACGCCACTTTCTGCCCGTTACATACATTTGCACAAAATGGCAAAAATCATGTATCCCATGTATTTTGACCATCATTAAATCCTTCATCGGATTTTTGTCAATTACTTTATATAATTATAGTTTTCCACTTTTTTGTGACATTTTTAATGCATTATATTTTTTAGTTTTCACTTCCGCTGATCCAATGTCCGCGAAGACTATTTAAAAGATGAAAATACTAAATTATACAACCAAACCCTGGCTGAACTTTCCAATTGTTGAATTTCGAAATGATTTACGGTGCTGCAAAAGTTGTCTTATTGAAAACATTGAAAGGAACATTTTCGAGTCTCGAACTTTTTGCGAGTTTAAAGAATTCACAAATTGGCCAATCAGTTTGTGCTGCAAATGCAGCTTAATTTAGTGAGAATCACCTGCTGTATAGTGTATTTTGAAGAGGCTTAATCCTATTTGGCATTAAGTAACTTAAGTGGGAGATGGACAAAGGACGTCCAATGTACAATACAAAAGTTAGTATTCAGTGCAAGTACGTCATATAATTGAAGCAAACAATATATTTAATTTTTGCATATTTTAGTTTAGAGTTGTGTGTGGGGGTGTATTTTTAGGTTTATGTTTATTGTTTTGCAAATGAATCGATTTGACCTCTGAAGAGACCTCAGACTTCATGTGCAGATGTTTCCATTAAAAGAAATTAAACTGTGGTCTTTTTTCACATGCTTAAATGTTGATTGTGGTTATTTTATTTTTGTTTTTGATTTTGAAACGCACAAATTGTGTCGTCAGTTGACCACGGAGTTTACGAGTTTGGGGCCCAGTGGTAGGGGGGTGGGGGTGAATTTGTGGTTGTGGCTGAGTGTGGCCAAACGTGTACAACAAATTGCATTTAACAGTAAATTACAAATTCAGGTAAAATATGTAAGTGGCACTTTTGTGGCTTTTGCGTGCTCTGCATTTGGTCGCATCCCGAACTAAGTCAACTTCAACAGACTCAACTCGAGCCAACTTGACTCCATTTAACTTGGCTCCATACAAATTTTCCATATTTTGTTGTTAGTGTTTATTTTTCCTTGTTTTTTTTTTTTTTTTTGTTTTAGTTTTGGACGTTTAATTTATATGTCGCATACTAAGCTAAAACTAAATAAAACGTATTTAAGCCAAAGCGCCCGGCGACATTTGCAGTTGCAGTCGTGTGCCTTGAGCCGAGCACACAACGAATAGTTGACTTAAAAAAATGTGTCAGACTTTTTTGAAAAAGAAATTGCAACCCATGCGAGAATGTAGTCGACAAATAAATAAAAAAAAAAAACTGTTCTAAGTGTTATTAGTTGCGGAAGTGCAACAACATCAGCGACAACAACAACAATACGAAAAATAGTTGATATGAATGCACGTGATGAGTGTGCTGAAGCAAAGAGAAAACATCAGCATAGCAAAAAGCAGCCACTTACTTACCGCATTCATAATCCTTTGCACTGAAATAATAATAACAGCTAAAAAAAATAAAATTAAAAAACAAAAAAACAAAAACAATAAAAAATTTGAAAAAACTCAACTCAATTGCCACAATGTACATGAGTTTTCTTCTTTCGTACTCGCATGCTCGCTTCCTTGCCTGCATGTAGCAAGCACGGCATTTGCGAAAAAGGACATTCATGCACGAACGCCTGCAAGCCACAAACTGTAACTCAAACTCGAAATTAAAGTGAAGCTGAAATAGAAACGAGTTGCCGAGGAGCAACTTACCAAAGACAACAAACAGCCTTGCCTCGCACGTTGTCGTCACTTTGGCTTATCTACTTGGTGGGGCGGTGCACAGGAGGCCCGCATCCTGCGACCAGGCAGGATGCCATATAACCAGCTCTGTGCATTTTTTCTCACTTCCTGATTCGCACTTGAGGCTTTGTGTGTGCACACAGTACGGGATAGACAGCAGTCGGACAGACGGACAGGCAGACAGGCTCGTTTATACGCCCGCTGCATCGCTTTACTCGCTCGCATGCTTACCCGCTCACAGGCTCACGAACTTCATTCGCATTCGTGACTGCCTCCCATTTTGTCGTCCACTGACGGCGCAACATATTGTCTTTCAGAAAAGGAGCGTGAAAAAGTTTCTGCACAGCACACACACATTCACACTTCTGGGCGCCAACGCACAAAGGATCCTGTGGTGTTCTTTATGATTTCCCGTGTTTTGTCCCGCTTTTGTTGCGGCTTTTTCCTTTTTTCGTTTTCTTTTTCTCTTCTTTTCTCATTGTTATTGTTATTGTTTCGCTGCAGACTGCAGTCTCGGCGCACTGCCTTGTTGTTGTCGCTGTTGTTGCTTTAGGTAGCGTCTGCATGCGGGTGTCTGCACACTATTTGCATGATTTACACTTTCGAGCTAACGAAGTACAAGTGTTGAGTAAGGCCTGCAGCTCGCAGCAAGGATGCAACGCAACGCGTACGCATATGCATGCATGTAAAGTGCAAGGATATTAGCCCTTAAAGCTTTGCCACTGACTCCTAAAAGACGTTCGATTGTTGCTTGTGCAGCGAAGCGCAATGTGTCGAATGCACGTAATCAATTTTGATATATGCAGCCGTGTGCTTTTCTTCCTTTTCTGAGCCATATTTTGTAGTATTTTTGAATAATTGGCTAATCGTGCACTTGGTTGCGGTTACGGAAGTGGTCTTAGATAAAGAGTGAAGGACGAATTCTTAGAATTCGCATATAATATTAAATTTAAAAATCTTTCAAAATACAATTTTTGGGATATGGGTTTCGTTTAGTATCTGGAAGAGCATTGGGCATCTGTGCAGCTAGGCAAGGATAGTCGAGAAGTATGTACAATTGTTTTTATGCAAGAAAACTGATTTGGTTCGAGTTATATCATCATGTTGAAGATGTAGGAATAAATGATTAGTATGTATATATACATATACGAACTAAAGGTATTTTTTGTATTTATCATAAGTCAAAAATTTTAAATCTTGGAAATTAAAAAAAAAAAAAAAAAAAACAACAGTTATAAATAAATCCAACTCAATAATTTAATTAAGAGCGTATCTTTCTTTGGTTACACACTAATAAAGCCAAAAGCCTCAAATATCATAAATATGCATATGCGAATACATATATCCATTCACATTGTATATTACTTAACTTATATTAAATAGCTAAAGTAAGCTCTAACAGAATAAAAATTGAAAAAGGGTATCTAAATGTCTAATATCATAGTTAAATACCCGTGTATATGTTATAATTAAGCAGAACTGAGATATATTGCATATACACTACATATTTCAGTGGTCAAACACACACACACACAGAAACATACAGTCGTGTTACACTTTTAATTACAATTTAGTAACTAATAAATCGCAAGCAAAGCTCAAATGGGTATCTTAAGCAAAATTTATGTTGTCATTTATGTAATTATAATGAATTCATTTTTTGGTAATGGCTTTTACTGGTGAATGCTGAGCGATCGAAATTCTTGCTTTACATATATATCTAGTTGACCTTAAATGTATTAAATACAAGTTAAATTATTTTGAACGCTTTGACAGAATTTAAAATAAACGTGAACACGAAAGACAAAAAAAAAAGTAAAATACTTTTAATTTTTGGCAGAGAGTTAGCTGAATGCAGCAGATGTTGCAGTTCCTTGGCTAAGTTGGAGTGTAGCAAACAAATGCACACCTCCGCAGGAAAGAAGAGAAAGGAATGATGCAGTTAATGGCAATGTAAATGCAGGCCGCCATTTTGCGAGCAGCGCGCAACATTTCATATACCCTGCAACACTTTTTTACGATTTTTTTATTCATTTACTTGGGTGTTGTTGTTGTTGCTCGCTTGTGCTTTGCTCATAGTTCAACGGAAATACGCCATTCTTTTGGCGCTTTATTATTATTATTCCTTTTGTTGCTGTTGCTGTTGTTGTTGGTGTTGATTTTTTGTTTTCCTTTTGCCGATGCAGACATTTTTTCTTGTTGTGCGTTTGCCGTTTGGCCCGCGCACATGATGGCCGCAAATTGTTCGCTGCAAGTAATGTGCCGAGTGAACGATATGCCCGCACATGTGAGTGCCGGGTGTGGATGCCGACGTGTGGATGGCGGGGGTGGGTGTGTGTAGCGTAGTTAAAACGCGGCTTGCGTTGCAATTTCAATGTTTGCTTAGTTAAACAAACTTTAAGCCGGAAATGGAAACGGGTGCAGCCATTTTGCTATGCGCTACAATTGCTCGGCTGCATGTGGCCAGATTAAACACATTTTTTAGTTTTTTAATGTTTTTTTTCGTTTTATTTGTTTTTGTTTATTTGTTTTTTTTTTGTGTCAAATTTTTTGTTGTTGTGCTTTATGGTTGAAGTGCAGTCGAGAAGCTGTACGGGTGTCTGTTGTTTTTGTTGTTGTTGTTGTTATTGCTGTAGTCCTCTTTGCCGCCAGCTGCTGGTCTTGCCGTTGTGTGCCATTGGCAGGCGACTTCTGTGCGGCATGTTTCAGAATTTATGACGCACATTTTGAAGTGCTTTGTTGCCGTTGTTTGCTGTTCTTTATACTCGCTCATTATTTTAAGTTATTTTTCTTTTTTCCTATTTGTTTTTTTTTTGTGTTATTTTGGTAATATTCTTCAACTTCTATCGACTTTTTTTTTCTACCTTATTTATGTCTTGCATAATTTAAATTTATTAAATTTTCTGTTGCATTTCCTACAATTTATTTCAATCTCTGTGAGCATAATGGATTTAATTTTGTTTGAGTTTAATTAAAGCTTAGCATTTCATTGCATTCTGTTTCACAAGTTGCTTTTGCTTTTTCCTATTTTCGTTCTGATGCTTATGCTGTTGCTTTGTCCTGTCTTGTCTTTGTGTCGTTGTTTTTGTTGTTGTTATTATAAGCTAATGAGCTGAGTGCGTTTCTACATAAAATTAAATGTTGTCCTACTTCAGTGACAGGCAACAGCGTCTGCGACAAGCAGCACAGACAAGCGCACAAATAACAGAGTAAACTAACGAACAGCAGGGGAAGGAAGCGAGACAAGGCAAAGCAAAGTAAGCCAAAGTGAACTCAAATAACAAAGAGCAGAATACGAATAAGAATCCGAATTAAAATACAGGCAAGACGACAACATAAGGCAAAGTAGTGCATTGCAGAGTCAAGCAAAGCAAAGCAAAGCAAAGCAATGCGAAATCATCGAGTTGTCTTAAGTTTTCTTTTCATTAAAATGTATGGCAGAACACGTTTGTGCGTGCGTCGAGTGTACGTGTGGGCGTGTATATGGGTGTGCTTGTGAGTGAGTGAGGTAGTGTGTGTGTGTCATTAGCACATGGCGTATGAGTGATAAGGATGCTCGCAAGCAGCTGAAAGCAGCTGACAGCTGTATTTGTTTACGCATTTCGTTTCGAATCGTTTCGCTCTGAGTACGTGCAGATACCCAACACAATCATGTGAATCCTCTTTTGTACACAAAAAATATAAAATAAAATAAGAAAAGGAACGCAAATTTACTGGAAAATGAAAAGAGAATAAACAAATGACAAAAAAAAGGCAAACCTTGAAATCAAAGTTTTCCTTCTGTTGTGCAAATAATCGCCCATAACACTTGTCGCACACGCGCCGACGACATTCACACGACTCGGTGTCTATTTTGGACTTTCTTTATTGTTTCTCGTTTATTTTTCTAATTCTTTTTTTTTCATGTTATTGTGTGCAGCTGGCCATAATTTATGCAGCATTAAACAATATTTTCACTCTGCCACATCTGGTATATATTTTTTTCAACTTAAACAAATTTGTTTATCGCAAATTGATAACATGGCAAGATGAGAGAAAATTCATTTGCTGCTACATCACTTTAAAGAAGATAGTAATATAAATTTTTTTGTATATAAAAGCAGGAAATAAAATATATTTTAGGGCGGCACCTATGCTCTGTTAAGTGGAAAGCATAAAGAATATACATTTTTTAGTACTGTTCCAAGTGATTGAGGTTTTTTATTGTAATAGAAAGAAATTCCTAACATTTTCCTTTCAGTGAGCTTAAAGAAAAATTTTAAGTCGAGATAACAACGAAGTAAGATGCAATCGTTACTCTGATTTTGTTAACATTTACTCGGTGTACATTTTTTATCACAGACTTATTTGTGTAAATAGAAAAAAAGAAATGGCTCAAGCCGAAGCCAAGATTTTTAGCTGGGTATAAAATCTATCTAAAGAAATGCCCATCAAATAACAAATAAATATTGTGATCCTGCTGCCACGTCTGGCTTGAAACTTTCTTTCATGCATATGAAAACAAATGATTCTAATTTTAAATGAATACGCGAACGAAAGCCATACTTCCTTTTGAAATTTATTATGTTGACTTGATGTCTGGCGCATGTATCCATTTTATTACCATACCGACAAGAATTGTTCGTTGCTAATTTAAGAATACATCAAAATTCTCCGCGCAACATGCCGCGAGCTTTCACAGGGGTTGCCCATGTAGCAAATAAATTAAGCACAGCTGCGTGCTTAGCTATGAGTTAGAAACTTTTTCTTTCGAATGTTTACATTTGTTAATTTTGGCAAAAACAAAAACGGGAAAAGCGACGTTTGTCGTGGCTGCCTTTCAGTGGCTTGACAAGGTGCGTCGATATAAATAAATGTCGCTTAAGGCAGCTGGCGTGAAGGTGAACATGAATGTTACTTGTATAATTCAATAATGCACGGCTTACATGTGCGAAAAAGCGGCAAAAATCGAGCAAAAAAACGAACTCTTAGCAGCAAAGGCAGGAAAAACGGCGAAAAAAATGTATGAAAAACCAAAAAAGTTGACATAAATCTGCATAAAATATTCAAACAGCAACATGCAGGAGGAGCACAACGAACCAAACCGAGTCGAAGCGAGCTAAACGAGCGGAGCGCAGTTGAGGCGAGCCAGGAGGGGCATAGTTGAGCTGCGCTGAGTTAAGTGTGCTTCGCAGTAGTACCCACGTATGTGTATTGTATGTATGAGTGTGTACATGCGAGTACATCCATTGTACGTATCAATACCGGGATGTGGCATGTTCCCGTGTAGACACTTCAGCATGGAGCATCCAGCCCGGAACAAGCAGCACGAAGCCAAGGCGAGCTTGAATTATGCATGACAGCATTGAAATCTGTAAAATTATGCAAATACATTTCACCAATAATTTTATGCTAAAAGTGCGCTGCAAATCGAGACGAGTGCAAACGGAAGGGATAAAATAAAAATAAAAACCAGAAAATAAAAGGAAAATGCCAAAGGAGTTGATGTTGAATTTTCAACTTTATTTTTATTCTTCGTCTTATTTCATTTTATTTTTTTTCATAGTTGCTGCCGGCAGACGTGGCATAAATCCAAATAAGACTTTTTAGTTTTGCTCAGTTTTTTTGAGTCTGGCTTAGGGTTTATTTTCGGTGCAGCAAGATTTTGGCAACATTCTTTTGCAAGCAACACCAAAAACAAAAATCAATTCTTAGCTGTTTTATTTGGGTTTACCCTTGCGGCTGAGTTCGTTTATGCAGGATATTGAAACTTAGAACCGGTATCATGGCATAGTCGCATGTGCAGCTAAATCGGGTGTGGCCAAAGTGTTTAGTGTAGCGTATGTCATGTCGAACTTCACAGTTGCTAAGATGACTCGCATCAAAATACCTCAATGCTGAACATTTTTTATTGTGTAGCTTTACTCGGTTAGAAGACAATGAATATAGCTGTCTCTTTCAAAGATTTCCTTGTAAATGCTGACATTTAGGGATTAGGAATTTTATCACATACAATTAACTTTTGTAGTTATTATATGCGCATATAATTTATTAGCAATTATAGGATTTTTACATTTTTCATTACATAAACTATTCCTCATTCGGTCTAGAAGCCATTTCTTTTGCATAATACATCATTGCCAGTTCTCAGAACACTCTTTCAAAGTCAATAACTTCAAATGCTGTAAAAATTCATATGTTTAAGCATAATCTTCTAGAATACGGTACATTGGGGGCAGCTGATTCTTGAAAGATGAAAAGTTGAACGCAGGCCATTCACAAACTGTACAGATGTACAGCATATTTTATCAAGTGTGTGAAGGTTTTTTGTAAATTTGTGAGTTCTTTAAGATGCGACCATAATCTTAAGAAACAGAAATTATGTCTTTTTTTGTCGTTTCCCAATTCTGCGGATTACTTAAATAACCCAAAACATATTACTTAAGAAACTTCACTTAAATCCAAAATGTGGCTTTTAATAATTTCCACAAGAGTAGCCACTTAAGTGGAATTTGTTGAGAACGGTTTCCTCTTTTCGGAATTAACATGCGAATATCTAACAATAACAAAATGGCAGCATTTTTGGTGCCCCTTAAGATGTTCTTAAAAAAAGAACAAATGCTTATCCTTGAAACGCAAAAATGTATTTGCAAACAATAAAAATTTGACTTGCAAAAATAGAATGGCAAAAAGAAAACGAAATAAGGAAATTGAAAAAGGAAAACATAACCAAAGGCAGCACATCGCATATGAACGCGATATTCATGCATAACAATTGACAGCCCACAAATTGAACAAGCGAACAATAATCAAGTGGAGTGCGGCATGTGCCATGCGCCATAATGATGTTGCCAGGACCCGACCCGACCCGATGCGATCCGACCCGACCCATCATGCCAAGCCGAGCCAAGCCAAGCCACTCCAGTTTATGGCATGCTAGCGTGCGTATATGAAATGTGTCCCTCCTGCAATAATTTCCTATATTCGCATACATGCCATTAATTTTTCTTTTTTTCCTATTTATGCTTTGCTTTTTTTGTTTTGTTTGCATACGTTAATGCCGTCTATGGAAGAGTGTATTTATGCACGACTTGATTTCGCTATGTTGTAGGAATTATATTTTATTTTCATATATTTGTCTGCTGTTTTTTTTTTTTCTATTTGTGAAAAGTAGAAAAAAAAACGAAGTGACAAAGTCGAGGAGCATCAGCGTGGATTATACACTTACGTTAGGCAAGGGAAACGCATAAGCATAAGCATAAGCATATACTCGCCTTAGATGTTGAATGCGTATGCGTATATGATGGAAATGTATAATTTTGCATTTGTAAAGCATTTGTCAAAAAATACACTTTTGCGTCATTAACGCAGGAAACCGGCAAGGAAGCAGGCGAGCAAGCAAGGAAGGAAGATATTTTGCTTCGGTATCCGTATAAGATTTTACTCGCATTTGCCTCGAGATGCTTTGCCTAGCGTTGCGTTGCGTTGCGTTGCGTTAAATTGGGTTCTGCTTAATGGAAATTCTATGAAATTCATATGATTTCATTATGCTTCAGTAAATTCAGTTGCAAATAATTTACGCAAGTATTCAAATTGTAAGAATTTCAAAGTTAAGCAAATTTAAGGGTTGCCCATTTGAAGTTTGGCAATTGCATGCATTTTCTGTGTAAATTTCAACAAAAATGACTTTCATCGTGCATACACTGCGCGCAATTAAGTTTGAGCACGGTAAGACAATAATTTAATTCAAGCTCCAAGCACTCAAGTCTTATCGACTTCAATTGCATAGAAAGGCAGAGCAGAGCGAATCGAATCGTACTCCAAGCGGCCTGCTGCTGATGCTGCCCTTTTTCCTTTTTCTTGTTATATTTCGTTCCATTCACTGCTGTGTTCACGCAGTTAGTTCCTATTGAGCGCCCAAAAGCGTTGTCGAAGTGCACTCAACTTTGCATGAAGTGCCATAGCTCAGCTCTGCTTGGTGGTCCAGGACCCGCGCCGCAGCACTATGCAGGAGTATGCTGCACTCTATGAAGCCTGCTGCTCAGTGTTGGCTGGCTGGTTGCTTGCTGGGTTTTTGCATAAGGCTGCCGTAGGCTATGAATAAACTTCGCTGTTCAATGCCGTTCAACTTTGTTCAATATAAATATTTTTATTTAGCTCTAATAGAGCAGCAGCAGCAGCGGCAGAAAATGCAGCAGGCAAGTGCACAGCGGAGAGTAGTTGAAAAAAGCCGAGGAGGAGAAGAGCGACAGAAGTGCACACAATGTTTCCAAGCTCATCCTGTGCTCGCATTGGCTGTGCCTGGCACAAAGCATAAACAAAGCAAAGAAAACCTATCAACGTGCAAGAAGATGGTGAAAAACCTTTAAATGCAATAAAAGAGAAAGAAACTCCACAACGCCCCGCGATGCCACGTCACTGCCTGCTTATGGTTGCTTCTTCGTTGCTTGCCTGTCTCCTTAGCTGCGTTGCTCGGTCGCTTGCTGGTTCGTTCTTGAAGTTATGACAGCCAGCAACGCAAAACGTTCGATAATCCTTTGCATGGATGATTGAGCATTTTGGTATGCTTCTGCAGTTTTTGAACAGCTGCCATGCGTAGCCAGTAGCGGCAAGGAGAGCAATCACAACAACAACAATAACCGCTACAAGAACAACAACAGGGCGTCAGTTTGAGTTGATGAGCCTGGCAATGTTGTATCTGGATGTGCCCAAGGCATTTAAAGTAGATTGATGCCTTTTAAGGGCTTCTCCTTTGTGTAATTGAGTCGCAGCAGCAGCCGCCAGGCCACCTCCATGCAGCACGGAAATGGGTATGGGTATGGGTATGGGTGTGGGTATGGGTATGGGTATGGGTTTGGGTATGGGTATGGGTATGGGTATGGGTATTGGTGTGGGTATGGGTATGGGTATGGGTGTGCCGCAAATGTTGTGCATCTTGAATAATGACAAGCGGTTTGTTAGCACTTGACTAAATCGATCACATGGTAATGTACCAAGTGGCTTCGTGTATTTTTTATGCCTCGCACGCGGTAATTCTAAACGTAGTCTGTCATAAGTCTGTTCGTGCTTTGAGTTGTAGCTTGTCATTGCCTGTGTGAATCGACATATGGGCAGGCAGAGGTAAGGAGTGCGGTGTGCAGCTTCATTGGAGTTATGTGTGGCACATGTGTTGACGGTTTTTAAAAGCAATTACAGTTAAAAACGTGAAGTACTTAGAAATTATATAATTTATTGTGAACATTTTTGCATTGAAGTCAATTCTGCGATTTTCCTATGTTTAACAAAATCAAAGCAACTGATGGACCGCGAAGAAACCGCAATCGTGTCCGCATAATAAAGACACCCTTTTTTCTGCTTAAGTGAGTCATGACGATTGCGAATGCTGAACCCCATCAACCGAATACGCACAGCAGCAGCCAAAGTTCTGTTATGCCGCCACTCTTGACTCCTTAGGGAGTGTCTTCATTAGATAGTTTCATTGAAAGCAAATCAAACGCAGATCTGCTAAGCAATCTTATGAGTAATCAAAATAAGCAAGCACATAATGTGTCCTTCTGTGAACTTGAGCGGTGCTTGTCTTTATTGTTATGCTGCGTGTAATCAGTGATGCCAACTCCCGGCCCAGCTCATCGTCATCCCTCCGATCGGCGACATACGTAGCGTGACATTGGCAAAGCAGCCAAAGCTCAGCACAGCTTCCCGCATCACACTTCCCCACTCGTTTCATATCGAACGCCACATACGCATATGTGCATGACAACGCTAAAGGGTAAACAGTTTGAGCTCTATTGATGGCATTCCTTCGAGGGCACTCAACTCAACTCAACTCCGCAGCTGTATGCGAGAGCAAGCAAGGCGACATTTTTCAAGTTGACTGACAAACTGCGAAAGCTTTCGCGTTGGCACTCGGCTAAAACTCACTTGAGGAACTGCTGCCGCTGCCGCTGCCGCTGCCGCTGCCGCTGCCACTGCTTGGCTTGGCTACAGATTCACTGTCACTTTGACTGTGCACGATTGTCGCTGTGCTTAAGTTAGTCCACAGCCCTGGCATCCGCCTCCGCAAAAGTCAACGCAGCCATACGGAGCTCGTGCGCTTCGCGTGGCGTTGAAAATTTTTACTGAATTTGGATTAAGTGGACTTTGTTGCTGCGGTGTTTTTGTTGCTGTCGCTGATGTTGAGGTAAAAATATCTGCAGTTGACGATGGCACAACGTTGCCCGCCCTGCTGGTGGTTGGTATTTTCCATATAAAGTACACACAATCTTGCATAAAAGTTCTTGAAGCCAGCTTAGCATGCGACTAACGTTGTGCATATGCTTAACTCAGCAGACATTGCAGGCGAAGCGATGGCGGCAACGCAGCCGGTGCTGACAACGCAGAAGACGGCAGCGGCGACGTCCTTCGAGAGCACAGCAAGCATTGCCCAAGCAGAGGGCGGCAAACGCCCATCGGCGCAAAGATTTCATGCAAAATCCTTTACTCATGCAACGCAGCGTGTGTGAAACGGTGTAGCTGTGTGTGTGCGTTTGTGTGTTTGGGTTGGGTTTACTGGCTTCTTTTGCTGGGTGTAAGTGTCGGTGTTCGCGAGTGTGTGTGTGGTCTGTGTGTAAATATTTGCCTTCGTGTCAATAACCCGCTGTGATTTATTTCATATTTGTTTGGTTATGATTTTCTAAAAATAGTTTTTTCCCTTCAGTTGGCGTGTGTCGTCGTACGTAGGACATGACATTAGATATTCATTGTCAGTTTCCATTTCCGCATGTAAGTTTTTCTAAAAACTTTTTTCATTTCTGCATCTGGTTTCATTTTTATTTTTTTGCAGCATACCTTCAGGGGTAAATTTGACTGCTTTTGCGGTCTAGGCATTCCATATGCCTATTCGCAGTTGCCTTCTTTGGCTCGTTTCATGTGCAGAATTATTTGTTGACCTGTTGTTGGTTTTTATGATTTCAATGGGTTGCCAACGGCATAGCAGTATGGTGTTTGTGTTGCATAAACTTTAAGTGCTTCTTTTTTTTGCGTCAAATATGAATTCATTTATGTAAAAAGAGTTTTTATAAATACTCAACTATAAGAGCATAAGAATAATTTCAGTTTATTATGACTTAAAAAAAATTGTTTTTTCAGTATTCACGTTGAAATGAAATATTAAATTCAATATTTATTCAAGGCATTACTAAGACTCCACTCAATAACACCTCAGATAAAGGATCCGTCAGAGATGAGATGTTGTAGATTCAGTAAAAAATATGAAAATATATGACAATATGTTTGTTGCTGCTTAAATTTCGGATGCATATTAAACAACTGCAAAATTTCTAATGTTGCAGTGCGTATAAGCAATTTTCGGCATATGGGGGCATTAAATATAACGCATACGCCATGTGCACACGAAATTATAATAATTAAAATCTGTGCGAGCTTTTCATTCATGTATACAAACAACGCAATGTTAGACAATTTCGCATTGTAATGCGAGCATGAAAATCCATTGAAAAGCAACATAGAGCGACGTGTGCACAAGCAAGCGAATATTGTTTAAGGTTTTCCGCGTTGCTCTTCTATTTTTTAGCTGTTTTGTTTAGTTGTTGATGGTTTGTTGTCGGTTGTTTTTTTCTGTTGTTTTTCTGTACATTTTAATGCGGCACAGTTTGTGGTTGCATTTTATTTGCGTTTGCCGACTCATGTTGAAAATAACAATACACAAAAAGTGCGCATGGTAATGGTAAAGGGAAAGGGAAAGGGGAAGAGAAAGTACAGTCGCTGACGCTGTCGGTGCGGCCGGTGCATATGTTGAAAAGCTGCAAGCTATAAAACGTTAACAGACAGTTGTAAATGCATGGATGAATGTGCAGAGAGTCAGTAGTAGACCGGCAGTGCACGAGTGCGAGGCCGGCGGCTGGGGGGCAATGTGGGTAAGCAGTAACAGACAAGCGACAATGCAATACAATTTCATTGACACACTTTGTTTTTGTATTTGTGCGAATGAAAAGATACAAAAAAAACAAAATGTCAGCAGCCAAGTACAAATTTAAAAAAAAAAAAAAAACATTAAACGAAAAAAAAAAAAACTAACAAGCAAAGTAATTGCGAAAAAAACAAAAAAAAAAAAATCCAAAAAACGGTAGAAAAGAAGAAAATCAGAAGAAAAATCGATAGGGGAATTCATGTAAAATATGCTTTTGTTTTTTGCTTTGACAGCACTTGGCCATAATGCAACTTTATGCTGCTTTTTATTGGCAGTAATGGCAAAAAAGTCAGTGAAGACGTTGCAAGTGGAATTGGCAGAGAGTCTTCTGCTTGGCCTCAACGTCTGCAGCATCGCATGCAATCAAAACAAATACATAAATCTTTTACGGTTGTCAAAACGGAAAGGCAATGAAACAAAGTAAAAATGAAATTAAAATATAAAAATAAAGAATCAAAAAGTGGAATGCAGAAAAACAAAAAAATAAAAGTTATAGGACAAACGAAAGTACAAAAAAGCCAATTTGGGTCAAAAGGTATGCCTGGCGAGTTATAAAAATGCGCTCGTTGCCATCGTCAGTCCAAGTGAAGTGAACTGAACTGAAGCGTCCCTAGTGGAGTAACGTAGGAATGCTCTGAGCTGTGCAGATAAGGATGCACCTGCATCTGCATGCGCCGCGTGTGCTAAAGAGCAAGCAAGGAATGAATCGCTTTTCTCCATATTTTTCCTTTTTTTTTATGTAAGCCATGCGACGTGGCAAATTGTTAAAAATAGATTCTTCCTGTTTGGCTTCAGTACATTTTTTATGGTTTTTCTTTTTTCTTTCTACTTTGCGTTGCTTATCTGCATTGCTTTAGTGCTTTCGGTTTTCGTTGTTGTTTGTGCAATGAATCGTTATAATTCTGTTTTGTGTGCAGTTTCTAACTGGAACGGAAAAGCGTCTCTGTTCTAACGATAGACTGGCGCACAGAGAGAGGAACAGCGCATGGCAGACATCCTGATGCACTGCAAATAAGGCAAGGGACCGCTCTGACTGCCAGCGACAGTTATAAATAAGTGCACCAAAATAGAAAGTCAGTTGAGTAATCGTAAACTAAGTAAAACAAAAAAAAAAAAAAAAAAATAGGGAAAAAGAAGAAATGAAAGTGTACAGAATGTGTCAAAGAGGAATACAAAAGCGAACTCAAACGAAAATGAAAACTGCAAAAAAATTAGCTACCAAGCTAAAGGGAAAGTAAGCTGAAGGTATAAACTCAGCATAAGCAGACAGAATGCAGTCAACGAAAGATACGATAAATGGCAGAGAAGTTAAAATGTTAAACCAGGTCAGGGATTTAAGGTTCAGGCAGATATGTATGGCATGCCATGCCATGACGTTTTTTATATGCTTTTGGCTGCTGTTCTTTGCACTGCGTTCAGTATGACTGCAAAATGATTTTAATGCATTTGGCAATACTTTTGTTTTAAATCGTACGAGTATAAAAAACGCATTGCAAAACGTGAAAAGCGAAAAACTCGCGCATTGTGCATGGTTTATGCGTAAAGATTTTGTACAAAGTAAGTCATGCCTTTGTCGTGGCTTGTGGTTTTCTTAATTGCAGAAAACCATTGCAAAAAATCCTCTGCAATACAGAATATGTGTAAATAGATGAATTAATTAAAAAAATATTTTTAATTTTCAAATTCTTAATATTTTTAATTTAAAAAGTTTTGTATGTGCATTTTTCGAATAAACTCAACTACGCATATTTAACTATTGCATTTTTTTTCTCTTTTCAACTCTTTTCAACTTTGAGTATATTGAAAGGAGTTGGTTTAAGTTCTCGAAATAATTTGATGATATAAGAGAGAAACTCCTAGCGAGTTAATAGCGTGTCTAGAAGGTGATCATGTGGATAGGTTCATTAAAGTTTCAGCGGTGTGTAGATTTGTAAGTTGCTGTTTAGGGAGTGGACAGATATTTGAATTTGGAAGTGAATTAAGGGTTGCTTTGAAATAACTAAGTAACCTTATCTATTTATATATATTTATGTATTCTATATTTATATTTTCAGCTTTAATACAATCTTTTTTTAAATCTCTAAAGTTTACTCAGTGCAAATATGTGGAGGTCGAAGCTAAGGCGGCGTGACTGTGTAAGTGATGCCTATGACGAACCGGGAGTTGACAATGAGTTTGATGAAAACGATAAAAATAATTATTCCGAGGTAAACGAAAACAGTGCAGAAACACTCACAATGACTGAAGATCGCTGGCAACAGCCAGCCAAGCGACTACGATTGGACATAGTAGAAGGGATTGATGAAATGAATGCAGGCACGAATGATTCCATTCACAATCGGAATAGTTTAAATTCTTTTGCCAGCATAACAAGTTTGGAATCTCGTTTTGGCAAGGTACAACCGATTTTAAGTCGTCGTCAGTTTAATGCATCGATATACCGAAAATCAAAATCCCTCCATATCAGACATTCCATATTCGACGATTCCACAGTCCATAACAATCACAAATCGACTTTGCGTCAAATCGACTCGTCTAATGAAATGGATTGTGCAACTGTGCCGCGTGCAGCACAGACCATTATGCGACCAACAACGAGCTTACCCAATGATAGGATCAGCATTTCCACTGCAGCACAGACAATCCTCAATTACTGGGCAACTTTGGCTAACGACGCTAAAAAGGCAGCAAAAAGGCAATCACAATCAGCATCGGAATATTTTGAGGGGAGATACTTGTACAACAAATGTGTATCTCAAGACTCGGACGTTATCTGTAAAAAGCCAATGCAACCAATGGAAAAAGGACACTTGCCACTTTCATGCGACAAAATATCCGCTGAATGTTGTGACCATACTGACATCAGCATGCTGACGGAAGCCACGTCTAGCAAAGCAATGGAATCTGTGTGCGATTCAAAATCAACGTTCAAATTCTCTATGCCCATAATATTGCCTGCGGATGGCACAGCATACACAATCAAGAATGTGCGTAGCTACCATTTTAATAAACCTTTAGATTTGCGAGGTCATTACAGTGGCGCTTCAAATTTCTCGATAACACATAATAATATCTTCGATGTTAGCAACGAATTCCGAATGAAGGAAAAAACAGGCAAAAGCTTAGACTTTGACTCGCCGGCTCATAGAACTGCCGAAGGTTTTAGTATTGGTTCTGGTTATGATCCACCGTTAGCTGCATTGTCGGCAATAAGATCGGATGTCATTGATGGTTTCTCGTTTAGTGCACCAATCTTAGTCACAACAAGAGAAAAAGTGAAGCCTAAATTAAGAGTCTTATCAGGCTCAACATCGACAATAATCCCGTCTAGCATTTTTCACAAACACCCTTCAGCATTAACAACTTTCAGTGCAACAAGTGATGACTTTATATTTAGAAAGCCCATCGCGGTGGCAATGGCGGCAGCCACGCCTAGCAAAGCATTTAGGTCTGTGTGTGACTCTAAACCTGGGTCGCATGACATTGATGATTTCTCGTTTAGTGCACCCACCTTAGTCAGAACATCTTCGACATTAACATCAAAGTTAGCAGCAAGAGATGAAGATAAGCCTATGTTAACTACCTTCTCAGGCTCTACAGTAGGACCAACCTCAGGATCGATGAAAATCCCGTCAAGAATTTTTGATCAACATTCCAATGAATTCAGTTTTAGCCAACCAATCGCAGTGCCAATGCCGGAAGCCAAATATTGCAAAGGAATTACTGCTGATTCCAACTCGGCTTTAAATTTCTCAATGCCAATAACAGTTCTTGAGGATGGCACTTTCAGTGCAACAAGTAACGACGTTGTTTGTAGACAACCAATCGAGATGGCAAAGACGATATCATCTCCAGCTAACGGCAATTGCGGTATCTGCGATTGCACAGCAGATGTGGCAGGATCAACGGCAATGCAGATGCATGACGCTGGTGGTATCACTTTTTCTGATGGCCTTGGTACATCAGTAACGACTGTGCCAGCATATGACTTCGGTAATTTGAATGACTTGCAGAATAATCTTAGAAGGATCAGCTACGGTGCTTTTGACTTTGGTGGAGCGGGTGCCTTAGCGGCTAGTTCAGGAGTTGGAGCTGGCATGAATGTGGGTGCTGGGGATGGTGGCACAAGGCCCGTCTTCTACTTTACAGCTGTGAATGACACAACAAATGTCTCCGAAATTTCTTAGATTAATGCTGCGACCGCATTTTCACGCAACCACGCTGAAAGAGCCGTGAGCACACACATTGTCAGCAAAACACGCTGGATTTGCCAAATGGAGATTATGGCATTAATAATGGATTCAGACAATATTTTCGTGTTCTGGATCATTATATGAAATGAATTTTCATTTATGCTGATAAGGGATTATCAGATCAAATTATGAACCGATCAATTATGATGAACTTGATGATCATGTGATCGCAGCTTAGCTTATGTTAGGTTCATTTATCATTATGCCTTTGCTGAGTCTGCGATTCTACACGTGGATTTGTTATGTGAAAAACAAAGTTCAATGCGAGTTAAGAGAATTTCAATTTTACTATGTACTCTAAGTTAAAAGTCACTTACTGGCAATTACTTAACTCAATGAGCGCTAGAAAAGTTATTTGTTTTGTAAATGCCACAAGCAAATTGAACTTTTCGTTTCGTGGGTTTTTACATATAACATACTTTGTTTTCCCTTTTCACTTTCCCCAAAGTGTTCAGAAGTAAAACGCAAACATTTCATGCGACTATGTCAATTGGAGTAGCATGTCATCATTAATTAAATTACGTACAAGCACTTCATCGTTTCAAATTGAACTGCAACAATAACAACAACAACAACAACTCATTTACAACTGAGGAAAATATGTCAGTGGAACACTTTTTACTATTCCACTAGACGCAAATGCGAACACGAAGATACTTGAAACTCATGCGAGGAGGGCGTGGAACTTCATTACCCAGATGCCCGCTGAACTGAGTCCTAGGATGGAGGGAGTGCGAGAGTGAACGAGTGTCTGACTGGCTGACTGACTGAGTGAGTGAAATGAGTGAAAACCGCATGCTGCATCTTTAATTGTGCGCCAGTAGCAACAGTAACAACAACAACAAAAACAACAGTAATAGACAAGAACAACATCAGCATGAGCTGTCGCTACAGGCGTTGGCAAACACAAAATTACCGCATGCAGAAGCGACGAGACCTGCTGAGCGAAAGCGAGTGAGTGTGCGAGCCTCAAGTGGCTGGCTGGCTGGCTGCCGGTCTGGCAGGCTGGCAGATGGGCAGAGCTCTGCGGGTGCAATGCTGCGGTAACCACTTGCCGGCATGGAAGCGCCAAGCAAGAAGAATCACGACTGCAAGCGGAAAACACTCGAGTCACCGTGACACCCGGCTGCCCGACTGCACGACTGCTCGGCTGTCCAACTGACTGACTAAGCGACTCGGTTGCCACGTTGGCACTCCTTGAACTCATTTCGGTGTGAAATTATTTCGTTCAAGTTGATTTTGACAGGAATTAATGCTGCCGTTGCTGCAAGCTGCAAGTGTCGAGTGCTGCAGGCAGCAGTAGCAGCCAGAGCAGCAGCATCCTTGAACCCCAGACTCATGTGCCGTTGCGAATGTTGAGCATAAACAGCATAAGACGTTGCCGACGTTGCCGACACAGCCGTCCAAGTGGCTGCCGATGTCGATCTGAACGATTGCATGCCAAAACCGGCGGAAACTCGAACACGTCTTCGCGTCTTGCATACGTTATCTCCAAGAACATCTTTCGCTGCTGCGTTAAGATAGAGACAGAGTGAGAGAGAGAGAGAGAAGGAGTGACGAAGAGAGAAAGAAAAACTGAAAGGCTCGAGCTCGATTTAAGCAGCTGCCAAGGTGAATGTTTTGCATTTGTGGCGAAAATGAGGTGAAGTGTCTGCTGCTGCTGCTGCTACTGTCAGATGTAACGCAATATTTACGCTAAATATTTGGGTTGCAATAAATGTTCGCCGCCTTGAACACACGTGTGCGCACGAGCCAAACGTTTGAGTGAAATGGGTGCAGAGCAAGGGTGTGCGCCAACAGGCAACAAAATTCGGGTGCGCCTGCCTTCCCTGGCATCCCTGCAGCTTATTACAAGTTGCTTCGATTTCGTGTCGAGTCACTCGAGCGTTTAATTTATTTCAAGTGTTGTGGGATCAGAGGTAGGAGCAGGAGTGGGGTAGTGGAGCATTTGCAATTCAAAATGCTCTAAATGGCATTATGTTTGTTACTAACTTAGGTAGCGCGGGAGTGTAGAGAGTGGGAGTGACTGAGTGCGAGTGAAGCAGTGTGCGGCGGAGCGAGTGAACGTGGGGGGAGGGAGAAGCTGTAATGTGGCAGTCAATGTTGCTGCCGTATTAACAAAGATGTTCCGCATTTCGTAATTTGCGCTTAAAGTTTAGACAATTGAAAATCGTTTTTGGCTTCTCTGCTACGCTGAACATAGACACAATACTCGTGTACAAATACATGCGAGCAACACACGCACACGCACACGCACAACACACGCAAAACTTGTGCCAGCTGCCATTCGTTCTGCCGTCGCCACCGTGGCTGCTGCTGCTGCTGCTGCTGCTCATTCGCAGTTGCATGGCAAAAGTTTATCGTGTCTGCACACGTCGCGCGTCGCTCGCCGACAACGTCGTCGTTTCAAGTGCGTTGACATGTTTCGGCGCAAATTGAACGCAACTTTCAACCCAGACATCATATGTAAGCTTAGTTTTAGCCAAGTTTCTCTTTGATTGACAATTGGAAGTTTATGCTTAGCATGAGAAAGCAGCTCATAATGAATAATGAGTATTGTCATTGCTTATGTTGCGTTTGCGTTGAGCGCGAAATTTGTTTGCGTTAAATTTGCCTATCGTAAACTAAATTGACATGTGCATATCCTTGTAATTGTCTGCAGGCATATATCATGGTCTTTGGTTCGTGTAACAATCCTTTCGAGATGCTTTTCAGTCCGGTTGAAATTGGTTTGAGCTGTGGAGAAAGCTTTAATAAAGATTTCTCTATTGAAAGAGTTGACCCCGACGACGAGAGTAATCATCAGCTGTTGAGTATTATTGTATTTTATAATCAAATTATTGCATGCGCAGCTTCCTTCCATGTCGCAATAAAGGCAAAAGTAACTGGCATAAAAGTTAGTTAAAAGACTTGGTACTCCTGACATTTCAATGGCTACTCGAGTTGGCAGTTGCAAATTGCTCTCAAGTGTGTTGTCAATTTAATACAGAAGATGCAAAAATCTTCATTGAAAGTGGTAATTTTTTATGTTGCTCTTGTGTAAAATAAAATCTTAACATGTAATTGGCATTAAAAGGGATTCGAACACTTCACATTCAAATCGTCTTATGCATGCGAGCGCTTGTCGTGTTGCTCGCAAGGATGCACCACTTTGAATTTTGCATGTTGAGTATTTATTTGTAATCCGCTTATATGGGCGTGCCATGTTGCCGTTGTCCCTAAACGTTGGGGCTCAAAATAACGCAAACACCCACACACACACACACACACACACACACAAACACACACACATTTTATATATACACAATACTTTGCATGAAAAATGAGAACACAACACTTGTGCGCAATCTTCGAAAATATCTGCAAAATGAAACGAAAAATTAATTACAGCCTTGTCGCACGCTGCGTATGAGCAACGCCTGTCTACGCGCACCTGGCTGCACTTAATGCGCAAAGTCCTTTGCTGATTTTGTACATGTATAATAATTATTGTTATTAATTTTTAAGCATATACATAATTATGTACTCACCCATGTTGGCATGCGTCAGTGGCTGCCCCTCAACTGGCACACGGCACACTCGAAGCGATTCTGCGTCTGCGTTCAGTTGTGCGCGCACAGCATTTTCCGGTTGCGTTAATTAATGCAAAATTAAACACCGCAAACAATCAAAACATGATATTAGTAACCATTTGAAGTGCCATTCAACACACGCAAACTACAGAGTGTCGGTGTAAATATTTTAGTGAGACTGTGTGTGTCGCCTGCCTCTGCTGTGGTGTGGTATAATGTGGTGAGGTTCGCTATGGTGCGCTGTGGTGTGTTGTGTTCGGGTATGGTGAGGAGACGACGTTGTTGGCTCTGCCGTTAGTGCTGGCGGTATTGTTGTTGTTGTTGTAGGCAGCAGGCGGTTAATCGTTAGCGCTGCTGATAATGACTATCGAATTTCATGCGTGGTGACGTCGTTAATTAAACAGCATCAACAGCAGAAGAAGAAGACTCGGTGACTCGATTCGCCTGTTCGACTGTTTGAATGTTTGTTCGATTGTTTGTTGCTTGCTTAATGAGATGCACAATATGTTGTTGCCGTTGTAGTTGTCATTGTTGTTGTTATTTTTTTTTTTGCTTTTGTGGCAGTTTGTGTTATTGGAGTTCACGTAGTTTATGTAGTTGTTATTGTTGTTGTCGCTTATGTTTTATTTATTCCGTTTCGCATACGTTCATTTTATTTTAGCAGTCAAATGCATGCACACGATTGTGTTGTTATTTTTTTTTTTGTTATTCTTATTTTTTATTTTTTTATTTGTGTGGTTTTGTAGATTTTACGGGCTTGCGTTGTTATGTGTATTTTCTGGCTGCCAGTAATTTTTGCACAAATTTGTGGTAATTGTTGTTATTGTTGTTGGGTTTTTCCTTTTAGTTTTGAATTCGCTATGATTTTTGTTTTTATGTTTGGTGCTGCTTTTATTTACATGCAGTGTGGCATGCATGCATTTACATAAACATTATTTATGCACATTGGCTTTTATGCGATATAAATTATTGTAATATTTTTGTTTTTGTTTTTATAAATTTTCTTTTATTTAATTCCTACTATTTGGTGTTGTTGTTGTTTTTTTTTTTTTGTTTATTGTATTATTTCTGCAGAATTTTATTTAATGTGTATTCAAAAGTTTTTTCATTCAAGCCATGAACTTATTTAAATTTTATATTTTATTAAATATTTTATTATTGCATTATTATGCAGCACCAACAATGTGGCTGCAACTGTTTTTGTTGTTGTTGTTGTTTTGGTTGCTGTTGCTATTTTTGCTGATGTTATTTTGAACACGCGGAATTTTTTAATATAAACGATAAAGCGATTAAAAGATTTCGCGTTTGCATAAACTTGTTCGCATAGTTTTACACTCCATGCAAAAACTATTCACCCTGAGCTTATGCTGATGCACTCTGCTCTGCTCTGCTGCAATATTGGGCTTAATTTTCTCTTGGTTGTTTTTTGTTGTAGTTTTTGTTTGTTTGCGGCTTTACTTTGTATGTTATGACATTATTGACGCAAGATTTGTTTTCATTATATTTTTTTTATTTGTTTTTTTTTATTTAAAATTTTTTCTTTTGGTAAATTTATAAACAATTAAATTAATATTTTCGTAGTTTTTTTATGTTTTATTTTCGTTAATTGCTGGGCAGTGTTTATTTAAGTAATTTATTTTTTATTGTTGCTATTCCTTTGTTAGTTTTTTTATTGGCTTTTCATGCAATATTCACATACTGCATTTAATCAAGGTTTTTTTTTTGCTAAAACAAATCAAAAATATTTTTTTATTAATATGTTTATTGAAAGTGCTTTTTTTCTGTAACAGACCAGTGTTATATTTTTAATTAAGGGGTAAATAACTTGCTATCAATTTCGTGTTAATAAAAGCGTAAATGAATACAAACGATTTGTCTTTCATTTAATTTAAGGGAAATTTTCTAATATATGGTATGTTATACATTTAAGTTGATTCGTAGCTTGGCGCTTTCACCCCAATGATTGCCGTTCATGAGTGTTGAAGTGCGGGTTTGTGTGTGTCATTTGCACATGTTGGCCCTGACAGATCTTGACATTGGTTGCCAATTGCATTGCTCGCTTTTTGTTCTTCTCTTCTGTCTTAGAGGTTAGATGCGTATGTAGTGTCCAACGTTACCTAGAGCATGCCCACTTACAAGGAACAATTAAAGAACCCTCAGCGTAGCAATAATTGGAAATGCTTGAAAAGTGTCTGGTAAGAGTAATTAGGAAGGTTATTGTAGAGTGACCTGTGCCATTGAGGTCCACCAATAAAATTCATTTTGCAGTTTTTCAAAATTGGAAAATATTTTGAATTTTCTAATTACATACATCTACTTAATTCTTATTGCTTGGCACATGAGTTCATGTATAGCAGACTGACATATATTTTACGTTAGCCTCATTGAAATGTAAATAATGATCAATAGACAGTTGTGAACTAAACCGCCTTAATGAGATGTATACAGTTGAGAACATTATCATTCTGAATTTTGAATCGTATCTAATAAAGCAGCAAACCAGCAAACGATGTGGTGTAGCACAACAAGGAGGACACCGTTTAAAAGGTAAAACACATTATTCTGCATACAGCAAAGCCTCAGTCAACTATGCTGGGTGCTACTCTCAGAACTACAACACAAACTAAACTTAGACTCGTCATGACAAATGTTTTGCCATTCTATGTAGCTAGGCATCATTCCTTTGCGGTTGTCAATAAGTTATTCGATCAGAGGCCTTAGCCACAGGTTTACGCTTGAGAAGGGTCGATATGTCAAAGTATCCTAAACTATGCCTAACATTGCAGCTTAAAGCGTTAAGGGCTCACGTGTGCGTTTGCACAGCATTGCAGTGGATATGCTGCTATTTCAGAGTCCCGGATCTGTCAACGTTTGACTAATGTTGCATACAATTTTTAAATGGCGATTAATTTTGCTGAAAGCTGAAAGCAATTTACTTATTTAAGCTTGGATAGGCACGTGCCTGGCTTAAGTATGCCAATTTCAGTAAAAGATACGAATATGTTTGACTGCTCGAATACTTTTAGGTGGATTTTGATATATGGGCACAAGTGAAATGCAATAATTAAAAACCACATAAAAGCCCAGTTTCCATGTCTAGAGACCAATGAAACAAACGAGCGAACGAACGCAGGAAGAAGTAAACGCGCAGGGAGAACTTTTACGCAAATAGACCCAAACTTTTTGCTCTGAATAAGAGAAAAATGCAAATGCAAATAAAATTTGTTGTTACCCTAATCATGATTTATGTGTCGCACTTTACAATGGCAATGGCAGCAGTTTTCGTTCCATCTCACTTGGCCCTGCCTGCGTCTTTCGTTGGCTTTGCCTCGTTCGTGTTGAGTCTCTTTGTGTTCTACACTCACTGCGAAAACATTTCGCAAATACATTTCTGTGTGTTATGCCAGGCCAGTTGGGCAATCCTCTGTGCTCAAGGACACGCCAGGCGTTTGGCTTGCGCTGCCTTGTACATTCTCTCAAATGTTTTGCCTTACTTGATTTTGCATATTTATTTATTTTTGTTTCGTTTCTGGTTTTTTTTTCCCTTTTTGGTTTTTTTTTGGTTAGGTTTTACGCTGTGTCTCTTTTTATGCCGCCTGCTTCGGTTGCCAAACGGAAAATTCATATTGTGTTTAAGAAAAAATTGCATAGCAGCACAGCGGGCGAGCAGGCAAGCATGCGAATGAAAGGACCTTGAGCGGATTCTGCGCTGCGTTGTACAATTTGCGTTTGCTCGGTCGCATTTGGGCCGGCCCCCACGAGTGCGTGACAACGGACCAGGAAATGGTTACAAAAATATTTAAATTATCATGTCTTGGTGCCAAGTGAAATATTGGCAAATGGCGCGGGTCTTCCTATTTGGGACGCTATATGCAGGCAGTAAAATGTTTCGGTATGCGATTTGGGGTTAAGCACTGGAAATAATAAAAAGCAAAAATAGCAAATAAACGAACGAAGCACGCATGGACGGGCGCCTGGCGGCAGGAGCTGTGCATCCAAAAGGCATCAAAGTGGGGCAAATGCTCTTGGCAATTTAATTAATGGCACTTAGTCCTTAAGTATTGTACAGTTTCTTTTCCACATTTTTATGTTTTGGATCGTGACCATTTCGGATCAAATGGGAGCCTCGATATGTCGCAAATAGGTATGAATATGAGTATGGGTATGAGTGTGAGTATGAGTAAGGATACAGGTGCAGTTTCTGAAAGAAATGGCGAAACCAACCCGAATTCTGATTAATGGTTTAAGTATATCATAAGTTTTTAAGACAAAATTCGTGCAAATGAGTTATTTATGCTTCATTGCTGGCAACACCTAAGTCTCTTGCTTGAGTGCCTTGGACTGTTGCTTGGCACAAAATCAGCCACTTTTATAAATAAAATGTACGGAAAGGCCCAATTACGACGACGCATGACCACAATGCGCAACAAAAAGCTGCACTGTGGGCACATATTGCCAGAAGCTCCAATTCGGCTAATATACATTTCAAAATCTGGCTCATCAGAGAATGAAAGAAACATTGATCCTCAGTTCGCATAGAATTTGTTTTCTGCTTATGCGTTGTTTTTTTTCAAACTTTTTATAAGTGTTGTCCAATTCACATAGTGGCCAATATTTTAAACCCGAATCGTTTCGGTTTCACTTATTTCTGATGCTGTGGCAGCGTACTATTGTGTTAGGTAAGAGGTCTAACTTCCGGCATTGAATCTATTTTTGAGTTTATTGTTGAAAGCTTCTGTACTCGTTTTGTCATTTCCCAAACTTTAATATTAGAATTATTTGACTATTATTTTATTTGTGCTTTAACCATGTCTTTAAAGTATCACAACTTTCTAACTGATTTTTCTATAATTTGGCGCAGGAAATTCAATTTTATTTCCTACATCAAAGATATTTGTTCCTGCTTTAAAATATTAACTGCTTTGAGACTGCAGTGCATTCAATATGATAATTACTTGTATTCACTTTTCATATTATTACACTTAACAATTTATAAAGTTTTCGGCAATAAACCATTTAGTTAGGAATTTTGTTGAAGCTACGTTTTGTTTAGTAATTTTGAAAGCTATGTTTTAAGCTAAATCATATATGCCCAATAACAACTTTGGAAAAAAACATTGAGTTAATCCTAAAAGCCAGTCTCTAAAAATAAATTGGCCTAAATGGACTTACTCGCATAACTTTCGCATTTAAGGAACAGTGAGCCAGGACGTGACATGCATGCGTGTATGTGTAAGATTAAGTGTTCGTTCGTGCATTTTGATTTGAAATTAAAATAAAATATTATTTAAAAAAAAAGGACACCAATTTTATTTATGTTTTACAGTTTGTGTTCAACAAATAAGCAGGCAGCTGCCTTAATTAGGAATAAAACCTTTTCCTTGTGGGTTCTTCAGAATGGCTTACATTTTTACTATAAATATATTGTTCCGAAAGCAGTATAAGGAATATTGGTCCAGATGATTCTGGTAAAGCTTGAACGCTCCAATATTATATAAGCATAAGGTGCATATAAAGAAAACGGGGATTATAGCTGCTCTGGGTATGTTTATATATATATAATATACTATATAAATATATATATATAATTATATTTATATTAATTATAAAGCAAAATCGTTGGCTGCCTGCGAGTACAAATTTCAAATATGATTCGATTACAGAATAAATGACTGTGACGGCGTTTGAAAGCAAATGGATATTTAATCTTGTTAGCTAGGATCTACAGGCAACGTCCCAAATGAGAGATAATAAACAAAATCAACAACATCGCTTTCAATTAAAGATGAAAAACATTTTAATGAGAAGCCCATTAGCAGCAAATCGATTATTTCCCATGAATTACCGAAAGCTGGCAGCTGCATTGGATTTACTTAACAAATTAGGCCTTAAAGATATTCGAAATTCGTGTTATGCCGTCCTGCGTTGTTTGATTTAAGATTATTTATTTATTTATTTAATGTAAGTTTCTTCCGCATACAATTATTGTCGAATGGTTGAAAGCGCAATAAATTTGCAGACAATTTAACTTTTAACAAAATATTAAATGGAGCTGCTAAGACACTCTCGCATCGTACTCATGGGCACGAGTTTAGAAAGTGGGACAAAATGGACAAGTTGTGCAACAACGGACTTTTATTTTAAAATGAAAGCTTTTTACAGTCACCGTTAAGTTGTTAATTAGGTGATTTTGTCACAAATTGGAAACAAATACAAAAGTTGATGTAAACAAACTACACATAAGACGCATGCTACCTCGAACATGTGAACTCGAAAAAATGCTTTCAATGCTTTCCATACCATACAATGTACATTGGTTTATTTCTTTTTGTCAAACATACATTTCATGATGGTGCTATATAACTGAGGGCTCGAAAGAAAGAGTGAGACAGACAAGTGCGAGTATTCGCAAAGATTTTCTTTAAGAAGGCAGCCTAACCTGCTGCTGAGATCACATTATAAAAAGGCATCTTCTTAACACGCAAGAGAAGCCTACCCCAACTAAATTACACTTGATACTGCCAGCGGCCTCAATCAATATATTCGATAGGCAGCAATAAAGTTGAACACACTTTCCTATAGAAAACTGCTTATCTGGTCACTACTTTAGCAGCATTTACAAGCCAACACATAATTGTCTTAACATGATTTAGGCATTTCTCATGTTCGATTTTATTTTCTTTCCTGTTTTTAATTGAATCAGCTGCGACATGCATTTTCAACATTTTCACATTTTGCCCATTTAATTTAATTAAATCCAAGCTAAGTACATTCTCATTTATTCACGAGCTGTCGGCTGTCCCTTGTCTAATTAAAATCTGATCTGGCCTTAATTATGTTGTGAGACAGCTAAGACAGATGGGAAAATGAAAATGGCCAGCTTATATGCAAGTATTTTTTTTAATGTAATTTCGTTGCATCACTTTGCTGTAATTTTCATTAGATTTTGTGGTAAAAAGTTCAATTTTTGTGTGAACACGTTAAACCGCTTTAAGTGTGCTAAATTCTTTTGGGAGTCAAGTGTGACAGCAGTAGAAAATTCGTCACTTTTTCACTTTTCACGTTCAAAATGCCATCAAAGCATATTTTGCCACTGAAATGTTTTCTATAAGGCTGATGCCGCTGCTGCTGCTGCTTTGGGTCTTATATAAAAGCAGCCAGCATTAAATTCCACAAAACTTAGATAAAAGTTAACTTTCGCTAGCTGCCATGCACACACACATGCACACACATCCAAACACAGCCAGCCAGAGCCAATGTATTTTGTATACATATAGACAGACAGCCCACAGCCAACGCGCTTTTATTTATTTATACGGATCTGGCTGTGCATGTTTGTGTACTGTGGGTACTAAAAGATGAAGAAGAACATGAAAACGGAAAAAGCAAAAAAAAAACAGCCATATACTAGTTCAAGGACTAAAAGAGCATGCCAACGGCAGCGTCCACAGCAGCAGCATCAGCATCAGCAGCAACAACAACGCAAGCGACCTACAGTAACAGTGAATGAACAAATAAACAAATAAACAGACCAAAAACAGAAAAAACAAAAACAACACAACAACAAAAACCATAGCAATAAGAGAAGCAACGCGCAGCAATTACAAACATAAATTCTGGTAACCTTTAACCCAAAATATGAACACGACCTAGAAAAAATACAATGTTGATGATAACGATGACGATTATCATGATGATGTGGATGTGGATGATGATGATGTTGTTGTTGTTGTTGCTGTTGATGAGTTCGTGTATTTATTTTTTGGTTAGTAGTTTTCAACATTGGCTTAAACATTAAATACGAGTATGCAAGGAGCACACCAAAAAGAAAAATGGCAAAACATCTGAGCTGCATGTGAAATATGCCAATGTCAGTGAGCAAACACACACTGGCGTCCAAAAGTATGCTACACAAAAGTATTTGCGCTGCTGTTGAACTTGTGCGGCATAAATAAAAAATGGAAAACAAAACAAGGGAACTGCATTGCATGCTCATTTCTTGGCATTTCTGTGACGTTGATGGGCTGTCAAATTTACAAAACCAAAAAACAAAAAAAAAGAACAACACCTTCACCTACACCCGTGTTGTCGTGTTACAGTTATTCTTGTTGTTGTTGTTGTTACCGTTTCCATAAGGCATAAATAGCACGTTAGCGCACGAACCCAGCCCAAAACTAAGCTAAGCTAAGCTACACCAAGCCGTGCCATGCAATGCTATGCGAAGCTCGGGCAACTCGAGAGGTAAAAGTGTAACACATTCGCAAAATCATACAAACATTCAAGGACGAATGCCGCCCGAGTGTTCTGTGTGTGTGCGCGCACGAAACTATGCTATACATATACACACACACTCGTACGTATAAACATCAGCACTGAGAGAGATACGGCTGCGGCAACACATACAGGCGTCAGGCTCATAGTCACGTGTATGTGGCGAGTGACGTTGCAGCGTATCCTTGAATCCTTGTTGGCTCACTCACTGACTGCGTTATGCAATGCATACGTAGGGCTTTTATGGTTTCACATGTTTATCAGGCTACGCAATGTGCTGCTGCTGCTGCCTGCTGACTGCTAAGCGACAAGAAATTACGCATTGACTATGACGACGTTGACGACGAGGACAGCGAAGCCAACGAGGACGACGGCGAGGTTGTGAACGAGGACAAGCACGAGGCGAAATAGACAATAAGCAAACGCAGCAATTAATGACGTCAAAAGTGCGAACTGCCACAGTCCCAGTCCCTAAGACAAGCAAATGCTATGCAACCTGAACTGAACTCACGCAACACTTGCCTCTGTGGCCCCGCCGCATACACGGGATGCGAAGAGGACGACAGAGTGTATGTGTGTGTGTGTGTCTGTGTGTGTATAACTGTTTGTTTGTTTGTTGTACGAACGCTTTCGCTTGTTTTCACTTTCGCTTTCATTGATTTTTAAAACGCCAAGTAAACACTTGCACAAACGCATGCCTCGACTTGCCAATGTTTGACAGATGTGAAAAATCATTACAATAAAATGATTACCAATTTTTTTTTTTTTTGTTATATTGAACACGAAACTTTTGACACTTGTGCGCCAACGATTTGCGAAATTTTTCTTCAACTAATTCAATTCTTCAATTCTGATTTTCAGCACATTTCGATTTCAATTTCTTTGCCGCAACGCGTTTTTCATGTCGCTGCCTGTGCGACATTCTCGTACGTCGGTTGTTCTCAACGATTTCGACCTTTCGCGCTCGTTGCCAAAACTAAACTAAACTGATTCTGTGCGTTCAAGCTGCTGCCCAACATTGACCAAAAAATACAAAAAAAATAACAAAAACAACAACAACCAAAAAAAGCAGCAAAAAAGCAATCCAATGTATGGCGCTTAGCTCTTCCCAATGCTGCAGAATACTGGTAACAGTTTGTGGCAGCTGTGCCAGGGCGCCTGCGCCGCAATTGCTCACGTGGCGCGTTTTTGCTGCTAACGCGTGCTTTTTTAGTGGCCTCTCTGTGTTTACATTTTGCCGAAAGTATTTTTAACTGAGCTGTTGCCCTTACACAGAAATGCTTATTCCGTATATTTATACTCGTTTTTGTTTTTGTTTTGTGTATTACACACATACATGCAAACCGCATATGCAAAATAGGCTGGCTAAAAATAATATTACGCATACGCCACTTGGGCGTATTAGACGTGAGATGGCTACTTAGCTCCTTAGCCTTGCTGTGAGCCCAACTGATAAGCGAATAAGCGAATTTATGATTAATGAGTTGCAAAGTGCTAAAGAGGCTTTTGTTGCTGCACTGTCTATGTGAGTGTGCTACGTGGATGGTGTGTGTGTGTGTGTGTTTCGTGTGCATGTGTGTGTGTGTGGAGGGGGTGTTGAATGGGGGGTTTTGGATTGCACAAACAATTTTTGGTTGGCTTATGAAAACTTTAGAATTGGCTTAACGCTTGTGATGTTTGTTTCATGCAGGGATTCAGTGATGTTTCAACTTTTACATGATGGAACATTTGTTTTAATTTGTTGGTCTTGTCATAATTCTTTTCAAAAAATTAATCTTTTTTATTGCTAACGTGGCACAAGCAAGAAAGTTAATCAATTTAGCAAAGGCCAAAAGTATTTTGAAAAACAACAAATTGCTGGTTTCTTAACCCTTTGCTTGAGTAGCAAATTTCTTATATCACATTTGACGAAAGGCAACCAATTTTTTTTTTAGTTAAGTTATACAAGGAATTCGAAAACAGCGAAGTTTCTGTAATACGGGTTTGGTGCTTAAGTATTTTCTTCGAGTGAAGAATTGTGCTGTAAATATTATTTGGGTTATACTTTCACAGCGCAATTTTACGTTTGTTGCTTCACTTTGTGAAAGTACAGTAGTCGCTCTGTTAGAAAATCATTTTTTTTAACTCTCTATGTTACAAAGCCAACATAGCAAATTTAATACATGAACACAGCCCAACTCAATTAAATGCGAGTCTATGCAAAAACACGATCAGTTTGTTTTCTCTGAAATGTATGCAGTGCTTCTCAGAAATTGGTAAACGGAAATAAATAATATTGTAACAGTTAAGGCGAAATGGCTGAGCCAAAATATAATATTCGTGTTCACATGTTACGAATTAGATTTTCGATCATATGTCGAAAATTGCTGACAATACTTAATGCACTTTTGCTGTAATTGAGCCAACGATAATTGCAATCGGTTCTTCTGTTACTAATGCGTGCACCCCACTTGGTTAATTGATGGCGTCAATGCGTTCGACTGATAAGATTAAATTAGCAAATTAATTATCAGCTCATGGACTCCGCACCGCACAATGCGCGACCCACCTGCTATTTGGCTTAGTAAGTCGCCAACGCAGCTGCTGATTGGCAACCCAACTGAGGCATGAGTATTGTGATTCAATTAAATTTAATTATTTTCGCTGCAGCAAGTGTGAGCTGTGTCATTCAGCGATGAACTCTTTGCTTTATACTCGCATCTGGGCTTGGCAAGAAAGATGAAAGTCACATTAAATGTGGCTTTTGTTCGTCTTGAAAATGATTACCTTTTATTTATTTTCAGTAATATCGCAAATTACCCTCATCAGACGAGCATCAATTCAATTTAAGTAATTTTCTACAATCATCTTCGAAGCCAATTGAGTTGTGTCAAAACAATTTATTTAATGCTGGAAACCGCAAGCTCATGCACAGTCGCCCCCGCCCCCGCACCCGTTCTTGCTGCCAACACTTGTCGGACAAATGGCCGCAAGCATTTATTCTCTGAGTGCACGGGAACGAGTGTAAGCAAAGGACATTGGAAGGCACTTCCACTTGTGCTGCAGAATGGCCTTTAGGATGGGTGTGTGTTGTTTTGTGTGTCTGCGCTTAACAAAGGGCATATCCTATATGACGAAAGGAATTTTACGCTGATTGGTTTCGAGTCATCTTTTCCGGTGTGTTGTTTATTTCTTTATTTCTTTACTTATTTCTGTTATTTTTTATTTTTTCATCTTTTCGATTTTATTCAATAAAATTCATTCAGGCAGCACTTGTCCTGTACTCAGCAAGCATGAAAAAATATTTTTCTTCTGCTTCAATTTTTGCATTCACGTTTTGCGAAAGTGTAGAAAATTCTCAGTCATGAAAATTCTATTGAGCAGCCGAAAATTTAGGGAAAGGAAAATAATTGCAATTTGTTTGAGCTTATTTTATTATAAGAATTCTATTGGCTAGCTTTACTTTTGAATTTTGGAATGAGTTTATTAAAGCATTTTTCGAATTTTTATGAATGCATAAGCTTTACTGACCATGTTTAGTAAGTAAGTGAATATTGTAAGAGTCATTTGTTTTTTTTTTTTACATAAAATGCGGAGTGAAGAATATGAAGAAAGAGGTAATGAGGAAAATAGAGGAGAACAAGTTTATAGTGCCAAAGCTGGTTTTAAAGGTAATTGCTTGAAAACAAAAAAAACACAATAATTTGTTGCGAAAACAAAATTTTTCAATTGAAATTATTAAGAAATTGCTAGAGTATGAGAGAAAGTTATCGAGGAAAAAGAATCTTGGTAAAGGATTAATTTTGTATTTATTTTAAAAGCAATTATTGTGTCATCAGCCTAATTAAGTGTTTCTAACTAATTACGGTGATCACATCAAACAAGCAAAGGATTAATATTTTTGTTCTAGCAAGTACAAATTAGAAGCCACTTTGCCTTGCGCCTAAAGCGTTTAGTCCCACTGGGGCATTTTATTTAATTAGCAAAAATTCCTATGACATGTTTTTGTGTTTCACTTACGATCCCAAAAACGAATTGCAACAATGTGAGAGTATTTAATTTAAATCAACGTTGCTGCCAAGAACACACAGTGTAATTCTAAGAAAAATGAAAATTTCATCCCATATGCGGCGGTTTCCAACCTCCCCGCAGTGTTTGGCCTGCTTCGACACAGCGTTCATTGCCGAGGTTTGGCCGTAATCACAACTGACGGCTTATGGCGGCGTTTGCTTTGATGGCCTACTGACGTCGTCGTTGTTATCCTTGTAGCGTTGCCCTTGTCTACAGCAGATGGCGAATGGTATAGCGTTGATAGGCGCCCTTTGTTATGTATCTGCCAATCAGTTAGTTGTGCAGATACGCATCCGTTGCGCTCGATCTGCGTTATGACACCAATACAACCCTCCACTCATGCTCCCCGTGCTCGTGCTCATACACGAGTACACAGCTAATAAAGTTGTTCGCTGTCAGTTTTGAAAATAGTGTTTTTTTTTTTTTGTTATTCTTGCAATATTTTTCTTCTATTGAACCTTGCTGGGAACTTATCTTTTATATTTTTATTTAATATTACTTTGGCTTAGCATAAAAAATTCTACAGCTTTTAATGTATTTATTGTGCAGTAATGCCGACAGCAGCAGCAGCAGCAGCAGGAGCAGCAGCCGGAGTATGAGCAACAACAATAACAACAAAGCAGCTACTGCGCTCAACTGTTACACTTAATTGAATCCTGCGGGCTTTTGGTGTACTCGCCACAACGTGGGCGGGTGTTGCGCCGCTGCCTGGCGGGCATCGTGTGCGCTTCTAATTCAATTAGCAAGTTCAGCGGAAAGGCGAAACGAAAACAGGAAAAAAGAAACTAAGCAAAGCAAACGCAAATGCCTCGTTAAACACGATTTTGTTTTTTTCATTTTTCAATATTTTTTTTTTCTTTTTTTGATTATTTTTCATGCACATTTTAACACATCCTTGCGCTTTTTATCTATGCGAATTAGCGTTGTCCGTGAATATGCGCATGTGTCTGTGTGTGTTCCTATTTGGATTTGTGCTTTTGACTGGGCTGGCATGTGCAGCGGGAAGTCGCCATCGGGGAGTCTGCGGTTGAGTGGGTGTGAGCACGTTTACGTGCGAGCATGGCAACCATATAATGAGCAAAATTTTATAATTGCTTTGGTGTTGGCGTTTTCCTCGCAACTGGCACATAACATTTTTAGGGGACGAAGCATGTATTTGGTTTTTTCTTTACATATTTTTTAACAGCTTTAAAAATTATTTTTTTGTACATATTTTTTACTTAACCAAAATTGCAACTTAGACCTCGCGGCTCGTATAAAGAAATTTTGATAATAATGTTGTTTTTGTTTCAAGTCGCTTTTATAAATATATCTTCTTTTTTGATGTTTTAGATGAAAGAAGCTTACTTGTGCAATAAAATGAATTCGCGTAGTTGCTTTAGGCACATTATGTTATTTGTTAAGGTTTCAAACATGCTCGCGAAATGCTTTTCTTGATCAGGAGATGGCGTTTAATGAATCTCCTCGCTTTCATTTCAAGACCATAGTTTGAGTTCTTTGCTAGAATGTAATATTTTAAAGTCTTAATAATTATTGATAATGACTGTCGCAAATCAAAAATTTCAATATTCTTATACATAGTAAATATAATATATGAACAAACATATTATTAAACAAAATTCTATTCCTTCCAAGAAGTATCACAGGGAATTTCTCAATGATGACACGGTAGAATACCTCGAATTTGAACAATATTTTTTTTTAACGAAAGATTTATTGTTATTATTGGCTTAAATTAACTATACAAACTGAGCTATTCACTTAGTGCTTCCGCTGCTTCATCATAAAGCTAAACTTCGCTACACGATTCTCATACCACAATTTGTGTGAGATTATAAAAAAAGATAAAAATTATTTCCAGAATACTTTTTAATATATGGGAAAACTTTTGAGTTTATACTGTTTTTACTTTTTTCCAGTTATAGTTTTTTTAAAATAAAAAAAAAAACAATCAAATAAAATTCATGTAAAGATAAAAAAGGCAATCCATCGACAATTTTTTCAACTTTGAGATGAGGTTTCATGAAAGGGAAAAGCTTTCGCAAATAAAAATTTCATAACAAAAAAAAAAAACATAAATGAAATAAGCCGTGAACATCGGGTGGAAAAAAGCTTGTAACATAAAACAACAAATATTTTATTTGTCAAAAAATTCAAGTGGCGCCATTTTTCATACTCGCCACTATTCAGGAATTCGTCTTTTTTTCCTGGAGGAATTTTCGTGCAAAGTCCATTATCCTTTTTAGCGATAGCGGTAATCAATTTCAGCACACAGCATCAGCACCACGAAACTTATTGTTGCTCTCCATCCTCATTTTTGCTCCGGTTTTCGTTATTGTTTTTAAAATTTTTGTTAGTTCTCCTTTTCGTTGCTGAGTTGAATTTTGCCGTTTCTGTTTTTGCTCTTGCATGTATACCTTTTTTTTTTTGTTTGTTTGCTTTTTTTGTTGCCGGCAGTTGTTTGCTACTGCGGATATTAGCCGCTGTTTTCGTTGTTGTTTATGTTGTTGTTGTTTGGTGCAAATTTGTGTTGGCCAAGCGGGCTTGTCACAAAAGCCAAGTGGCTTACTCGCACTTCCGAACAATAGTTTTAAGGGTCATACTTTAATGCGAATTTGATGTTCCACAATCACTTCAACAATTTCGGTTTTCAGTTTTTCAAAAATGTTGGACATGTTTTTTTTTTCTTTGGTGTTCGCTTTAGTTGCTCTGCATCATGTTGAAATGAAAAGTTTTTCCATCGGTTTTACATTGCAAATTGAACTGAAATTGGCCTTGTTCTCGTTTAATTGGAAGTCATTGACTTTTGTTTGCACTACAAAGTAGCAAAAGTACTGGCAATCTGCAATATGCAATATGCGTATTTGATAAATAAAAATTAATTAAAATAAACTCGACAAAGCAAATATCCGAATATATACATTTATAACATATGTATAAGGCATACATATATGTGCAGGTAAGACTGCAAAATGGGTTGGCTTTGCTTTGGCACATTTTCTAGTTTATATTTTTCATTTGATGTAGTTTTATTAAATCAAAACATGAGAAAATAGGTTTAAAAATGTTGATTCACATTTAAATACTATTTGCACAATTCACATATGTATGAAGTTATTTATAAAACTTATTTTACGGTTGCTGTGAGTTTATCGATCTGTGAAAGCTTCTAATAATATAAAATAAATTTTAATTTAAACGAATGCGAAGCATGTTTACAAAATGACTTATTACTTATAGTGTATACTTAAGCTTCACGCTTCACAAAACTTGTTAGGGTTATTAGTTTGACAGAGGAATGGGATGACTTGCCTTAATATTGCAAGTAGGAAATACAAGTGTAAAAGGTTAGGCACGCCGAGTCAAACGAAAGTCGGAATGTCTTAAGCATGCACATTTTAAATATTTCAGCATAAAAAATCACTGCTGAGGAAACCAAATAACAAAACAAAACAAAATATTCTACGAAACTTACACAATGAGAAACACGAATGCGGTTACGTGTTAAGCAAAATAATTGAAAAAACTGCGAATGGAGAATGGGCACGTCACCGAAACATTTTACATAACATTTCTATTTTTCCTACGGCACGTTCGCACTAAGACACACACACACACAAAAATCATAGTTACACACATATATCGTCGACAAGGAATGATCGAGCAGATTTTCCTATGTTGACTTTTCAGCGCTTAAATGGTTTGCGGTAGGAATCGAGCAAACGCTGGAAACCAAATGCGTGGGTGGCAAGTAAATGATTTTTTATAGTTTTCAGTGATTTTTTCACTATTTCTTTTGCTGCTGCAGCGGTTGAGAAATGCTTAATATGAAAAAATAAATAAAAACTAAAATAAATGAAGAAATAACTAACGTGAGCATAAGAGGAAAGAAGAGAAAGAAATCGAAAAAGTGAAGGGGATAGTGTTAAACCAATACAGAAAGCAGTTAAATTGCTTAACAAAATGCTGAAAGAAGAGCAAAAAGGTAGCAGGGAAATGTGCAGAGGGCAGCATCCGCACAGCAGCACCACCCTCCACTCCTGTTGGGGTTGACTGTTGCATCCTTTATGCAGCCAACGCAATATTGCAGTGCAATGATGTAGTTTCCGTCAGCTAGGACAACGGGTCGGTATGCGTTACGGACGTGTACTGACCAATAGTTATTTTGATTTTCCTCTTGTTTTTTCCCCCATTTTTTGCTTTGCTTCATTTATTTTTGTTTTCATTTTTGTTTTTGTAAAAACAAAATTCGTCAATATTTGGCAATGGAGTTTTATGAACGCACGAGTATTTCGTTTTTGCAAAGTCAATATTTGCCTACTGCAAATATGTCATGAAATATTCAGGACTCAACGAAAATCCTGCATGCTGTGCAGCACAGTTTGGTCTAAATACACTTTTGCCGTATTAGAGAGACACTTGAAAAGTTTATTTGTATAAAACGCAATGCATGGGATCGCATTGCATCGCACCGCACCACATCCCACATCACATCGCATCGAATCAAATCGAATCGAATAGACTCGCATACGAAACGAAATGAAAAAGCAAGCAGATTGCATTTTCAAGCTCAAACGGATTTGTTTATTTGGATTTTTGCTTAATGCTGACAGTAATCCGCTTAAAACAAATTACTCATACGCCAGCGAGTGTGTGGCGATTTTTCCTTTTTTATTTTTATTATACTTTTTGTTTGATTGTTTGTTCGTTTTCTTTTTTTTTTATTTTTTTTTCTAGCCTTGTTTAGTTGTTGCCAGTTTTGTTTTAGTTTCGTTTTAAGCGAAAGAACCGAGGGAGAGAACAAAAAGCAAAATCCATTTCATTTTCCATTATTGGCAGTTTTACAAAAAAGTAATTTCACTGTGAAGCACTGACTAGATTCTCATTTTTTTGCCATGTGGTCGCTGCCGTCAACGTCGTCGCCTTCGCTCTCACCTACCATATGCTGCGGTACGGTTATACGTGTGAGCTCTGCTGTGCTTTGCTGTGTGATCCTGCGCTGTGCCGCTGACCCAGTTGCGCGCGTACATCTTAAAATAATAAGCCTGCTCCAGTTTAGACTTTTGTATGCGCTGCTTGGATTTTCAATTTTACTAATAGTGTCTGTCCACCGGCCTGCCTGCCTGTCTGTGTGTTCGTCTGACAGTGCGCGCACAAAAAGTTAACTTACTGCAGTTTCCCGCTCGTTACATTGCTGGCTCTTGTACTGCCGGGACACTTGCCCAGCAGTCCGGCAATTGTTCTGCAAGGGAGCCAGTGACGCGGTTAGTGCCAAAAACCCAACTGCAGTCATTGCAGCAAAAAACTTGATGCGCTGCACGTTGAAAGCTAAGCCGTGTGGTGACCCACATCGAACGCAGCGCGCAGCTGCAATAATTTGCTCAAAGCACTCTTCACTCGTGCAATTGGCTTTTGTGATGGACTTGTACTCATTAAAATTAATTAGGAAAGAAATTGTATATAATTAAGATAGACACGATGCCAGGCTCCGACAGCAAAAAAGTGCGTGGAAGTGCTTTCCGCATACTGCATGGTTTGCGGCAACATGCACTCGACTCTTGATGCTTGCTTTTGTCTATTTAATAAGTTGGACTTCGTGGCTTAGTGCCTGCAGTGCACTGATTTCTTAGGGTGCTGCATAGTTCAAGGCCAATGCGGTTTTTCGTTTATGTGTGCATTTGATTTTTTGTTGGACTGTGCTAAATCCAAGTAACTGAATAGAGTATCATGAATAGTAAGACGAAACTTATGCATAACATATACTAAATATCTATATTTCTACTGCTTATATTAAATAGAATAAGTTTGTTGAGAAAATCAAGGTCTAATAGCAGATAAATAATTTGCACAAAATGGCTCTAACTGTTTAAGTATGGTTAATGCTGGAAGAATACTTACTACTCACATTTCTTTATTACAATTAAACAGACGCACTGCTTAGATCGCCGCCAAGTTTTCAGAGAATTGCTCTGCGGTATGTAAACATTGTGATAATTTCCAGCTCTGTCTCTTTTGCAGGCAATTTGTAACAAAAGGAAAAAAGTTAATTTTTAATCTCCGTGTAGAAAAATCCAAAAAAAATGTATCATATACCATAAGCGGCACTTTCATCTTAGTAACAGAAATTAAATGTGTTTGTATATTTATTAACTTGCATATACCAAAGAGACATTTAAACATCTAGAAAATAACTGCGGGTTTTTTATTACCCCAACCACAAATCTGGAAACATTTTAAAGTCTAACCATCTGCCAGTTTTTAGTTTTAGTGCAATTTAGGATACCTCATGTTATGTATCTATTCAAGATTTTTCATAGCGTTTACTATGAAAGGTGTGACAAAGCGCACATTTGTGTACACTCCCGGGTATTTACTGTGTGCACAATCGACTCCAAAGGAAACGATGCCGCACAGTTCATTATTGAATTCCAAGGGACCACCCGAATCGGTGAGACATGCATCCTTTTCGCCTAGCACACCTGCACAGAACATGGCTTTGGTTATTTTATTCCTGTCTGAGTATGCCTTCTTGCAAAACTTTTGCGATATGACAGGAATCTCAACTGTACGTACAATAGACTCTCCCTTGGATTTTTCAAAAGACGTATAGCCCCAGCCGGAGACCCGCATCATATCACCAGGTTTGAAATCTTGACTGCACAACTTGATGTATTTTATAAGTTTTCCACGAAGCCTTTTGCTTAACTTCATTACAACGACATCCATATTTGTTCGTGTGTCATCGTAATCGACGGGGATGACCAGTTTACTCACTGGAATGCGTTCTGATTCCTCATCTAGCGAAGTTATGCCACCTTCAACCGTTAAACCTTCAATGGCATGCATTATCTTCCAGATGCAATGGGCAGCCGACACAACGAACTTCTCAGATACGGCGGACCCTCCGCAAATAAACTTGCCCTTATAACGCAATGCAACTAGAAATCCGCCGATTTCACTTATGTTCGACTCCCTGCCATTGACGATTCTTTTTAATTTTGAAAAGTCCACTCGCAGTAAACAATTGCACATATACAAAGAAAAAATCCAAATGATATATACAAAACTTTGTTTCATTTTTTTAAAGAAAATTGCAAATTTTTACTTTCCGTTACTTGAGAGTAAATAAAACAGTTGTAAGTATTATATACTTTGATCTGCTTCAATAAATTCGACCGTTTCAAATGTAATTTGTTTCAATAAACGATAGCGTAAAGAATTTCACTAATGTAGGGGAACGCAGAAGTCCCCTCCTCTGCTGATGTTGATTGATGTTGCTGTACACCATCTAATGCCTGAATGGCAGTTGGGCCACCGCACATCAGATAAATTCCAACGGTTTACGCAACTTCTGAGAATACTTTAGTTTGTAGAAAATCAAATCAACTCAAACCTTATACAATTCTTAGAAACAACAAAATTAATCTTGGAAATATACTTGAGTTATATATTTATTTCTCTAGTAAAGTGAATTGAGGGGATGTAAATAAATCTAGTCGAAATCTCAGATAAGTCAATACGAAGAATCGGTTAAATCAGCAATGGCACGTAGTATAAATGGCTTTACAACATTGACATCCGTATAGACACCGGGATACTTTCGGTTGGCGCAGCCTACACCAAATGATACAATGCCGCAGAGTTCTCTGTTGTGGGTCAACGGACTACCAGAATCGTAAGTGCAGGCGTCCTTTTTGCCCAATTGGCCGGCACAAATCATGGAATGCTTTAGTATGAAAGCATCTAGATAAGCCCTTCTACAACTTCTTTTTGACATGGCTGGCACTTTGACTGTGCGTAAATGATTCTGTATTTGGCCATCGAACTTGGTGAAACCCCAACCAGAAACGGACATCATATCGCCTCCATACAAAGTGTGTGAGCATAGTTTTATAGTCCGAGCAAAAGGACTCTTGATTGGTTTTCGCAATTTCAGCACCGATACATCCATATTCATGCCCTTCCTAGTAAATTCCGGTGGTATTGCTATTTGAGAGACGCGAACACGTTCAGAACAATCGTCCAGTGACGTTATGCCGCCCTCTATCGTTATTGTTTCAGGTTCATCCATTATGTCATATACACAATGGGCAGCGCTGACAACAATAAGCCTTGCCACATACGAGCCACCACAAATGAAGTTTCCGTTCCATCGCATTGCCACGATATAACCACCTACTTTAGAAATCGAGGCGCGCTCACCACCTACAATGCGCATTAAATCTTTTAATTCCGTGTGCGAACCACTTGCATACGTGAGCAGTGTCAAATAGAAAATTGCGATTTTAAATTTCATGTTTGAGAGGTGTCTCGTCCACATGTCGAAAGGTATGAAACCGGACTGTAGAGCGCCAAAGTCGCATCAGCTCGTTTCAACTCATTTGGCAGAAACCGTTCTAAATGCAATTAAAAGTGAAAAGGTATTTTAATATAGCAGATCTGAAATGCGAATCAATTTGCTGACGATTTTTTGATAATACCTTTAAAATACAAATTTACATATATAATTGTTGTTGTGTTTTTATAACTAATATATAAGTATATAATCTGTCTATTTGATTGAGTCGTGTTTTCCACAATTGTGCCGATTAGTTATGCAGAGACAGTAAGACAAATATACATTCATACTTATCTATATTTAAACTATATATTGTATATAAGGAAATGCTCTGCTAAGCCTTTTTCAATGTTTTGTTTTTGGCTTTTACAGTGTTCAGAAAAGTTTGTTGGCAGATGAACAACAACTCTCCAATCGTTCGCCTTGATTGGATGAACCGTTTATAGAAGCATTCTGAGAGTACAAACTCTTTGCTACCGAATCAAGTATCTTGTTTCTTAAATCAAGAATTTCAAATTGTATATCTTATTTTCTAATACTAAGTATGATTTAATTTGTTGAATCAAACGAAATTTAAAGCTTGAATTTTTTCGCGATTTTCTTACACCTCTTGCATTGTGTAAAATTTTCTGACAGTAGAGATTTACCACGAAGACAAATTTGAGTAATTAAAAATTCGCAAATAGAAACTGGCAAAATGTCCGGTGTTGTGCGTTTGTCGCTCACCCAATTAGCGCAGATCGCTTTGGGCGCACCGGAATTGAATGTTGTCCACATAGGCGTGCTGCACAGTCTGTTGAAAGTGCTGCTGAAGAAACTTGGCTGTCAGGATGAGACGATCGTCGTTGGTGGTTTTGAGGGTAAGTGCCTTCAGAAGATGTTAGCGAATGCTAAAGTCGGTACTGTGCCGGTAAATGATGAAGAGATGTATCGCATTGAACCGAAAGAAGAACACGAACGCGTTAATGAACTGGAAGCGCGTGTCATACAGTTGGAAAAGCTATTGGAGCAACATTTCCATCAGATACGCGAATATCACAATAAAAAAAATGAAGACCTAAGCAATTCGCATTTCATTCAATACGAGACGGCAATCGAGGATCTGTGCACAGTGTGCAATGAACCGGATATAGAGTTCGCTTGCGCACTGTTACAGAATCTCGATTTCCTTAAGAAACTACAACGCATCATCGGCCAACCCATGGTCGAACGCGTCGTGAAGTTGGAAGAGAAGATCGAAGAGTTGTACGTAGCTTTTACGGGTTTTCGCAACAAAATCGAAATGAAATTCGAAGAAATGTCTATCATAGGGCGTCTCATAATCAAGCTAGAGGAGTTGGAGCACTCCATTGAAAGTTTTCACTCGGAGTTTCTTTTCACCATGGAGGAAGTGCAGGATTTGCTCGACTCAAAGTTGGATAAGCTGTATGTGCCTTTGATGAAGAAATACATACGCGATCAATTTGAGTTGCTTTCGAAGCGCATTACCTCCTTGGAGACTAATGTGACATGCGCGAAGGCAGCTGGAGTGCTCATGGATGGCATTTCATGTCTCTCGTGCGGCAATCGTAAAGTATGCGCCGAAGTCGGCACGCTACCATTTGGACAACTGCCCAGTGCGGGGGCTACGTTCACCCAAGAAGTCTACAAAAAGAGTGAAAACAAGCCTAAAGTGACTTGCAGTTGTATACCATTCCGGACGAATACCACGATTAAGGAGCGTATGGCAGTTTTGGATTTTGATATCCTATCAGCAAGGAATCCAAAGAAAAGCATAATAAAGCAAACGACGCAAAGTTTTTCACAACAGTTTGGCTTTCATGAGCCCGTATTCGACACCGAAGGTAACATTATCACGAACGGGAACAGGGCTAGTGCAGTCAAGAAAAGAGCACGTGTGCGCCCACCGTCCTACACTGAATGGGCACTCGAAGCGAAGAACAGATCTATGCTGTCCTTAAACACGATAAATACTCATAGATCAACAACTAGCTCCTTTAAAACTAACTAGAAGAAGTATTAAATAATGAAAAAAGAATACATTTACTCGTCAACTTGACTTGGAATTGTTTTATACTTTCTTTTGTCACGCACACACATACACATAATTCTCACACTTTAATAGGGATTAAAGCCTTTATTGGGTTTGCAGCAGGACTCACGCAATTGCCCATGGCAATCAACAAAGCCGACACTTGTTGGTCGATATCGATTAGACTGAGTGCCTCTCTGTGGTTTCCTGTCCAGCCAACGCTTTCATTTGTTTGTTCTTCCTTGTTTTTCCTGCTGCCTTTTGCTAATTTTTTGCTCTTTTCTCCTTTAATTCGTACGATTTGCTTCATTTCGATATTTTGCTTTGCAATCAGTACACTTTGCTTTTATTCCAATTTTAGCGCCAACGTATTTGCTTATCCTCTGAGTAGTTTTTCTACTCTTTTTTTCTATTGATGTTTGCTTTGACTGATTCACATTCTGCTTGAATTGCTTAAAATGAATAAAGCTTATCTTCCTACATCAATCTGTATGAATTGAATCTGATAGGCGGTCAATGTTCTTTCTGAATGGTCAATCTCAAGGAGGTGACTAGAGTGCCATGACAATTATCTCGGCTTGTTGGCTTATATTTTCAATTTTCTAATATCTTAACTCTTGCCCTGTTATTACATTTTTGACTGCTGCAGCACTTTAGTCAATTAATCGAAAATCTCATATGCAGTCATGAGACTGCTTATGAATTACAATTAATCATTTATATGACAGGCTTCAGAAATAAATTATTCGTCGAAGTCTTTGGATTTAGTATATAGATTAACATTTTTATTGATTTCGAAACACTATTTTGAAGTTTAATAAAAATAAGAGTAGCAAAAATTTCTTTTTTTATACCCTGTACCAAAAAATGGTAAAGGGTATATTAAAGTTGTGCAAATGTATGTAACAGGCAGAAGGAGGCGTGGCAGACCCCACAAAGTATATATATTCTTGATCAGCATCGAAAGGCGAGTCGATTTAGCCATGTCCGTCTGTCTGTCTGTCTGTCTGTCTGTCTGTCTGTCTGTCTGTCTGTCTGTCTGTCCGTCCGTATGAACAAAAGGATCTCGGAAACGGTAAGACCTACAACCACCAAATTTGGCACGAAGACTCTCTCAATCCATAGGCATAACAAGTTTATTTTTTTTTTCGATATTCGTCCTATAACATATAGCTGCCATAGGAACGATCGGATGAAAACCCACATTTAGTAACTAAAACCCTTTTGTTTTTCAAGATATCTTCACCAAATTTTAAATTTAAAAGTTTTAGCCAATGTGTAATCACATGTCTAAATATCATGTATATCGGTTCACTATATCATATAGCTGCCATAGGAACGATCTGCCGAAAAACAAGATTTACTGAGAAAAACTTTTTTGTTTATTAAGATATCGTTACCAAATTTCGGATTTGACAGTTTTAGGTAATATCCAATCATAATCCTGAATATGATAAATATCGGTTTACCAGAACATATAGCTGCCATAGGAATGATCAGCCGAAAAATGGCTTTTACTAAAAAAAAATTTTTTTTTTGTTTTGGATTGGGTACAGGGTTTTCTATAGTCGGTTACACCCGACTATAGCCCTGCCTTTCTAGTTTTTATATTATAAGGTTTGATAGGATTTTCTTTTTAATTATTTCAAATCAATAACAGTAGCGAGTTGGAATGAGTAATGACATTTGCAAGAAAGAATGAGAAAGAGAAATAAGTAGGCATGAGCGTCAATTCATTCCAGTGCAAATTTCCCCAGCAAGGGTCAAACGGTGAATAAACAGTGTTCTGTAGTCGATAATTAAATACGCGAAAGTAAACTTCTTCTACTCAAGCTGGTTTTCCAATAAAGCCAGGAACTCATTGTTATACCCTGTACCAAAAAATGGTAAAGGGTATATTAAAGTTGTGCAAATGTATGTAACAGGTAGAAGGAGGCGTGGCAGACCCCACAAAGTATATATATTCTTGATCAGCATCGAAAGGCGAGTCGATCTAGCCATGTCCGTCTGTCCGTCTGTCTGTCCGTCTGTATGAACAAACGGATCTCGGAAACTGTTAGACCTACAATCACCAAATTTGGCACGAAGACTCCTCTAATCCATAGGCATAACGAGTTTATTTTTTTTTTCGATTTTCAACCTATAACATATAGCTGCCATAGGAACGATCGGGTGAAAACCCATATTTAGTAACAAAAACCGCTTTGTTTTTCAAGATATCGTTACCAAATTTTGGATTTAACAGTTTTACCTAATGCCTAATCACATATCTAAAAATTATGTATATCTGTTTACTATATCATATCAGGTCTCAAACAGGCAAAAACTATGTTTGATGGTTATAACCATAAAAGATCTAAGTTTATAATACTCTTAAATAGGAACAAACTGAGAATACTCACTGGCTTCCTCTCTGGTCACTGCAGACTACGGAAGCACATGTTAAACCTCAGACTTTCTGATACCAATACATGCCGTTTTTGCTACACATTGGCGGAAACGCCAATACATATCCTATCAGAATGTGATGCGCTGTCAAGGCGAAGAACACGTCACTTGGGACACCAAGTTTTTTTGCTAAAAAAATAAAATTTTTTTTCTTGAGATATCCTTACATAATGAATACAAAATATTGAAGCAATTAAAAAAAATATTCAGTTTTGGATTGGGTACAGGGTTTTCTATAGCCGGTTACTCCCGACTATAGCCCTGCCTTTCTAGTTTTCCATTGTTTTTCTTTGAAAATTTTCTATCGGCCTAGAGTCGAGTCACAAACTTTTTTTTTTGTAAGAAACTTTTAGAAAAACACCTTATAAACGAAACTCAAAGGGTTACAAATAAAAACAAGTGAATATTGACTACAGTAAAGCTAGAAAGAAATGCTGCTGAGAAACAAAAGTAAAAACGTATAATCATTTGCCAAATCAGTTTTGAGCGCTACTGTATTTACATAGTTTGTTTAGGGCAGGAGCGAAGGATGCTTAAAAAAATATGAAAAAAAAACAAACAAATTAAAACAAACAGAAAAAACATGAAACTAAAATTTAAACAAAAACAATAGTGTCAAAGTGTCAGCGACTGCTGTTGACTTTCGTTTTCCTCTTTGCTTTTTTGTTCGCTTTCTTTTGTTTTTATTTGCTTTTAAATTTAACAGGTTTAGCAGGTTTGCCTTTTTGACACACAATTTACTAAACATTTGTGTTGTTGCTGTTGTTGTTGTTGTTGTTTCTGCTGTTGTTGTTATTGGTTTAGCGCCGCCATTTTGTGTCGAAATGTACATTAATCAATTTCCGTTTTCTGTCAGCAACGCAAAGCATCAACAGCAGCCAGAACAACAACAAAAGCAAAAGCAACATGAACAAGGATTTGCAGCAGCTGCAGCTGAAACTATGTTGAAAATGTGGCCCAACAAAAGGATTCCGATTGCGCGTTTTCAATTTTACAACAACGACTGGCACAGGCCACGTCGACCCGTTCATGTCGTTCTTGTTTTTGTTGGCACATTTTTGAATTTTTTATTTTGATTCTGTTTTCGTTAACTATTTTTTTTAGTTTGTTGGTTTGTTGCTGGATTTTTCACGGGTTTTCATTTCAAAAATGTGCAACAATTTGTGCAAGGCCCAACTTTGTTGGCATGAAACTTATGTGAAACAATAGAATTTACAAAAACAATTTGACAATACACTTTCTGTAGTTGTTGTTGTTGTTGTTATTGTTGAGAGCAGTGCAGTGGCAGCAGTTAAAACTTAATTAAAATATAACAAAACACTTTTACACCGAACGCGAACAGAAATTAGCTGTGGCGAAGGGCAAGACCCGAAATGACGGGCAGCAAAGGGCAGCCGAGTTTGGGTACTTAAATTTACGTGAAGCCACAAAATAAATGCAAACAAAAATGAAACCTGAATCTGCAACAACGACAGAGAGGAGTATGCTGTAATCTCCAGATTAGGTGATATGAGTAAATCATAAGGAATCCTCGTCTGTCGTTTAGAATCCGAATCAGACTTCATTGTATGCATACAATAAAAAGGAAAACCTTATGTAATTTCCCATTTTTTTAACTGTCGTGACCACAAGCGGTGGGATAATTTTTTATTTTATTTACACTTCTCCCCATGTCTGTCAAGTTGTTATAAAAATAATTCCAACATTACTTGCCAGGATAACACAAAGTCGCTTCAACTAAATGAAGTCATGTTCTTGTTTTTGTTTTTGTTCTCACTTTTTTTGTCTTTCGTAGTTGAATGTGTTGTTGTAGATGGGGCTCGTGTACATTTTAAATTTAATTAACAGCAACAATAAGTTGCAGCAGCATGCACCAAGGAGATAGCAATGGCAGCAGCAGCAACATGAGCAGTAGGGACAGCAGCGAGTGCAGAAACTAATAAAAACTCATTTCAAAGCGATGATGACAGACAAAACAAGTAAAGGATGAGCGCGCGGTACATGGAATGGACAAAAGGATATCTGGACAGAAGAAGATAGGATTGCAGTTAGTGCGCTGAGTCAAAGTCAGCCTCTTTTGCCACAATATGCAATTTAAGTGTTGTTGTTATTGTTGTTGTTGTTGTTACTGTTGCTGTAAGCTGGCAGTTCGTTGTTGCGTTGGTTGCTGTTACTATTGATGCTGTTGGGGTTGGTATTGTTGTTGTTGTTGTTTTTAATGATACTGCCACTGCTACTGCTACTGATACTGAGCCACTGAGTCGCTGAGTCGCTGAATCGTGTTGTTGCCGCAGCCAGCAAGACATCACAGTAGTCATTGTTCTTATGTTTATTTTTTTTTTCTTTTTAAGCTGATATTGTTGTGTTCGGTTGTTGTTGCTGCTGGCGTTGGCGTTGTCAACTTTTCCCTAATGAATGTCAACTTTGGTGCAACTTTCTCTCCAAGTAGCAGATATACAAAAAACTTTTTATTTATAATTTTATTTTTTTTATTTCTTATTTTTCTGCAAAACTTTGCTTCTAATGGGGCTGCGGTTTCTTTCAGGAATATTTATTTTATTCACATTTTTAAATTAATCAGCTGCTTAATTTTTAAAAAGCATATTTGTTGCTGTTTAAAGTTTTATGCAATATGTAAAGTCTAGGACTAATTATGCTGTGAAAATTATATAAAATAAGACAGAATACAAAGGACCTGAATCTCCAAGGAAAAATAAATTAATTATATGGTAAATGTTGAATACTGTTAATTTTATGGCATGAATATTTTTAAAAAAGCAAATGCTGCTTTATTTATCCAGAGACCGTCCATGTTCCATACTTCATATCAGATGAATCAAACTGCAGACATACTCTGAGTGTGTTGATATACCCAAATGTGATGTACTTTATCGTTGCTGCCATGCCACGAAACAGAAGTTAATCATCTTATTATTTCTAATTGCCTATTTTGTTAAAGGACTTCTCGATTGCCTCTTATCGTTAGATAATAAATGTGAGTGAAAGACTGCACTGATTAAGTGTATCATTGCGTATAGTTTGAAGTTGTAATTAATGTTATCTGTACGACTTATTGACCCAGCAAAACATGCAGTATGCCCTTAAACAAAAATCTACTCGTAGACAGTGCAATATGAACACTGGAGTATGCTGCTGCTACTCCAAAAAAAAAAAGAAATCATCGATGTTGAACAACGCTTCAAGTTGGTTCTCATCGCACAAACAAACCAACATAAATTTTAAAATTGCATTCGGACTTTGATTTCACAAGTCGTGCTCCGACTTCCATGCGACCCCGTAGAGTATGCAACGAGAAATTTATTAAATACGCTTCAAAGCATTCCGTCGAGGAAGCAATAAAAGCGCAAACGTAATGAACAAACGTAATGAGAAATGATGCAGTGAATGCATTTGTACAATGTTGTTCACTTATAAAGATTCACAATAAATTAATTTAAAATGTCAAATGCTATATACAGAGAAACAACGAAATAAAATATTTCAATTTTATGTTTCTGTTGTGTGCGTGACTGCAGAAAGCGGCAGCCAATTTATTGATATTTTTATTAAGGTGGTTACCAACTTAAAATGTTCCTAATTCAGTGACTGTTATTGTCAGAGCACGACTGCAGAAGTGACTGGCAAATGTACAACTGATGTTTATTAAATACTCAGACGCACGTCTTTTCACAGCTTTGTGCTTTTTGGCTATTTCAATACTTCAATTTGAAGCTCCTCCCCGGCCGCACTGCCGCCTGCTTCGCCGTTACGTTTATTTAACACAGACGTTGCCATAGATTGCCTTTGTCTCAGAGTCATATGCACTTACGTGTAGCCCGCTTCCGTTCGTTTCCACTTGCCTAGCCTTAGTCGGCGCTGTAGAACTCAGCTTGTTTCTCTTATGTGTCCCGATTTGTCTTGGGCTGCAAATGAAAACTAAACACGCGTTCAGGTGCAGGTGCTCGTCTGCTTAGTGTTTACTGTACCATCATTGTGGCTGTGGTTGTTGTCGCAGCAGCCGCAGCAGTGTGCTTCGCGCTGCTAGCTATTTGTTTTTTGGCAGAGTACCCGCACACACACGCACACACACACATGCTTACACAAATGTCTACTAGCTATGCGCGTACACACTCGTATATGCAAATAGATGTTCTCGTCTGGCGCATGCAAAATGCACGACAATGGCACAGATGCAAAAGTTAGCATGCGCTGGCTGTGCAGTGGATATGCAATTCTCAGCTGAGCGGAGGCAGAGATACGATGTCGGAGCCTTAGAACTTTGCGTATAAGTTAACAGAAAATGAAGTTATTAAGGCTGCAGCAGGTGCTGCCAGGCAATCATCTGCTTGACGCGTAAATGAACATTTATTGCTTTGCATTCGTGATGCAATTTGCCATGTTCAGCTCGGCGCCACGCAATGTCGCCTCAGCTTGTGCATCTTGTGCATCTGCTGCCGTGCGCTTGCCTTCGGTTGGCTCACTGGAGTAGAGCAGAAGTCTTTTGTTGCGGTATAATGTGGCATAATCTAGCAATTGGCTTGAATTATGTACTTGTCGGTTGAATGTGGCTGCCTCTTTGGTCTTGATCCTGCTCAGCCGCAGGTACTTACACTTCATGCTTGTGTGCATACTCCTATGTGTGCAACATGGCTCTCGGTGCTGGTTTACTAAGCTCATATCCCACTTATTCTTCCATTGTGAAATGTTTATTTTACGCATCCATTTTTAGGATTAATTTTTTTTTTATCCTAGCATTATATAACACAAATAGTCTTGTATGGAATGTGTAAATCATTTTGAATAGTATATTGCAGCACTAACTTTCTTTTTTTATTGCCAAGGGGAGTTAAAAAAACAGAAGTCAGAATACACACCAAAGCAAACCTAAACCTAGTTGGGCACCGTCAGCATACTTGCACAGGTAAAACTGAAAGTTCTCGAGAAAGTAAAGCCAAGTTGGTCATTATAAATATCGATGATAAAAGAGAGAAACCAAAAACATTTAGAAATATTTGTCAACAATAATTGCAATAAAATAAATGTGGTACACATGTATACCGTTCATCTGATGGCATTCACGTTGAAACCGTAAAAAAAGAAAACTCCATTTGCGAAATCTTTGTTTGCTCTTCTGATTACGAGTTTTCACATTGGCAAAACTTGGTGCCATCTTTTTATATTGTGTAACATATTAAAACAAAAAGCAAAACAAAATGAATATTTGTGTAAACATTTTCTGGCTGTCTGCCTGTTCGTCTGTCTGCATGTGTATCTTTATCTTAACGACCTCATTACCATCAAGGAGCACAAATTTGCCACCATATAAACAAACAGAACGATAAAAAGAATCCGCTGCTGCGCATTGAATCATACTCCACAGTTTCTTTAGCTTAGCACATAAAACACCAACAGTCAGGCATCCAAAGGAGGACAGGAAAAAACAAACAAACTAAACAAAAACAAAAATAAAGAAATGCTTTCCATTTGTTACCTTTTTGTGTGTTGAAGTTTTATTATTCAAGTTGATTTAAAAGTTTGTTGCTTATGTCGTAAATTTTCATAAATTCGGCATAATTTATGCCATATGTGTGAACATTTTCGGGAGCTGAGAGAGTTGGTGTGTGGCACACACGCGGCACATAGCCTGAGGAAACGGCAGCTGGAGCAAACGAAATATTATTTAAGCCAAAAATTATGCCCTTTGTTTAAAATGTGCACGAGTATGGCAGACTTTTGCCTGTGCCATGCCATTGACATTTCTTATGTGCCAATTGAAATTCAATTTTAAACATGAAATTTTATGAATTTTGGTTTGATGCCAATACAGAAGATTCCAACCAAGATCAGGCGGAAACTATTCGCACGAATCAAAAGCAAACAAACTCAGCAAAACAAACAATTTTCTTGCTTATACGCAAAGCACAGAAGAGAAAAATAGAAAACATAATAAAAAGAAAAAAGAACCTAACAAAGGAAACAGTAAAAAAAAAGACAAGTCCAAATAAGCAAACGTGTTTACCATTTCAAAATTTTACAAGTTGATTTCTAGCATTTGTTTAGTTTTTTTTTTTTTTTTGTATTTTTTACCGAACATTCCTAAGGCTGACAAAAGTGCAACTAGATCAGGCAAAGAGAGCTCAAGTATGCGGGGTGCAAAAGTTGCGCAAAGTTATGCAAAAGTCTTAAATAAACTCCATGCGCGCAAAGTTCATTCCAACGGAAAGGATTTGTGTGCGGTATGCTGGCTGCAGCAGCATACAGGCGCTTATCGATATTGATACATGTGCACTCAATTTGAATTCGTGTATTGACAATTCGACAAAATTGCTTGGACAAGTAAAAAGAACGTAACACGACAAAACGAAATGAAATGAAATGAAATGGTGCAAGGATAGCCTCGTATGAATGCAATGTGGCAAAGGCGTAGGGTGGTGAAAATGGAGGAGGCCCAACGGGCAAAAATGCCAACTTCATCATAAATGTGCCTGGCACACCACTTGTGGCAGACTGTCCTTTTTGAAGCGATTTGCATTGCCTGGCATTCAGCTCGGCCCGATGTGGGTAGGTTCAGCTTGGGTCGGTTTGCTTGGATTGCTTTTACTTACGCTCAACTGTGCAACACTCATTGCTTGGCCTTCCATAGCATATACAATATTCGAGACTCATGGCAAGTTGTATTTACATTGCACCTATGGCGATGCGCATAGATGTCCCATTTGAGTAACGCCTACGGTAACTTTCAAAAACTTTAAAAAATACTCATACGTAAAAGAAAAGAAATTTATATAGCAAACTTTGCATATTCAGATTCATTGGAGAATATGATTTAAATCTGTCAGAGAGATTTAGTATACAAATAATAATCCTACACGACGATACTCACTTTTTTGGGGGAAAAAACTCAAAAAATATAAAAAAATTTAAAAAAAAAATAAATAAAAATATATAAGCAACTCTTACCCCCAAATATTGTGTGATCTCGGAATTCCAGCTACACAGCTCTATCATTCCGCAGTTGTGCTCGAATTACGACTCAAAGTAAGTATAGGTATATCATCTTTGCGTTTGGGTTGCGTATAAGTATATAAACGTTAAATAATATAATTCTCGCATATTGGGAATTACTCGATTAGCTAGCAAGGGGATCTCTACTCGACTATTTCGATATGTGTGGCCGTCCTCATTCATATTTAGATTTTTTACCTTAGAAGTAAAGAATATTCCATTAAATCTTTTACGGATTGAATAATCTGATATTTAAAAAGCTTGATTATAATAAGAAGCTCATCTGCATAAGCCTTCACGAAATTCATATTTGCAATGATTAAATCATTAAATCAAGAAAATATTTTCAAAGTTTTGACTGATTTGAAAATTTCTGCGGGCAAAGCTTTCCTACCAAAACTTTTACGTTCCCATATTTGCTTGCAGAAAATGCTATTAAAAGTAAAAAAGGATAACAGTCGATTTGCAGGTAGAAGTAAATTTGTGTCAGCAAGGATTGAATCTCCTTTTAATATACAGTGTATGTAGTGATTATTTCCCTTTTTTTTTCTTTCTTTATTGGGTTCTATTTATCTTCCTTGCAGGTTCTTGTCGAGTTTAATTGTTTATATTTATTGCGTTTTTTAAGGCTGACTGTAATTGTGTGCTTAGTGAAGTTGCTGATAATGTATTTTGGGTTAAGTTGCAAAGAGGTCTGCCTCGAGCAGCGTTAAATTATTTTCAACAGCGATGTAGTAAAATGAATTTCTTTGTAATGCAAAGAGTCTCTAATCGGCATTCTTCATTAAGCAGCCATCAAAATGAGCAACATTGACGAAGCCTTGAGCAATGTGGAGAACAATAGATTCTTTAAGAAGTACACGGCTTTAATAAAATACTTCGATGAAACATCAGCCCTGGATTACCAAGATGTTGTCTGCCTTTTGCTGGCCTATCACAAGTTTGCCTTAGCAAACGGCTCGAGTACGATGCTCATGCGGCCGGAACAGTTGCATACAGTTTTTACAACGCTTTTTAACTTTACCGATCAAGACTTTATTATGCGCATCATCTATGTGATCTCCGACGATCCGAAGTATATCAGCCCACAGGCTTGGTTGCTACTTTTTCGCGTTTACTTGTCATCCGATTTGAGTGTGCGCATACGATTCGCCTTCGACGTAAGTGAACATGTTGTCAAATGCGATCTGGGTTAGTAAATTTAGTATATGCGCAGATGTATGACAAACAGGGCTTGGGCTATCTGAACAGCGAGCATGTGGGCACCTATGTGGACAAGTTCTTTCAAAGTGAAGATGAGGATCTGATTACTGAGCTACGTACGGTTAGTTTTATCCAACTTCAATGATTATGTGACTTGAACTTAGTTAACTTTGTGCGCAGGATATGGTTGAATTGCTTTTCCAGAAATTCGATTTAGATAGAGATGGCCTAATCGACTTCAGTGAGTACGAGACAGTTGTACTCCAACAACCCGGTTTGTTGGAATTTCTCGGACAACTTTTTCCCTCGAAGAGCCAAATATATATAATCGCACATTGTTTGAATATCGAGTCGAAAATCACATTTGATAAGAAAAATCCAAAAAGGAGAACATTATTCAAACATAAGCGACCGATGCCATCGATAAAGTCTCGCAAATCCGAATATTTCGACCAAAAGTGGTTTGGTTAGGCCTATTTACCACGGATATAGCATATCTTTTTACAAATTGCAAAATGAGAAATAAAGAATCATTTATTTTCGATCCAATTTTACCACAGAAAATAAAACAAAATAAGAAAACGGAACAAGATTAAATGAATTCTTATTACGATGTCGTTACTTTGAACTTGCAGTTCAAAAGGCTTTAGCTACTCAGATTCGATTTTAAGTTGAAATTTGTGAGAATAAGTCAGCATGCAATGCAGATGTCGAATTTATCAGGAATGCTGTTCACTGTTGCATTTGCAGCGTTCTGCATTTCAAAGCCGTTCGTCTGAGCCATCAGCACATACGTCATCGAACACAGCAACAGCAGCAGGAGCAGATAAAAGTCACAGCGCCAACAGCTGCCAAGGCTCCCAAAGTTTATTCGTTGCCGTTTGGCTTCATTCGCATAACCCTTTTGAGCTGGAAAATGATCCTGCAGAATTTGCCACACACAAGTTTTTCGCTTTCTAAATTCAACGATAACGAGTTTTGACTTCAGCATCTTGACGCAGCTTTGGATAAGCCCGCGTCTGGCTTTGCCTCTGCCATGGCTGAGTTAGATTTGGAGTTTCACGCTTTAACGTATATCAGACATTGCTCTCTTGCTGTGTTTCTTAAGCTGCTGTTGGATTAGAGACATTTGTTCGAATTTTTTTCTAATATGTTTAGCAGCAAGGTAAGGTGTGACTAAGTCGACAGCCTTCGGCACTTTTCGTTTCTCTCTCTAGGCACTACTCAAACATAGTTTAGGTAGGTTCTTGGTATAGTGGGGATGTTCGCCTTTGAAACGTCACTGGAGGTTATTTGAAGCCTTCTGGCTTTTTCACACTTTGTGTCAAACAAACGGTGGCAGACTCTGTTAACAACTTCCGGCTTTGCTCGATTGGAATTTTGCCACTTGCATAGTTGTGTCACTAAATAAATGAAACTTTTAACTTGAAATGATTTTATTTGTTATTTTGTTACGTTTTGATTTTTTTTTTTCTTGTTTTCATTTTCTTAACTTTCACTCAACGGGAACAAAATATTTGCAACCTTTGTCTGAAGTTTGCTGACGGTGCAAAAATAAAACCGTAAGAAATTCGTATTTTCAGTTTGTTTAGTGAAATACTTTGGCGCAACTTTTCAAAAAAAAAAAACTTTACTTCATTCGACTTCTCGTTATTTGTCTCGTTTTCTACTTAAATTTTCATGTTTTTCTTCTCAACATTTTCAGCAAGTCTTTGTTTTGCTGAGAAGTTGCAAATTGCTTTAAAATTGATATGCACTCCATTACAAAAAAAAAAAAACAAACTCTTTCACTTGCTGGCGAAATTTTTTGAATTTTTTCCTGCAACTAAATGCAATATTTTTGCTGAGCTAAAGCTTATTCAAAATACCAAAGGAGTGGAATTATATACTTCGTATTGCACAAGGAGCGTATAAGCAACGCACTTGGTTTGAGAGTAGCTTATGTCCCTATTTCCCCTCGTGGCAGGATCAAATGCAGGGCAAACACCTTTAGTAAAACACGTTTGCGGATGCATTTGAGTTTATGGCTGTGTTGTCTGCTGTATTTCGTTTGTTTGTCTGTTTATCCTTGTAAGGACACGAGCAATTTAATTAGTTTCAATTTTGGCAAGCGAACACGCAACAAAATCAAATATGCGTAAATTTGGCAACATTTGCATGCGATTTTGTTGCTTCGTGTAATTAAATTTATATGAGTCGAGTCGTGTCGAGTAGGGTCGGGTCAAGAGGAGTGGAGTAGAGTGGAGTAGAGTGGGGTGGAATGGAATGGAGTGGCATGGAGTAGAGTGGAAGAAGCAGACGGGCAGACAACAATGAATTTATAAATACTAGAACACATGCTTATGCTCGGAATAAAAGGGTTGGCAAACGAAAATTGTTATGGTTCCTATGCGGTGAAAACTTTAGTTGCAAATTTTCCAACATGTTAATTAAAATATTTTTTTGTTCAATCTAACTGAGTTCTCTAGTTCGCAGATTGCATACTTTTATTTTTATTACTTGTTTATTCTTATGTTGACTATGACGGCTCTCCACAAATGCCCTATAATTGGTTTCTAAAAAATCACACGCCACTATGCAAAGTTTGGAACCACTACATTCGGTTAGAACATATGCATATATTAAACACTTACACTTCATATGTATGCTTAGATGCATTTAAAAGAATTTTGTTTTTTCTTTTCATTTAAATTTCATCTGCAAGCTTAGAGTCCCCTTTGACAGTTAGAGTTCCATGCCACTCAAGCCCCGCGTAAAATCAGAGAATATAAAGTTATAAGAAGACGCATCTGGCCTCTGAAAATATTTGTATGTGGGTTGGCATATGACGACCCAGCCCTCTATCGGCAGCTTATATTTGGTATACTGTTCTAATTATTTGATATTCTGTTCTAATTTTAGTTTCAAGAAACTTTTTAAGTGTCAAGAGACCTGCACATGGAGTCGCTCTTATTAATGGTTTGACTTTTGTTTTGATGACGAGAATTATTTGCTTTCATATGATTGCAGTTGTTGAACTAGCCGATTGCGCATATTTGTTGTTGCTCATTTTTTTTTCTAATTGTCATGTGTGTAGCGATTGCCATTTTTTTGGCTTCACATGAATGTTGTTGTTGTTGAAGTAGACGAGTGAGCAATTTTCTTGCTGCAGACAATTCTTTTGCTTGCTCATTCAATGAGTGGCTGGTATGAAAAGTCGCTGTTCGACGGTACCGTCTGAAATACATTAGTTTGTGTGTGCGTGCAGAAAGGAATTTTAGAAGTTTGAATTGCCAAGCTAGCTCATATTTCTTCGTTTTGAGAAAATATTCTGCTTCTTCTTAATTTTTACGGGCATTTCATTCTGCTTTTCATGCGCGCCTGGCATATAAAGACAGTCAAATTGAATTTGTGTATGCATTTGAACAGCAACACCTGCAGTATGTGTATACACACACACTAATAAGCGAATTTCTCATGATTTTGAGCAAAATATTAAATGAAGACAATTTCAGCCGACTACGCAAAGTATGATGGTTGATGGACGATTTATTTTGGTCTTTCACTATGCAATATGAATTAATGAATATGGCATTTTAAACAAATCAAACAAATAAAATATTTTATATAACTATCGAAAATGTCTTTGATAATTTAGCACTCACTCGAGTTGGCGATAGAAAGGGCTTGCGAGGCCAGGAGGAAGCAGAATGAGAAAAATGAAAAGCAGTACAATTTGAGGTCAAGTGATGTGAGATATTGCGACGGCCAAGAAGTATTTCGCAGAAACTTTAAGCAAAGCAATGTCGCTGCGGGATACAATACCAAGTTGGGATCAGCCTATTTAAAGGCAAGAATCTGGAAGAGAATAGGTAACTCATTGTACGAGCTACAGGATCTGCAACGTCGAGCATTAGGCCAGTTCCATGGTAAAGACTTAAAACAATGAAGTAGCCGTTAGTGTGATCTGTCTCGTTTCCAAGTGTCCCCGAGACAGATCTTGTGAGGGGGCAATTTGTAACGCTTGCTGATGTAAAAGCATTTAAATTTTTTTGTCTTTCAAATTTTTTGTTGGTGTCCATTAAAAATTCTTGCATTTGATCAAACACTAGTAGTGTACACGGTGACTGGCATGACCGAATCTTTTTGTTCAAAACAATGTGGATCAACGCCATGTAATTGGCTGATTCCAGTGCAAGCACAAAATATTTCGGCAAAACAGTGGAGCGCATACTCTGCTACTAATAAAAAGGGGAATAAGGTACACGATGGCTCATAAAATCAGATTAACACTCACACTTAAAAAAAAAAATTCTTTACACTCACAAACACTTGCTTATAAAATAGTAAGTGCGAATAACACTCGCATTCACGCACTGCTTCGGCTTGAACTCAGACATAGCATTGACAGCGAATGTCAAGCCTATTCGTGATTCATCGTTAAATACTCGTGAATACCTACAAGTAGTTCATGAGTGGCTTGTGAGCTTGTAACATGCCCTGGTTGAATTTATGCGAAAGCTAGTTAATTTCGTCACATGATGGTCATTTGTGTGCAATCGTGTATTTTTTTTTTAAGACTTGGCTGCCGTTTTTGTGTACAATCGTGTGTGTGTGGCTGTTTGTCTGTGTGTAGGCGTATGGTATGAGGGTTTAAATGCAAGGCAAGCATATGTTTATCACCTTCTTCGCGCATTGCAAAAGACTTGACTGACGAATGAGTTGACATATCATTAGCTGACCCTTTTTTAGTTTTTCTAATTTTTTGTCTGCGCACTAGAAGGTCGCACACACAATTTTGTTTTCTTTTTTTTTTTATTGGAAATGTATAACGATGCACTTGCGCAACGAACGCACAGCACAGAAGGAAGAGGAAGAATCAACGCACTTGCTGCTAATTATGGGTTTTATTTTGGTTTTGTTTAGGAATCGGCTTGCTTCAAAAACTGTTGACAATATTATATTTCTAAATTTTATACTAAAAAGAAAGTAAATCAAAAACCAATGTTAACTGAAAATTAATTCCATTGTTACTTTTATTAATTAATTTAATTTTTTGGCTTACTAATTTACTTGTTACATTACATTGAAAGAAACTAATGAAATTACTTATTATATTTAAATATTTTAAAATTCTGTAATTAAAATAAACTAACGATGTATTGTAGTTCCATTTATAGATTAATTCTTTCCATGCGTCAGAGCAAGTGGCTTGCGACTGGTTTGCGCATATTCCCATATCATTGCGATTCTTAAAAATAATTGTGCGAAGCGAATAGTTGGAATACTCGTATGATTCACACTTGTGAATATAAGCTTCGTGGAAACACACACTAACACTTGTTCACTCTGCGTTTCTACTCGTCACACTTACACTGAAATTTTCGTAAGTAGCTCACAAGCTCGTTTTTTCCACTCACTGCAGATCTCTGATGTGCACATATTCATGTACACAGATACACACATTCCACGTACATACAGGCGTATGTGTGTGTACTTAGGTGCACATAATTATCTAGTAGCATGTATAGAAAGGGGAGCACGCCGCCCAAATACCAAAAAAAAAAAAAAAAAAAATAAAAACGAATAAGAAAAATTAATAAGACAACTCAAATGACAAATAAAACAATCTAAATAAGCCTAACAGAAGACGCAATATGATCAAATAAAAAGTTGTAAAAAAAGGAAAAAAAAATGAAAGTGGGTAAAGCTAAAGATGCTTAAGTGAATATCACCTAAAGCGAGTGCAATATCATTAACAGCAGCACCAGGCGCCCCAGATTGTGGGGCATCCATTTCTTAAATTTTTTTTCGATAAACTGAATTCACGCGACTTTAAGGTGCAAAGACGTGGAAGCGTTATTCTAAAATTTGGTGTTGGTTGGTTGGAGAAGTGTGATGAACGCGACAAAATCCACAAGTATACCGCAGTATTAACTAGATTGTATCGGTTGCACCGAAAACCAAAGCGAGCGCAAATGCGCTCAAACGATAAACTTTTGCCCAAACGAAAGCCTGCGCAGTGTATGTTTCAATAAACATAAGTGGCCAAATTACTGAAAAGAAAAAATTAAAATATTTGGCGGAATTATTTTGGTGTTTGCAAGAAGTCAAAAAAAAAAGAAACCCAAACCAACTAAGAGCAGGCAAATCGAAAAGAGTAGTGATTCAAGAAGTGGAGACAGACCACGCCAACGCGTCCAGCGACCCCTGGATCAATCAACACCGATGACTCTGCCCCAGGAGCAGCTCAGCGGAAAAATTGTTATATTAGTTTGTTTAGTTTGTCAGTGTTTCTTTTACCATTTGTATATTTTTTTTTTTTTTTTGCCTATGCCTAGTGGGATCACAGAATATGCAGTGTCGTGGCAGGCATATTGTGTCATAGTTTTTTTTTATTATTTTTTTATATACTTCATTCTTAGCCTCAAAGCATTCGCGCGAAATGAGCTCATGGAAACGCGGATTGGGGTAAGCGTAATATATTTTATTTTATTTTTTTTTTTTTTGCATTGGTCTGTTTATTTTTGATCGACCAATTTTTGAGTGTCTATTACGCATGGATAAATTTATTTTGCTGTAGTCGTTTGTTGCCGCCGGCAAAATCATGTTGTGATCGGTTTATTCATTTGCCTGCCGTGAATTCTTTTAGTTTATTTTTTGGCTTGATTGCCTTGATTGTTCTTTTATATTTTTTTACATAATCTCCGTGCAGTATGCATCTTGTTTATTTGTAAATTTATGCCCAGTTTTTTTTTTTGTGCAGAATTTACCTTGATAAAATTAAATTACCATTATAAAATTTTTTTGGATTAAGTTTTTTTATGTTAATTTTGATATTATTAATTCATTTTTTATATTATCATTTTTTTATTAGTAGTTTTGGTTATACTAGTAAATATTTTTTATGTTATCTCGAGCGGAAATTTTGTTGTAAAGAATTATATTTTTTTATCCGCCCAGGTAATTTTATCACGCTATTGTATATTTTTTTATCTTTTATTAAATTTACCAAATAATTCGGCTGCGGATGCAGATATTTGTTTTCGTTTCGATATCTGTTCTCGTTTCTAGCTCGTATGTATTTTTTTCACTCGAAAATTAATAGAAAAAAAGATATATTATAAAGTGCAAGATATAAACTTCCCGGAGAGGAGCAAGACTACCACGACCAGTCGTCGACGAGCCAGGGCCAGAACATTTTTTTCGCCTCTGTCGGTGACACTTTCGGGTGAATCGTTACAATATCATATCACATGCCAGTCGGTTCCTGGTACAGATGTAGGGTTCTATTATTTTGCACTAATATTGAAGCTAACCACATCCGTTTTATTGATGATATATTAATAATACAAAACTAAAACAAAAGGAAATGAACACGATAAGCAAAAAAAACTGCAGCTTATAATCCACATTGGTATGCAAACCACATCTAACCGCACTCTGTGGCTTATCAGCGCAGACAAATTAGGCTTGACTGGTAGCAGGCAAGCAACAGTTTCTCATAGGCAGCGACGCGCATTGGATGTGCCAGCAGCAAGTGCTCAAGTCATAAAAGTGTACAAAAACGAATAGAATAACGGAAACAACTATACATAAAACAAAAAAATAAGAAAGAAAAAAAAAAAAAACAGGAACAAAAAGCAGAAAAGGAAATACAAATCAAACAGAAATTATATACACAATCCGATAACTGTTATTTGTTTTAATAACATCATAGACTCGAAGCAAAATATGGATCCCGAAAAGCCGCCCATGTACGAAGGCAGTACACCCGCCGCTGCACCGCCGGTAGTTCCCATGGAGCAAAGTAAGTGGCCAATGCCTTGAAGAGTCAATTAAGCCTGTGGGCCAAATTTCTCAAGCAAGCAATTTTTCTTTTATTTTCTTTTTTGCTTTTTCTTTTATTAATTTTTTATTATTTTTGTTTTTTCGTATTTTTCTTTCTTTAGCTGCACAACCGAATTACCTGGGCAGCCGTCCCACCATGGCTACCTGCCCATCTTGCCATCAACGCCGCATTACCAATGTGACTATGAAGACAAACTCCAAGACACACTTAATCGCCGTCATTTTGCTGGTCTTTACGTAAGCACAACTTCATATGCTATTTAAACCTTTTGCCCCTAAATAATTGCATATTAACTGTTTTTTTCTCTACTCTGTTTCTTTTTTTCTGCGTAGTTGCTGCTGCTGCATACCCTACCTGGTTGACTCGTGCAAAAGCGCTGAGCATATCTGCTCCAATTGTGGCACATATCTGGGCACCTTCAAGAACTAAGTCAACCTGGCAATAATAATTACTATTATTATTTTTTTTTATTTTTTCATTTGTTAGCTTGCGCCTTGCAGTGTACTACAGTATTAAACTAAGCAAATGTGTAAAATATAAATTAAATAATTAAATTTTACAAAAAAGAAGAAACAAAAACTAAAAGAAAATAAGAAAAATTATAAACAAAAAAAAAATATCTAAATCATCCAAAAAAAAAAACTAGAAAGGCAGGGCAATAGTCGAGCGTAACCGACTACTACCCTGTACCCAATCCAAAACTGATTGTTCCTATGGCAGCTATATGTTATAGTAAACCGATATGTATAATATTCAGGAATATGATTGGATATTACTTAGAATTATCGAATCCAAAGTTTGGTAACGATATCTTTATAACCAAAAAAGTTTTTCTAAGTAAATGTTATTTTTTGCCCGATCGTTCAAATGACAGCTATATGATATAGTAAACCGATATACATAGTTTTTAGATATGTGGTTGGGCATTTGGTAAAACTGTTAAATCCAAAATTTGATAAACGTTATCTTGAAAAACAAAAGCGGTTTTTGTTACTAAATGTAGGCTTTTCATCCGATCGTTCCTATGGCAGCTATATGTTATAGGTCAAATATCGAAAAAAAAAAATTAAACTTGTTATGCCTATGGATTGGGACGAGTCTTCGTGTCAAAATTTGGTGGTTGTAGGTCTTACCGTTTCCGAGATCCGTTGCGTTCATACAGACAGACGGACAGACAGACAGACGGACATGGCTAGATCGACTCGCCTTTCGATGCTGATCAAGAATATATATACTTTGTGGGGTCTGCCACGCCTCCTTCTACCTGTTACATACATTTGCACAACTTCATCAATATAGCCTTTACCATTTTTTGGTACAGCGTATAAAAAAAAAAAACAATTATATGTAGCCGTGAGCAGCAGCTTGCCTAAGAGTAGTATATGCACAGGCAACACAGTGACAGAAACAAAGTCTGCGCTCAGCATGCTAAAGGAAGGTGCTTGTTTATGTCTACGCAGAAGTTGGCTTTTCGACTTGACAGCTTAACATAATCGACAACGTTGAACTATGCACTAAAACTTTTTATACCCTATATCAAAAACCTGAATATGATAAATGTCGCTTTACTATTCCATATACAGTGAGTCACTTAAGTATTTTGCCTATTGGTTTTCATGCAAAAATTTGATTTTGTTGGCTTATAAAATAACAACAATGGGAAAAATAGAAAAAAATGTTGCTCTTCTGCTAAAGGCATATTTTAACAACAAGTTAACCCAACTACGGATCATATACGATGATCCGTTAGCTAGCTATTGATGCGCAATCATCTGCAAATATCTGCCGAAAATTTCGATCTCACAAAAGTATTTTGCCTCGCAACAAAGTACACGTGGTTTCCATATTTCCTTTTAAATTTGCCTCAATTTCGTGGAAATAATGCATGCTGTACTTGCTGCTAATGCAATAAATTAATGTTATTTACAATTTCGGTGTGATCCTGCTGCTTTAGTAACCCAAAATGGCCAAACGCAAAGAATTAAATTATGCACACAGAAAAATCATTTTAAATCTGTATTATCAGGGTAAACTAATCCAATATGTTTCTGAAATGTTTGACCGAAGTCGCCAAACAATAGAAAACACAATTTAATGATCGAAAGAACATGGTATCATAGAGAATACAGCCTGTTCTGGCCGCCCTTAAATGCTGACAACACAATTTGTTAGGGAAATTCTTAAAGAAGCACCAAAAATTAACGACAAATAGTTGACACTCTTACCTACATTTCTGTGCAATGAAACAGTCCGTAGAGTTCTCAGGGCCAAGAATATCCATGGTCGTGTGGCAAAACAAAAATCACTAGTTTCGTTAGTGAACGAACAAAGCGGGTGTTGCTCGCAAGAAGCAACAAAACTACGACTTGGAAGTTTTGAAAGAGCATAATCTGAAGTGACGAAAGCAATTACAACATTTTCGAGTCTTATGAACGTCACATGGTCTGGCACAAGCCCAATGAAGCGTTAAATTTTGAAACATATGAAATCAGGATATTTTTTAATATTTTGCGCACTCCACCACAATCTTTACGAACTGGTGTTTCGATTGATCGCCAGTTCAGTTGAATGAGTGCCAAACTTTTGTTCCATATGTAGTGAATACATAATTGGGCCAGAATTTAATAAATTTATTTTGAAAATTAGCATTTTCACCGATAATGAATGATTGCTGCATAATATTCTAATTAGCTTTGAATTTTTTCATGCACACAGCCAAAGCTAAAAGAACCTTAACAATGAAGAAGCAGAGCCAATATTTTATAAAAAGCAAGAAATATTAAATAGCTTGGCAATTGAAACTCTTAAATCAAACAAAAGTCAAACATTTAATAAGACCGACTCCATATGCAGGTCTCTTGACACTTAAAAAGTCTCTTTAAACTCAAATTAGAACAGTATATCAAATAATTAGAATAGTATACCAAATATAATCTGCCGATAGAGGGCTGGGTCGTCATATGCCGACCCACGTACAAATATTTTCAGAGGCCAGATGCGTCTTCTTAAAACTTTATATTATCTGGTTGAGCTCATCTGCAAATTAAAAGCAACGAACAAACGAAGGGCATAAAACTTTTTACTTTACGTTCGTTCATGCAAACAGATAAACGCAAACATTTTCATTTGTATCGAAAGTCGTGCCATCTTCGAATTCCCTTCGGCTGCGCTCAGGTTGGGAGGAGCAAGTGCAGGACGTGGGTGTTCGGCATATTGAATAGGCGAAGAGCGTTTGGGGTGCAATGGAGCTGTACTGTGCGTTAACTTTTTGGCAACTAATTGTCATTATTACTTTCTCATATGCACGCGAGGGTAAGTCTATAAAAAGTTAATTTCTTGTATTGTGTATGCTGAATTGTATTTACACACTCTTCTAAGCAATTAAAATGGTTGCCTATTCTTGTTGTTCTTATTGTCGTTCTTGTTGTTCTTCTGTTGTTGTTGTACTTTCTTTTTTGCTTTTGCATATATATGACAACTTTTCTTGTCTTCATTGTGCGCTTTTCTGCTACAGCATCTTCATTCAAGAACCCCGAACCTCTTTCATTGTTCTGCTGTTACCTATTCATTCCTGTGCACCCGTTGCTGCTTTGTTTACCCTTTCATGCAATGTCACCTCCTACAACGTGGCATTCATCAACAATGCCGTCAACTTCAGTGACTTGAAAGGGCAAATTATGACAACTAATTATGCGTGAAAGTTCTGTGCCGTCTCTCCTGCCATATCCTTTCTCTTGCAGTTGCTTTAAAAGCCATTTGAGATATACGAATTTCGGTATTATTATTTTTATTATTGTTGTTCATGTTATTTATGTGTTTGTTGTTGTTGTTGTTGCTGCTGTTGTTGGTGCATGTAATTAAATATTTCCATTTAAAAGCTTTGTAAGTTATTTACGGTCTCCATTCAACTGAAAATTATTGCACGAACTTTGCATAAATATTCCATTGATCCTGCTGTAGCGCACGTTGAGGCCGCAGTGAGCGGCGTGCGAGCATCAAAAGTGTTTAACACGTCAACGTTTCAACTTACACGACGTGGAATGCGATTCAGGCCCATTGTGTCATCGTTGGGTCGTCGCATGGGTAGTTTAGCAAGAATGCCTGGCTGTGAAAAGCGTTCCGGGAAAAACCTGTTTAACTTTTGTTGTTTCAGCAGTTCAAATTAGCAGATTCAAAGTTCGATGTGTAATTAGTTGACTAACTTTTCTTTAATTTATTTGTCTTTCCCTCATGACTGCGATGGAGTTGAAATTGTTATTTCAGGTTGATTAGCTAACTAATCTATTAGCTAAGCCTTATAATTAAATGTATTCAGTATCAAGACATATTTCATATAGAATTAAAAAGGTAATTGGACTGATAGGTTTGTCTACACTTTATAAATAGAAATTCTTGTTTTTCTGTTATGTAATGTTCCAATGTATCTCTTCGGAAACTTGAATTGGAAGTCTCATTCTGGAAAATGAAATTTCCATACTTGTACTTCATTTTATATTTACCTCTGGTTTGATTTTGGGCAAAATATTGTATAAAAAAACTGAAGGTGAAGCTCCCCGTGCGCAATTAGGGGTCATGACAAGCCATTGTTTCGTTTTCGTTTCGGATTTAAACAATAATTGCCTGCTGCTGTGCCTCAATACACTCTCCATCCGAGCATTCGCTTTTCGCCGCTGGCAGCCATTCTGGCTTCACTCGCTTCAGTCGCTCCGTGTGTGTGGGAGTGTTGGCTTGTGTGTGAAATTTAATGCGATTAATTATTTAAAATTAATCGTCTGTTTATTTAATTTTATTTAACTTTCCTTTCAATTACCGCTTACAGTTGCCATGCCGCAACTTCGCAAGAGGCCCTGACTGACATGCATTCCGCTCAAGCCTTTGCGGCACAACATTCGCATAAATAAGCACAATTACGTGGGTGTGCTTATTCACGTTGCAAAATGAGAATTTAATTTTATTGTCGCGCCAAAAGTAAACCATAAAGTCGCGACCGAGCGAAGGCAGACAGGCGAACGATGTGCTTTTGGTAAATTTGGCAAAAGTCTGCGTCTAGCGTCGTGGGAGATGATGCGTGAAGTCTGTCGGCAACAGCTTTGCGACAGGTCAGCGCGCAGTAGCAGCTGAAAAGTTCAAGGTCAGCGCAACGCTAAGGTGTGCCCAACACGCCGTACTTGCAGCACAAAGAAGGCAAAGATTACTCGGCTTAGGCCAGGCAAATTGCGCGCATCTCAGGCACGAATGAACGAGCTGAAAGTTATAATAATAAAAAGGCAATTTGCAATTCGCAACAACGAATCCAAATGAGCGAATATAAAAAAGCCAATGGCCTAGCTGCTTAGCTGCTCAGCTGCTTGGGGCCAATATGCAAAAACTTTTTAACTTTTATGTGCGAACTTTTTGCCATCTTTATTGCTTGCTTACTGTATGGAAAATAAAGCAGAAATGACGGCGAACGTTGCCAACTAGAAGGCCAAGCGAGCCAAGTCTTTCGAGCCAGCTAGCAAACGATGAACTGCGAGTGAACCGTGTTCATGGCACATGCCAGAAGCCAAGTTACTTAGCCTCGCAAAAATCAAAACTCAACTGGCCATTGTCCACTTAGCTGGCCGTTATTGAACTCTGCTTCGATTCGCAGTGAACATAACGCATGCGGACTCGTGCAGTGTGTGTGCGACTAAGCTGAACTAAAGAAAACTCAAAACTAAATCAGAAAGTAATCCAAAAAGCAAACGAACGCTCCTCCAAGCCATTAACAATGTGAGAAACTTTTCAAAAGCATTTCCTTGTTCACAACTTTTGGCTGCGACTGTTGCCTTCGCAGTTGCATGCAATTGCTGCATGCTTTTTGGCTGGCCACTGCTCTCTAGCCTCAGGCCACAGCAACTACGGCCAGTCAGATGGAGATGCTGCTGCTCAATCTGGGTCTGTCTGCTTTTGTGTCAGTTTAAAGCTTAATTCGTGCACAAATGTGGCTAATGAATGCCAAACGTGTGGGTCCAGACTGATAGATCTGTTCACAAAGGAAGCATTTTCTGATGCAGAGGCGAACAAACCAACCAAGCAACCAAACAGCCCAAGGAAAAATAAACTACCCCGAGTAGTATGCATTTCCGCTTAGAGTTCCTCTTAACATTTTAAATGCTGGCAGCCAGCAAAGTAGGGCAGACTGTAGACCAGGATGAGAGGGTATGACTTTTGTGTCGCAATTTTTTGTTCATTTTGTTTTTTGTTTCTTTTTTTTTTCAATTTGTATCCACTTGGATTCGCATCTATCTGTCGTTGCATTCAAGTTGCATGCCATGGCAACGACATCTACTTAATTTCCGCTACTGTCCGTGATCAAGTTTGGCAGACGGTTTACTGTACATGGCACATGCCACATTGCTTAGCTGCATTGGCATTTAAAATTGCATTAAGTTCATTTTTATTTGCGCATAAATGCCAAATGTGTATAAATCATGAAAAATGAGGGTGTACATTTTCAATTAGTCTGTTGGTAACAATAAAATATATTTCGCTTTAATAAAAAAAAAAAGAAAAAAATAATTATATAATCAAATTCAAGCACATAACATTCTTTTTCCTACAGCCTTTTATGACAATTAATGAGCTTTCATTGTCATTTCACAAATGGGAAAAGGCGAAATAAAATTCATTGGCAGACTTTTTTATTTTAATTAAAAATATAAATTAATTAAAACCATTAAGTCAATTTACATAACAATGTACAGGTAAACAATGGGTGTAAAATTTGTTTGATTTTTTGTGTCTTGTAGCGCTGCTTTCTTTAAGTAAAAAATACGAATAAGCTTGGAATTTATAATGGATTGTTCAGTACAGAACTGAAGTATCGCAAAGGTTCAGTGTATATATTGAACTTAGCTATATAATGTCCCTTTAGCTACGGCGTTCATAAGCCGATGTTAATATTTTTTATCAGTCATCCATGACAGTGATTTAAAAAAAAAAAATACAGAAGGAATCTTCATTGCGCTATACGCATCTTGCTATAATAAATAAAGCCATAGTTCAATTACATACAAAACAGTTAAATTAATCATAGAAAAAATTAATATGATTCTGGTTCGGTTAACATTTAATTTGTAATCTGAAGGGAAGTGCCAACTGAAGAAATAAAATTAACCACTAGTTATGCAACAGTTGTGCGTGACGTGAGATGATGAAGCCACAATATGCTTATTAACTGATACATATCTTACACGAGACGTGTGCGAACATCTGTGACGGAAACGCTGAACGGTTCCATCGACGGAGTCCGTAAGTTGAACCGGCGATGAACTTAGTATGCAAACGCATCCTGCCTTCATAATAACGTATAGCCACAGAGATTGTTAATCATATAAGTTGTCTCTGGTATAGCATAACAGAAGTTTAACATTTAAGTTAACAGTTCGTTAACAGCAAACCAAACAAAATGAAAACAAAAAACCATTTAACAGTTAAAACTTATTCAAAACAATTGTTGATGCTGCATTGCTGGCACTCACGTGGCCAGATGGGAGCGATTTTGCGCAGTAAACAGAAAATCAGCTACAGCTGTGCTCTCAGAATGTATTCCCGCTATTTACTCACTAGCAAGTTCATGTGTGTGCGTGTGTGTGTGTGAGTGTGTGAATGTGAGAGGCGATTAATGTGCGTATGATTGATAAAGCGAATCGCGTATTTACGTAAAGGTGGGGACTCAGTCTGAAAAGAATTTTTAAGCAGAAAACAAAAAAGTAGTGAATATAGAATGCACATAAAAGAAGAAACGCAACGACGCCGAAATGATAACAAACAGCAAATCGTGTTTAACTGTGCTGGACATAAATTTCCGATAGGCGTTGGTCCCTGTGTGGGCTCGCAGGTTGTGTGGCTTTGGAGCGAGGTGAACTCCGACCCGAAAGCGTGTCAAACATCTGTGTTATTGTAACAAACATTGCGGCTGACAGCTGTGACCTTGAAGACTGCCAAACAAGAGAGCAACGATTGTGTGTGCTGAGCGCACAAGCGACGTTGTGGCTAACGGCTGAGCAGCAGAGCGGCTCAACGGCAGTCACTTCGAGTGAGTCACTCAGCCAGCGAGTGGGTCTGTGAGTGACTGTGTGACTGTGTGAGTGGGTGACTGTGTGAATGGGTGACTGAGTAAGTGGGTGGGTGGGAGGGTGAATGGATGCGTAAATGTTTTTGCGTGAGCGCTACATTGTCTATTTTTATCTTCGTGACTGTTTGCTTGCGTGCGTGCAACAAACTCGCAACAGTTTTTCATTAATTTTGCCCAAAAGATGTTTAATGAATCCTCATCTGAGCATGGCTGGCCAACACAATATTGGAGATGACATTGTTGCATGGCTCAATTCATGGAGTCCAGCCGTCGACAAAATGCAAAACCATTAGTAAAATTAGAAATTGCTTAAATTGGCACGTGCCTGTGCCAGTGTCTCTGTGTCTGTACTTGCGCTTGTTCTGCTTGTGTCGCTGCGGCATGTCCAAGCTGGCAAATTGGGCCATTTGCCAAATATTAAACAAACGAGCGCACGAAACTGAACCATGTTAATGAGCAGAAAGTGACTGCGAATACTTTTTTAATTAACTAACGCTGCAATCATACTTAATCCTTTAAAGGTGGCACATATTCCGAGAATTTCGCTGCAGTTGCCGCACACTTTGTTCGGGTATTGTTTGGCTTCTCTTTGACAGTTGTCAAATATGCCACAGATCGTGCTCAGCTCAGCATTTACAATTAATTGACAATGACACACAAGCATGGCAACGCAGAAGCAGCAGCAGCAGAAGCTGTTGAGTATTTTGTTGGCTGGATTTGCAACTGTCGTGTGATGAATAACAAGGGTTTTTTTTTTTATTTACTTCTTGCAATGTTCTTTTCCAAATATTTTATTTTTTATTCTGACATTTTTCTTACAAATTAAAATGCAGTAAATAGAATACACCAAACATAAGACTGCAAAGCTATTTTACATACTCTCGATCTTCGTTGAATATATTTGGAATTTTGATCTACTTCTTGTCAGCTCATTTGTTTGTCTAATAGGCTTAAACGATCTCTCCGCTAATTTTGAAGCTGCCTTTGTGAATTTCCAATTCGGTTTAACTACTCCAAACAGATGAGTCTCTAGATTAGCGCAATGGGCCAACAGCTCTACTTTATCGCGTGAGGGAAAACACTGGCCGAGAAACTCGAGCAGGTTTGGGTGATCTTGCACCAATGACATATACTCGTAAAAATCAATCGCACCGTCCCGATCAGCATCGAATTTTTTTAATATCAATTCGACCATATCCTGTTTTAAATAGCCAAAAAAAAATATAAATAATAGATACAATTAACTACTGAAATACCTACCGAACGTAATTCAGTTATATAATCCTCATCTTCGCCGTGAAAAAACTTTTCTACAGCGACTCTGATGGTTTCACTGTTGAGATAACCCATTGACTTCTCATCGTAGATCTTTAAAATGAATTAGCGTTTGCATATAAGTTCTGCCATTTAAATTATCACATAATAAATAATTACCGTGAATGCAAAGGCCATGCGTGTGTTCAGATTATCAGTCAAGAATATGCTGATCAGCCTCATCCAGACGGTGGGGCTGATAAACCTAATATCGTTGGTCATTACCTGTACGATGCGTGCGATCATGTTCTCGTCCTTAAACCCGAAGAACCCACTTAGGAAATTGGTTAACTGTTGCTTACGCATACGTTTCGCCTTCTCGCCATTGACCAATACGAATTTGTAGTAGATAACCAACAGACATATGACTTCTTTCTCCGTGAACTGCGTCGTCTCCTCGAACTGTTTGAACATTTTCGAATATCGCTTATAGAAGCGCGCATACTCGGTGTCCGATATTGACGAATCAATGCTGCACATTTTACTTGTGATTACTGGCTGCTCTTTATCTCTTTTCTCTTTTTTTGTTTTTTTTTTTTAATTTTCTTACGCTTTTAATCGTTTAAAATGTCCGCTTCACTCTTCTGTTATAAAAAAAAAAAACATTGGATAGAATAACAGAATAATGCAAGGTAGCAGCTTAAAACACAAACCCCAAATTAAGACAATCAATATTATAAAAAAAAGCCAAACATTTGTCTTAAAAGCTGAATGCATCATTATTTATGTAGGATATAATATCCCTTCAAAGATAACAACAAATCGGTACACAAAACTCTCGCATTTGTACTTTTGTTGATTTTGCCAATCAGAATGTCGTATCTGGCACAAGGCATCAAAAGAAAGTTTCCAAATCAAAGGATATTAAACAAAACAAAAGAAAAAAAAAAACAAAACGAACGAAAACTGTTTCCACATCAACGCATTTTCACATATAGCCGCCGTGGACACTTGCTCGTCTAGTTTGCGACTGTATGAAGCTGGCGACAAGACCGATTAACCCACCCACAGAAAAGTTTTCACTATTTTTCACATGCCGCCGTGGGCGCCTATCTGATTTAGGCAGGCAGCCGCTCAAACAACCTAACACGCCGCTGGTTGCTCATATGTGGGTCTAATGAGCACAAGTTGAGTCTGCAGGCTACTGACAACCAACCAACCAACCAACCAACAGCCAACGCAGAGAGACGGGACTATAAATCCGCATTCTGCTTTAACCTTTTTATGCAAATGCTGCTTGGTTATTTAAGTAAATGGTCCATTTGCGGTTAAGTGGACAAACAGAGTTTTGCGGTGACAGCAAAAATGAAACGAGCCCAGGCATGAACGAGTGCACGCCATCAGAAGGCAGAAGGCAACCCAGACACTACAGCCACCCGCCAACTCCAAGCAGCAGCACACACTCGTTGCTGGAACGGAAATGGTTTTTAATGGGAACATCGTCTGCGGTTTTGCTATTTCTAATCAGAGTGTGTATGTTTAGGTTTTAATAGAAATGAATTAACAAAATCTCAACTCAGCTGTTCTGCGTACATAGTCTCTTATATGTACACATGAACTCGGCAAATACTCGCATGTATATATATGCTTGCGGACACATGGCGTATAAGCAATCACATAGAGAAGTCAACTACGCAACATTATGCATACAAATTTCAAAAGGCATATAAGCTGGAAAAAGAAGAGTTCTTATAAATATTCTAAAAAAAAAAAACGTTAAACTTAAGCAGGTTATCCATCTAGGAATATGTGATTGTCTTGCAACTAACTAAACAGCATATCTGATCGGTTTATTATATAGACATGCAAATGTATGGTTAAAATATTATAACACCCTGAAAAACACCACAGCTTCGCATTCATAATATTTCCTACTCGATTGGAATAAATCAAATTTCATATAAAAACTTTTATTCTGCATATTCTATTTGGCTAAATACTTATGCATAAGCACGCAATGAAGTAAACTTTCTTATTATTTGCATATTAATTGCACCATATTAGACATCTGAATGATGGCACATCTATTCCTTATAAAATCAATAGCCATTCTGCTCCAGGCCTACATCTCACACGAAGAACACTTGACATATTTTCATAAAATAAGATTGTAGATATAGAGGAACTGTAGTAAGACCTACAGCTTAGTAATAATTTGACAAAAAAATCATCATCATTTGTCGTTTTTTATTTTTTGATGACAATTTTGGGTGTATGTACCATGAATCTGGTAACCCGATAGCAAGCAGCTGCTTTGCAGACACACGAGCATTACGTATACGAAGTAGCGAGGGGCCCTTTTTTGTACTTACCAATATTTAAAACATGTATTTCGAGGCTTTTCTGTCGCTTATATTGTACTTCTTTATATTTTCTTTCTGGCTCTTCCTTTTTCCGAATTTCTTATTTTATTATATATATTTTTTATATTTTTTTATTTGCTTTTATATTTTTTTTTTCTTTTTTTGTATTTTATTTAAAATATCAATATTTTTTTTAAACAATTTTCATTTTTTTTTTTTTATTTAATAATTGTCAAGAAGAAATTTTTTAACCAAAAGCTTACTCAGGTAACGTTTTTTTGTTTATTCCAACCACCAAAGAAACTTTTCGATTTAAGGCCAAGCTAATTAAATTGATGCCGGCCAACTAAAATGACTAAAGTAGGGAAATTGCATTTAACTATAAATACTCATAAATTCACTTATGCGTAAAATAATTTTTGGTTTTTCCTTTTTTGCGAGAATTTTCACTCTTCACGCCTTTTGCAAATGCAAATTTTATGGTGGACCCGGGCAAAGAATTATGCGGCTAGCATGGCTGACCGACAATTTATTACAATTATACGTCAAAACTCATTCGTAACCGCAGCATGGCTATAAATTAAAATCTGCAATGAAGTGATAATGCTGCCAAAAACAAATAAAAAAAAAAAAAATAGCGCACAAACTAAAGTCGAGTGGAATTGAACAGTTGTGGATGATGTGCGGAGTGGTGAAGTCGTGGAGTGTTTGAATGGCGGAATGGCGGAGTGAGGTAGAGTGGAAAAGTTGTTGAAGTGCGACTGGCGATGGTGCGATTGTACAACTGAACTGCCGCCAAAGTAGCATTGCTGAAGCTCGGCATGCGGCTAAGATTTTGGCGAGCTGACGTTCATTTGCATGGCGTGAAAATTATTTCTCTTTTTGGGTCAAATCAAGTGGGTCAGTTGCTGTTGAAGTCATTCCTCGCCTTTGCTTCACTTTTGCTGCGATTTGCTTTGCTTTGCTTTGGTTTGGTTTGGTTTGGTTTGGTTGGCACAGCTATGCTTTTGGCGCGTAGTAAATGAAAGTCAGGAAAAGTTTTACATTTCTAAACTCAACCTAAAAAGAAAACAATTTTCTAGCGGAAATGAAAATTTCACTTTAGATTTCATGAACATGCAAAGTCGCAATTTCTCATATTTCTTGCAGTGAAAGCAAAATTGTTTTGACTTCGCTGAAATCAAAAAAAAAAAAAAACTATTTCTCTAGGTTTAAAGTTGCGTCTGGGGCTAAATTAAATTTATAGTAAAATCCATTGACGATATTTAAGCATTCAGTATATCTTCGTTGCCATAATCGTTGGACTGTTTATTGATTATCGACTGATGGGACGTGTGGCAGCAGCATTGCCTCGACGGTGTGTGTTCGTTTATTCACATATAATCGGTGAAGATTTATATGGCAGCCGCATTAACTGTTGGCCTTTTGTGTGCGAATAGACATGAAAAACAGTCATATACATGCACACACATACACACACACACATACACTCCTTCGCATGAAGAACACATGTACACACACAATCTGCCATGCACATGCTGTGTGCGACCCCACGACCTGACGACAACGACCCTATTGACTTGTGTATTTATGTGCTGAAGACATTGACGTTCCCATATAAAACTGTGTTCAGTTTTCTTTTCATTAAAAGCGGATTTGCTAACCGACATTCACCACATACGGACGCACACCCACACACACGCACGCACACAGCAACAGAGATGCGAGGACTATTCTAAGGATTGAAGCTGCTGAGCTCGTGTATGCCAACATGTAAAGTCTTAGGCAGTTCAAAATTATGACCAGTCTAACGAGCCAAGAAAATCAAAAGAAAATCAACATCAGAGAAATGGCTGCACTGAAAAAAAAATTACATGGCATTGTATGGCATTTTTGAGGTCTTTGAGATATCGCGGATTTATGCATAATTGCACAACTCCGAATTCTTGGATGCTAAATGCAGTTCTGCATTGATCATGCCAATACTCATATCATGCATTTCTCTAAGTGTAGCATAATTCGCAAAATGTCGCTGACTCAGCGTTAAGAGCGAGACTCCAAGTGTCTGGTTGCCTGACCTACGTGAGATGCTTGGTGAGGAGGCTCAGTGTTCGAGTTCGAGTTCGTCTTCGTTTTTGTGAGTTGAGTGTGGGTGTCTATAAGCGTCTTTGGCCTTAACTGGTCAATGTTGACACAGACGATGAATGTCAACAAAAGATAAGCCATGCTTTCATTGCGCCATTCGTTCTTATGTGCGCTCTAATGTCCTTTTTCCCCCAATACCCAACACTATGCCGGTTGCCAAGCAGCATTGTGTATCCTTTATTCATACGCAGAATTGAGTAACAAGCAGCAGCCCCGTAGATAGCAGCCACGGCCACAGCAGTAGAAGACATTGTTGCCAGTCTTTGGCAGCGCATTAGGGAAGTTAACTATTTCGTCATTTGCGTCAAGTCTCTCAACGCCAGACGAACGTAATCGTCTCGGTCACATTTCATTGGCATGAAATTTCATTTCAGTGCGAAAACAAATCTCAAAACGGAAAAAACACATAAAGCGCAGCCAAGTCAATGGAAATATTCGAACGATTCCCGCCGCGCTTCCTCCGCATATCCTTTGCTGTGCGCTTTTTGCAACAAATTCACAACACAAACTGTTTCTAATTATCAGCGTTTGACTTTTGTTTTCGTAACATCCTTCTAATTCTTTGCTCGTTTCAACAATTCCGGCTACATTTCACACAAAATAAATTACATTAAACTATTTCAGTTTTGTTGCACATTTTTTCGCTACTTTTTCGAGGTTCCGTTCTGGACGCCGGAGGCAGCGAAATAACAAATGACTTTATCAGCCCAACTCGCACGCGTTGTTACGTGTGTGTGCGAATATTCCTGCTGCTGTCTTCACTTCAGCAACAGCCTCAGACTCCGTCAGTGCTGCTGTCTTCTTGTATACTGTTTCACTGATGCTCCCTGGCATTCGTCGACAGGCAGAGCAGAAAGAGGTAAGCAGAGAAGACAAAGTATAACAAAGTACAAGTGTGCAATGCAACTCCGTTACGTTTGCCATTGTAGGTGGCGCCGGCATCTTTGGAGCTCGTTTAGTTGTCGGCAACAAATGAAATATAACACTTTCAACTCTAATGACTTTACGCTGCCGTGGCATACAAATGTGCAACAACATGTTCCTTCGCACACAATTAAGTGAGCATGTGGCAATGACTTCACTATGCTCACTCCGACAATGAATGCAGGATGCATGGGAATGTCTTTCTTAACGTGCATGTTTAGTGCACAAAATGCCTTTGATCTTCTGTAAAATAGAACGGCGCATTTGCAAGGATTCTTGTTTATATCCTCCTCCTTATACGAACTGTGAGGCTAAACAAGTATCATTTGGTATGCAAGGTATTCATTCATCACAATTCTCATTGTTAATTGTCATATTTGTTTTTTTATAAATTGGAAATGGAGATTAAATATCAATTAAGAACTGATGCTACTCGTATTTGGCAGTGCAATTGAACAGCATTCTAGCTAAGGCATGATCCAACATCATCATTACAGTCTTGAACAATTAAAGCTCGGAATAATAATACCTTATTCTAGTCACAATTCTTGTTTTCTAATCTACTCTCATAAGCCAACTATTGTCTATGTCACAGCCATATATGGTCTCATTCATCTAACAATCTTTAACAAATCCAGAATTTTCTATTCACTTCATTGACTTAAAACTGGTATGTCCTATCTATTTTTACTCCTCAGTCTCTTCTACACTTTCTCATCGGGTTGTGCAGTTAAACGCCTTTTTATGTAAATATTCCTGCTTTGCTGTATAATTTCATTCACTTAGATATTACTATAATACACGAGAATAAATGCGCATATCCTTGTAAGCTCCAGCGTTGTTCGTGACGGTTGGCAATTAGCACATTTGACCGTTGGGCAACGTCAGTTTCATTAATTACCTGCCAAACGCCATTAACAAATCCAAAGTGTAAATAAAGGCTGACGAGGTGATTTGCCTCTTTGCTCTGTGAAATTTTGTTTATTTTTGTTTTTTTGTTTTGATAATTGAACTTCAAACCTCAATTTGAGTTATGTTTATGATCCGAGTAACCAAAGTGATTACCGCACCAATTTCCGAATTTTTGTTTTAATAAATATGACATGATAAGAAAAACTGTTTGGTCGTAAAATCGCAGTATCGTTTTAGTTAAGCTTTTGCCTTTGTTGAATGGAGGAAGTACGATTAAGCGATGTTATATGAGACTCTTGCAACTGTGGTCCTGAAATAAAAGCTTTTGCCGCCAATCGGTACGTGTAACAGAAAACATTTTGTTAATGTTAATTATAAACGAGAGTCGAAACTTAGCAAGTTGATATTATAATAATTTTAATTTTTAATTATAAGTTTTGTATAAAAATAAAAATTGCGAATGCCTAAATATACGAATATCCATTTTCCATTTGCACGTGGTTATTTTTAAAATCCAAACTCCATAATACTGTAGCTGAGAGCGAATTTACGCTGGCATGAGCTATAAAACCAAAAGCCACTTAAATTGTGAATGCGTCGTTGAATTTCGAATTAATGGAACGTTTTTCCATTATTTATTATTTACAAGTAATCGCAATCGCTGGCAAATCCGCAATTTATGAAGTTTTTCTGTTTGAAAACCTTCGTAATAAATTCCACACAGCAAATGCGACTGCAAAAAATGCAACTAAATGAAATGAAGTCAAGCGGATTTTCAATTGAGGTTTTGCCATAAAGTGAAATAAATGAATTGGTAAAATTAAAACCTATTAAACATTTAAATGCATTCCTTATTTTTTTTAATAAACCAAAAATAACAACTAAAAATAAATGTTAAAGAAAAAAAAACAGGAAAATATTTCAAGTTTACTTAAGAAATATAAATTCCAAAGAAATTCGAATTTAAAAAGTCAAGAATTCACGGCCTTAACTTATTGCCAATGAGAAATACTTACAAAAGTTGGATTTTGTTGAAGTGTGCACATAAATTCAAAAGACAAACAATTTTGCCAATGGAATTTTGATTTTCAGCTTTTTATGTCCTTGTTAAGCAAAGCAAAAACATTTGTTTATTATCTTCGATTTGAGTGTTTTTTAAGCAAGTTGTGTACGCAATAAAACATTTTGTTATATTTTTATTTTTTTCTTTTTTTTTTTCTTTTTTTTCGAGCAGCGCATTTTATGAAGCAATTCTAATCGATTCAAGTGCTGTAAAAATTGTTGCGCCCCAAACAGAATTGCAAAATAATTTTAAAGCTTTTGCGCCTAAGATTGGCGCAACGCCCGCTGATTTTCCTTTTATTGGCGCTAAACAAACAAATAGACAAAACAGAATAAATAAATAAAAATATATAGCAAATACAGACAGACAGACATCAGCCAGCACCCAGCACACTCTACGCTGCCTTGGCAGGATTCAATGTAGCGTTTGCCTACGCAACGAAAAATCGACGTTTTCGTTTTTAAAAAGACAATCACCTCCGTACCCGGCAGCTATTTTTATTTATTGCACACTTTATTGAATTCTGCTTTATCCAGGCTATCCTTGTTAGGAAGAAGCTGCTATTGTGCGTGAGCAGTGTGTATGGGTGTGTTGTGGACAAGGAGCACATGTCCTTTTTATTGATTTCTTCTTTTTAGTGCCGTCTTTTTCGCTATGCTGTTGCCATTTACGTATTTTATTGTTACAGTCAGTACAGTGAGGCAATCGCTACCCATTGTCATTGGTAAAGTTTTCGCGCCATAAATCGTCGATGTGCGAACGGAATTGGCTTGTCTGCACTTAAATAATAATAATTCCTATTAAATTATTGACAGACGACTACGCCTTGCTTTTATCTCAACTAATTGGGCGTACGCTAGTCGTGGGTGTGGCAGTGGCCACAGCCACATCTAGAGCCAGAGCAACAGCCACAGACTGTGGACAGACGCAGTTGAGCGTGCGTGCAGTAAATAAAACTTTGCCAAACCGAATCAGTTGCGCTACAAAATATTTGAACAGCAAAGTTATTATTTTATGCTTTTCTATTTCATTTACTTTTTTTTTCTTCTTATTTTTTTTTTTTTTTTTCTTTTCATTTGTTTCTTTTATTGTATTTCGTTACTTCATACAAACAATGAAAGTTTTCTCATTTTACTCCAAATATGCGCCATCCGCCATCTGCCTCCTCCGATTCCCAATCTAGTCCAACGTCGTTGTTGCTCATCTTGGCAAAAGTTTGTTGCAAACTTTGGCTTCGCTGTGTGAAGTGAGAATCTGCTGCAACTGTTTGGGGTTGGCTTTTCCTCTGGCTAGCCGCTTTGACGGTCTGGCAGTCTGTCAGTCTGCCTGTTAGTCTGTCAGATTGTTATCTGTTTCATATTATTGTCATCATTGTCGTCATTAAATAAATTTTTGTTCGTTTACTTGGAAAAGTCGAATTGCAATACGAAAAATGAGTCTTGTTTAAAAATACTTCGAGTGTAATAAAAATATTTATTATTTTGTTTTGGGTTTTCTCTTCAGTTGAAACTGTTTATCTAAGTATATATACAAATTGTTTAATTTGAATTATGTTTATTTGATTTAATTCTATAGAAATGTATAGCATTTCATGCCTCTGCTCAATTCATGCGAGAAAATGTCAGTTTATTCTCAAATTCCCCATGAGGGACTTAGGCTAGTTTTCTAACATGAATATGTCAAGTTCCATAATATTACATTAGAGTAGTGTTTTTGGGTGTCTAACCATTTAATAACATAAAATTGGCAACAATAATATTTTTACCTAATAAACTGTAAAATTTTTTAAAAATATAATACCAAGCAGCACCTAAAAGTATGTTTTACTTTTTCGCATTTACTGGCCAAGAATAACATTCTGTTAAAGTAAGAATTATCTGACAACGCTCTGTTAATATTTAACAGTGTATCTATTTGCAGCATATTTTGAAGATCAATCTGACATATTTTAACCGACAGATACGGAAATCTTTACGGTGATATTTACTTATTAAATGCTACTTTTGATATTTTCCATATTAAACTTTTTGGTGAAATTGTTTAACTTCGAATAATGTAAAATGGGCATTTGGCAGAATGTACATCGGTATTTTTGAAAAAGAAATTAAAGCCAATTCGATGCTTCAAGCGAGAGCTATGATGATCAGCAGAGATAAAATGTCAAAAAGTCAAAAACGGCAAATCTACCTCAGCAACTGTTAATTAAAATCTGTCGGTGTGCGAAACTAAGCGCCAAGCACACACAAAGCAGAGCACTGACAACGCTTGTAGCCGATTAGACGGGATGTCTGTTATCTGTCGGAATATCATTCCGCCATGTTGAGAGTGATGTGTTGCCATGTTGCAGGGCACAACTGGATGCTGGCACACACACATCGCACGTGCATAAATTTCATTTTGAAATTTCAAATGCTGAATCGACTGAACTACTCGTACACTACACAGTAATTTGCCATTAACGGCAACTGCGTCAGTGCGTTGGCAATTACAGGTGCACAGGCGCCCGGAGGCGGGTTTCGGGAACCATTCAGCGAGTGCAACAGCCAGAGCAACCACAGCAACAACAATTAAAGCAACAACAAGCTTAAGTGTCACGTATACGTACAAAGTTTATTTGCAGTGCAACGCAATGCGTTGCAAAATCAAACACAGACGCACGCAAACGCGCTCCTGCTATGCGTCCTCTGGCGTCCTGCGGCAACATGTCTGCACGTAAATGCAGCAGCATAGGTAATAATCGGATGTACCTAATTGAATAAAGAGTTTAATTCCCTCGAGGTCCAGCCGCGACGAAGTTCTCAGCAGAATTAGCGACGCGGCAGGCAAAGCCTGCCAACCGTAGCCGGCTGCAGTTCCCTCACACGTGCGTGCCTACGACTTCGGATGCGTGCCTGGGTGGGGCATATGTTTGTGCATTGGAGTGCAAACCGCTGTGCGCTGCTCGCACAAATGCGACCGGATATCGTTTAATTGCCAAACTATTTAAATTTTAAATGGCATTAGGCGCAATGCGAAGTCATTTAGTCAGTGGATTTTGTTGAATTAGCAAACAGTTTGCTTCAGATTTTCCAATTGACATTAGAGACACAAAGTTGGCTACTACACACAGCTTTAAGTAATTACCTATTCCGACTTTAGTCCTTTAAGGCGAATCCTTGCGCTTTGGCAGCGACAACCATTTGTTAGCAAAAATAAAGCAGCAGCCGCCGTCAGAGCAAACATTAACAAGTCATTTCTCTTCGTCTTTTCCCTCCATCCTTCCTTTCTTGCTCACTTCCATTCTCGAGCCAAGTTCTCATGTGTTCGTTGACTTGTTGGTGAGTTGTGGGTTGCGAGTCGTGGTTCGCTTTCAATTTGCCCAGCGAACCGTTAAGGATGTATAATGTTTTATTTGCCGCATAATGTGGCATCAACCACCTGACACTTTCATTTACACTTTCACAGGAGTTTGTTTATTTGTTTTCCTTTCGAGTCTAATGCTTTGTTTTTCTTCCATCACCTTTTGCTGCATTAATTTTTTCCCCATTCTGGATGGACAATCTGTGTTGCAGGCAACACAGCCTAACATACAATGAATTTTTAAATCAACTTAAAATCATTCATTGTTTAAATTTACCATAATTTTTTATATGGTTTACTGCTTTTATGTTTTTACAATAAATGAAAACAAAAACCTTAACTTCCTGATTCGGAATAAAAAGATTGCATTGTTTATAAATCTGAGACATATACATAGTACTTTGATGGAATGAAGTAAATAATTGTCATAAATTATATTAAAAAAGATAAGAGTACATACAAACCCAGCGAATCTTTTAACACAAAGAAACCTAAGCAAAATGGTAAATTTGTCATTATATATATTAATTACTCTAATAATAACTTCAACTGAGCTAACATATAAAAACTAAATCGAAAACTGTAATGTATGTTCTAAAAACTTTATTCATTGGTTAATGCATATTTTTTTTTTTTTTTAATTTTTTTTATTTAGAATCTGTCTTCTGCAAGACAATAACTAAACAACAATTTTCCTAGGAAAATACTAGAACTATAATACAATAATAGGTTAATACTAGACTATAGCTAATAGTAAGGATATATACATTTTTACACTACATTACATTATATACATTATATACATTGATGTATTGCTCGACTTCTGGCCTACTTTTGCATAGGCCGTTAGCGGTTAATGCATATAAGGAAATTTTTCTTGCTGAAACTAAACTTCCATTCTGTTGAATGTAGCTGGAAAAAAAATATTAAAAAAAAAGCACTTAGTTAAGTTACTTTTAAAATGGATAAGTAAGTATACATAGATTGCTTATTATCCTGTCTTTTTTTTTTTTTTTTCTTGCAAATTGTTTTGTTTGTTCTCTTCCAGAATTTTCGAAACCATATTTCAAAATTTTCTTTGCAGTATTTACGTGCTAATATCGCTAATGCAAAGTCTGTTGTCCATGAAATGGTCGTGAAGTCTATAAAATTCAGTCTTCTCTTTAGCGTGCTATTAAATTCATGGGTGAGTGTACAAATTTCTTTTTATTTTTTATTTCATTGTTATGTTGTTTTTAAATATATTAATATATAGTCAGGTATATATTTCAAACAGGTTATGCATAAACTGAAATCGGGTTACTCATTCCGAGTTTTCTAATTATATTGCATACATATTATCCAAACATCCAAATAAATTACGGATTCAATTACTCGCTACTTAAGAAAACCGTTCCTAATGTGATTTATGTATATATTTTCAGTTCAGTTCAGCTCATTTCAGTTTGAAAATATTGTTGGCCCGTGTAATGAAACCCAAAACAACATAAAACCGTAAGAAGGTTTTATATTTTGGCTGATATTTGTTGGCCCACACAATGTTTTGATTTCTATTTCTAAGTCCGATTTCCTTCAGCAAATCACGTCCAACCCAGACTTGCGCAATATGCCGCTCGTCACTGGCTCACACGTCACAGTCAGCTACGATTTCTACGGAGTTTGCTCATTAGGGCGATGATTAATGGAAACTAATGTGTTGACTACGTGTCACACCAACAAGAATAACACCATTAACAGCAGCAACAACAACAGCAGCAACAACAACATAAGCTGGCCACTATTTGATTGATTTCTTGTGCACATTTCATTTTGGTACCTGCGCACTCATATACACACTCACACACACACACATCCACACTTGCCTTAAGCAAGATAATGGTTCCCCTGAGCCATTTATGCGCTATTAAAAATTGTCTCATTTAAAGGTGACCAAAAAATAAAGTAGGAAATGAATGGCAAAAATTAAAGCCGGAAATCGGTTAAAGAATAAATCAATTTCATTCGTAAATTCGGTTGAGTTGACTGTGTACTACAAAAAACAGGCGAAAAAAAAAGAAACATTTTCACCGGAGCACTCAAGTTTTGTGTGATGAGGCGTTTCATGTTAACCGTTCACAGTTCACTTGCTCAGCTAATTAATGGCTCGAACATTGACTCGAATGGAGATGGGCATGGGCACATTTGATTGGCGGTTTATTAGCCAGTTCAGGGCAGACGCCCACGCGGCTGGACCCACAGCAACGTGGCAGGCACATTTTGCCTGCGAAACTTGTGTTGGTTTATTTTTGTGATTTTAGAGATTCATCGTTTCTAATCTAAACATGCCTTCGATTAGATTACTTGCCAGAAACTTTTGGCAGTTTGGCTGTTGTTCGCTTTTGCTCTTAATTTTGTTGTTGTTATTTTTGCTGTTGTCTACCGATGTCTGATGTTACAAATTTAACACTTGGCCGACTTTTATAATAACAAAAAAGCACAGACAATGAAGGGTGCAGAATGTGTTTATTCCATACGATTTTTGTAGTCAAGGTTTTAACGAAAGGTTTGCATTAAGACTTGAATTTGCTAAGTCTTCAGTAAGTATTCTTTAGTTGCAATTATTATTTATGTATTTATTTTTCATCACTAATCATCAGCTAATTCACTTATTGGGATGGCAATCACTTCTCATTTGCTGATCGATGTTAATGCTATAAATAAATTGAATTGTACTCAAGTACAATCTTTAGCACAAGTCACACGCCGCATTCCGAATTGAACTTATTATGTCACTATTATTTGCACAGTCCTGACATTGTATACCATAAAATAATCACGATAGCAATGCATTTTAAATATTTTAAACTGTGAACTGCGCATTTCATGCAATTTACATTTCTTGTCATTTCATATAGCTTTTATTTTTTAAATTTATTTATTCTCTATAATATGCATAAAATATTTAAGCAAAGACACGAATAGCCAGTTTTTGGTTTTGAATTGTTGACGTTGACGGCAAAGCCCTGTCAGCTGTTGTCTGTCAGTTTCGGCTGCTGATATAAATATATCTTAACATAATTGTTGTTGTTGTTGTTGGTGTATTTGTTGCGAAATATATAATACGCATATGCATCGGCACAAACTGCCCACTGTCAACTGTCAACCAAACTGTCCAGCATTCACTTAACAAATATAATTTCTTCTTTCATTTTATTTTTTTTTTTTTCTTGAATTCCGACATTGTCAAACTTTTCGCACAGCACAACATAACGTAACATAAAAATAAATAATATATGAATGGCAATATGTTTTTTACTGTCTTTGGTTTTCGCTGCAGTGAAGGACGGTGTTGACATTGGGTGTTGAGACTGTTGTTAATGTTGTTGTTTCTTCTTTTTAGTTTGCGCTTTTCGGTGTTCAGTTTTCGACAATGTCAATAAACATTTTTAAATAAAGTTCCTTGCGTGCCTCAAGCAACATTCACAGGCGGTTTTCTTATGGAGTACGTCAACATTTCATTTCGCTGCACAGTCGAAGTGTCAAATTATCGTAATCAGAACATGACAGCGCTCAAATGCACGAGACGGGAGATTTGCAGACGTAATCGTCTTGGTGTCAGTGTGAGTGTGAGTCTGAGTGTGAGTCTGAGTGTGAGTGAGAGGCGTAGGACAACTTTATGCCGAATTTTCAGCTTCTTTAATTTTTGGAGTTTTTATCTTTTGTTGTTGCTCCTTTAAGCAACATTTTTTTTTTTTTTTTTCTTAAGCCAAAGCCACTTAAATATTATGTTGTGGCGGTTTTCATATGCTTAAACTTTACGGCAAATTCGCTTGAATGTGTTTTAAATCTGGATTTTTCTTATGAGAGTATTCTATCATTCGCTTCATTAAAGCGACAAATCCGATTAGGTTAAAATATTCTTGTCTTGCATCGCTTTGCCCCGAAGAAATCAAATCGCTTGCGAAAATAAATTGAAAATGAAATCGAATGTGAACCGCGACATGAACATTATGCGGCGACTAAGCATTCAATGTCAACTTAAAACATTTTCAACATTTATAAACAAAAACAAAAAAATAAAAAAAAAACATCTCAAATAAGAACAAACACAAGCCAAAAACAAGAAACAACAACAACAAACACTACAAAAACGATAATAATAAATGAGAAAATATTTGAGAAGACCAAAAAAAAAAAAAAACACACACACACAAAGCGGCTCAAATGCAAAGCCCAAACATAGCATGGCAAAACGCGTTTAAATGTATGAAAGAAGTCAGCTGAGAATGGATGAAGGTGTACCAAACTCTCGCAGGCCAGATAGACCCTAATCAAAGTTTCTGGCACAGCAATATGTCTCAGGTGGTTTTTTTTTTTTGCTCATCTTCTTGTTGTTTTTGCTTTGTAGGAAATTCGAGATTTATTAATTCTTAGAATATTTTTCTGTGCAATTTTTCAGCTTTTGGCGTATCATAGTATAACTCGCATTTAACGAACTAAATCGATTTCATGCCATTCGCATAAATGCTCCAAACTTACTAGATTTGGCGCAAAACCAAAACAGAAAGCCAAACAAATTTCGTTACGATTCGCATGCCAAGCATTTGCCCACACGTATCAAATGGAAAAACACAAATTACCGCCATTGGCATATTTTCATTTGTTTTTCCAATATCAACAACAACAACAACAACTACAACAACTAACAACAACATTAGTCGCATTATGTAAATTCTGCGATAAACCACAAGCCAATGCAGTTGCAGACAAGCAAACAAAAACAAAAACAAACATAAATAAACAGCAGAACCGACTAACCGACCGCCAACGCTTTTCGATTTAATAAATATTTTGGTATTTGTGCGGTTCACTTAGGTAAGAAGAGCAAACATCATCGGCAGCTGCGCTACTCAACTGAGTTTGAGAGCTTCATTGGCAACTGCATGCAAGGGCAGCCACAACTCTGGCAGCTGAAAATCCTTTCGTAAACCGAAAACTTACAAATGCGTGCTCGAGGCTGTTAATAATTAGACAGAGGATCTTTGGTGATCTCACTCCGGTGGCTCTTGATGAGCAGAGTACCTACATCAGCCTGACGAGAAACATCCTTAGATAGTTATACAAGGTGAGTTCCAAAGTAAACAGGACTTTTTGAATCTAGCGCCCTCTAGTGGCGCCATCTATATGTCAACTGGTGCGTTAGAATCTGCTATCGTTTATCGACTTCCAGTAAAAATTTCATGACATTTCATCTATTGGAAGTGAGGTTATTGCGTTTTAAGTGTCAGTATGTTTTTGTCATCGGTGCACCTGTTTACTTTGGAACTCACCTTGTATGACGGGATTCACTCGACCTTCACAATAAAATCACAGATGAGTGGCAAATTTTAAGACGACAAAAGAAAGGCATTGAATCGACTTAGTTGATACCTTAACTCAGCCCATGATTGGAATAGAAGCGATGGAAGGAGCTGCATAAGAAGTTCTAACCATAGAGGGGGATTTCCATGGCTATAAGCTGAGGCTCCTGTCCTCTTTCTCCTGGAAGTAACAGCAGCTTTTCTGTACTTTTCATCAGTTATATAGTGAATTTGTGCTTTTGAATAACAGCAAAGCCACCTTTAATATAAAGAATTTTTATCTGCATAAGTACCAAAGAAAAATGAACTGCATCAATACTAATTTCAAAAAATTATTTGTGTTTTTTTTTTTTTTCGTAAAGCTTTCACAAAAATTATGCTGAACCAACTGTAAAATATCATGTTGTCTTTAAAGAAGAAAATAACATGTGCACTTATATTTCAATTTTTTGAAATATTCAGTTATTCTCCATATTTATTCAGTTTATTGCGGTAAAATCGCATTTCCCTTAATATCCAGGTGGAATTATTATTGTAACCTGTCTATAAAGCATGCAAATTTGCACTTATTACATCTTTAAAAATAAATTCAAACTGCCCGCAGCGAACTCACCGCAGAGTGGCTTCCTAGGGAAAAATACGAATAACAACCAAATCAACATCAAGAATCGCTGCTCTGACCAGCAGCAACAAACGCTTTGCATGTTTTTCTTTTCTTTTTTTTATTTCTATTAATGTTTTATTTGGTTATTTTGTATTACTTTTTTTTATTTTTTGCTTTTTGTTGGTAACATGAAAATCAACAACGGTAATTATGCAAATTACAAATAGTGTGCAGGCAAGTGACTGAGCCAGGCAACGATGTATGCTCAGCTCGTCGTGTATGAATCGTCGTGTGTATGTTGGCAAATGAATGTGAGCTAAAAGGAAATTGCTAAGTGCACAGCGAGAGTAACCGCAAGTGTTGCCGCAAGGAAATCAAATTATCATCGTGCGCCAACCGACAACCCATAGCCAACAATACATAAGCAACAATTACTGCAGCTACAACAACAACAACAAAAAGTCAAACAAGCACAACTAGCATAAGAGTGCTCTGCTCTTCTCTGCAAAGGCAGTCTCGTGCTCACTTGCATACGTATGTGTATGTGTGTGTGTTGGTGTGTGTGTGGTGCGAGTCTAACTGTCTGAAACAATGCCGGACGCATGCCACATGCAGGCGACGATCATGGCCAGCCACATTTGCAGCATTGCAAAATTTGAAGCAATGGTAGGAGCCAACTCGCATACGCTTATGCATCCGTGTTGCATCTAGAAGCGATTATTATGAGACGTACAGGCCAGTGCAGGCACTCAGACATTCGCCAATCAACTCGCAACCCATCATATTGCATTAGGCGCGCAGCCCAGTCCAGCCCAGCCCAGCCCAGCCAAGTCAAGTCAAGTCAAGCCAAGCGGGGCTCGTTATGGCGTAGTTCGGACTTGCTGCTGCAGTCGATTTAATTGTCGGGGCAGCATTTAATGTGCAGCCGCTTGGCGCTGTAAGGCGCTGTAAGGCGCTTAGATACTTTGGATTTGCGCTCATCAAAGGATTTATGACTAATTAAGCTGATTCGAGTACACATAGCACATCACGGCACAGGTGCATTGCCGCTGTTGCGCCGGAAACCCTCAGCTGGCTGCCGACTTCAGTCGAAAGTGTGCTTTCGACACAATTGGCTATTCTCATCGTTCGACTAATGAGCAGCACAAAAAGGAATGAATTCGAAACATTTGCTTTACTTAGGAGATAGCAAATTGCGCTTAGGCAAAGCGGCCAAACCTGCCGCTGTGCGATGATGGGGGTTCGGCTCTGCGGCCCAACTAACTAAGCAATTTTATTTCGGTGCTGAATCGTGTGTTGCGTATTTACTGTCATTCGTGCCGTGAGCGGCTTAAGCTGTTTACATGTATCCCACAATATTTTATTGCAGTTTACAATGTCGGCCACATTCCTTAAGCATTTTATGGCGATGCCGTAATTTAAAATTTTTAATTAGTTTTCACGTTTGCAGCTTACGCGCGAGTAATCAGTAGCGATTTTTACTGATTTAGATTTTGAGCTTCTTTATGGCGAATGTATCTCACAGCTGGGCCGAGCTGCCGGTTTGGTGGTCCAGCAGTGCGCAGTTAATTGTCGTTGACGTCGGCTTGACTTTGCTCGCATTCAACTGCTCACAACTTACAAGTTGGCCAAGCAGCAGCTGGCTGCGTCGCCCAACCGTCTGCCCGCCTTTCAATTACCCTCACTGACCAGGCACTGCCGCAGCGCCTTCACTTCGCTTCGTTTGCATTTGGTTGGCTGCTGCGTCTAAGACAGTTTTGTGGCAATAAACTTGAACTCGTTTCGGTTTGTCGGTTTGTTGGTTGGTTGGTTTGTCGGTTCCGTTGCTACTCTCCGTTGTGGCTCTCTCGTTCGTCTGCTAAGTAATAACTTGACAGCAGCAATATTCAGCATTCGATCTTTTGCTTTTGCTGCCGACTGCACGTCTTCGAATTCTTCTGCGTGTCAGTCGCACTTTGCAAGTTGAATGCTTTCCACGATTTTACGATGCTAACAAGTTTTATAGCCTTGCGGCAGCTGAGGAAGTGCCAGCATTGGCAAACCACGGCAACGTTAGGTGTTGAAAATGGAACAAATGCGTTCCCAAATGGCAAACACAACTTCACTCGACTCCATTCGCCTCCACTGTGCTCCTCACTTGTCGCTATGCGACTATTCTGGTCAGCTTGGTCCACGCTGGCGGACTTTGTGCGCTGCCGCCACTTGTGTAACTCATTCTGCGTACAACTTGACTTCGGTGGCATCTCACTAATTGGAAAACACAATAAAATTCTAGACATGTACGCAGCAGTTTTTAATGGCAAAGCTTTTGTTTATTGCACCCAGCCTGTCTACTCCAGCCGTCCAGAGTGTCCGATCCGAAATGTCAGCCAGCGCATTGCTCAGTTTGGCTGCGCCTGCCTCGAAGACTTATTGCAATCCAAGTGATTTAGTTTCTACTTATTGTGCTCATAAAACTGTGCCACATTTTGTTAAACAAGATTAGTTTCTGCCACATAGGCACCAACAACATGACGTTAACAACTTGCATCCGTAATTGGAAGTGTCAGCCCATTGATCAACATGCTGTCCACAATACATATACCATTACTTCAAGATCAGGCATGCCACAGATGATTGAATCTCAAAGAAATCAAGCATCAGCCAAGAGACTTTAATTTGCTCAAGCCGCTCTAAAATCTAATGAATATACTAGCATAAAAATAATAAATCCCTGCTGCGCGCTCAATGGCATTGAAAATCTCTCAGTGCACACTTAATCGTGACAAATGACTAAGTACAATATATAGCATCGCTATAAATACGGATGACCCTGATAAAGGTTATCAAAATCTTGCGTATCCAACACAAAGGTATTGGTGTTAATGCCCATATATCGTCCTGTGGATGGTGCAATATAACGCTTCACGTTTAAATCGTATAAGACCTGAAGAAAAGCCTCTTCAAGTCTAACTTGGCTACAAAACTTTGCTAATCGAAGTTGTAACTAAGCAAATCTTAGAGCATTTTCCGTCCAGACTTCAGCTGTGTAAAGCAACAAAGTTCGTAAGAGAAACGTCAGAACGATTTAATTTCAATTCAATATGGCAAACCTAAAAAAGTTTGAATAAAAATGGCATTCAATCAATTGCTAAATACTTGCACAAAATGTCTGCAATCATTTTCAATTTGTGTGCTTTGCCAAACGACACAACGAAACTCGAACTAAAAATGGACAAAAAAAATTACGCATTTCAATCAAACGTCACTTCAAGTTGAATATTTTTCACTCAAAAACCTCAACTCACTCCCACCAATTTACAATTGCCTGCAGATACGGACATATGGCTACTGCAAACAGAGACAGAGACACACACACACACAGAGTCAGAGAGAGAGATAGGAGGAGGAGGAGAAGGAGAGGGAGACAGATGGCATTTGCTGCCCTTTACCAGTTGCCACTAATAAATTTCTTGCTATCAAATCATTTGTTCCACAGCTGAACTCTACGTATGGCATACACACACACACACACACACAAATACTGTTTCCCTGCCCCCTTGCCATGGTTAGCTCAACTCAAACGAGACGAATGCCGAGTCGTCTGCGTCTGAATCTGAGTCTGAGTCTGAGGCTGACCACAAAACTCACGCGAAACGCAAAGTGTGCAAGTTCAGATGCAAATACAGATACAAATACAAATGGAAATACATATGTGTGTGTGTGAGTGAAACGCACAAATGCACAGAGCAGAGTGACACAAGTGAACGCTTGCACGAATATCTAAGCTCAGATTTTGTTGACAAATGTTGCCGTATGCTGAAACGAATGCAAACAGATTTGCTCTGTGGCAGATTTCCTTTTGCGGTCTCTCGCTTGGCCTTTGCCCCTGCACCCACTTCTTCATCCGACGGTGCCGTGGCTATTTCTGTTGCTGCTGCTGCCAATGTTGCTCGTTTTGTGAAAATTTGCATTTGATGCATGCATAATGCCACAACAAGCAGATGAGTACAAATAAACGAAAAGAAGCAAAAAAAAGAAATCCGCACATTGCAAATGCTTGTATCTACAATATGTAAAAATGTATCTTTAAACTCATATAATGAACGAGCTTAGTTCGCAACGAAAATGGATTCGTAGATGTTGATGCTGATGCTGAGGGTAACGGAGACTGGCCACAAATCGAACAACATCGAAATCACTCAAGTAGCCGCTTAATTGGCATCAAATCGCTCGAATATTTCAAACGATTCGCCGGACACAGAACGCAACATAACACAGCACATACACAGCACACACACACACACACACATATATGCTCACACACACAGGAAATCGACAACTCAGCATTTAACCAACGATTTGAGTAGCTCAAGTGAAGCCAATTCGTTTATGCTGCTCCTTTTTACTTCTCACTGCTCATTCCTTACTCCTCATTCCACACTCCTCCTTACGCCTCATTACTCCTGCTGCTGTCGCTGCTGCTGCTGCTCTTTTGCTTTTTGTTTGCGTAAATTTTTCAAAATCCAACGCGCGTTAACAAAAATCCTTTGAACATGCTCTGGTCCTAATCAAAATTCCAAAAGTCATCAGGCAGCGACCCGTTTGCCTCAAAGCAAGGCCTGCTCAAGTGTCTCGCGGAGGCAGCGGGGTGCAGCTTGAGCGCTGCCTTTCGTTAATGACTACTGCATAAATTCTTAGCGCTCTCTCGCCAAGTTGCGCACAATCGAATCCACACAGTTTAAAGGCGAAATGGATTTCTTTAATTTATAATTTATTGATGTTACCGATATTCAGACGTATCAGCGTATCAGCGTATCTGCCAGATACTTACGACTTTTTCGTGGTCGTCTTCTGCTTCGTAACGCTCGCTGCGCATACTGGCGCAGACACAGGCACAGACACAGCTACAGATGATGGCCGTCCCACAGTCGGACAGACACATGTACGCGCTTGTGTCAAAGTGCCGCATTGTGTCCTTTCCTGAAGTTTACCATTGAGTGCCAGACAATTGCTCATTAGTCAAAATGCATTAATCAAAATGCCGCAAGGAATTATTGTGAACTTAAGGACGTCTGCGTCTGCGTCAGCGACTGCGTCTACTTCGACGTCGTCGCTGTAGTCTTGAGTTTGCTTCGCGGATCTATTAAAAACAAGTTAACGAAAAAGCTTCGCGTATCTGCAACTAATTAAGGCATTTTGTTCAGCTCAAACGAAACAGTCAGCTATGCTCAATGCGTGGGAGGATGCCTGCAACCCGTTTAAGATTAATTACGTCACTGTCGCGCCCGAGGACATTCACAAGGCTTTCGTTGTTGCGCAGTTTTTCAGCTGTCAACACTTGACTCCAACCGTTGAGCAAATCGTTTCTCGTTTCGTGATTGCACTTGTCAAAAGTTGAGCAAAGGTTGCCTGCCCAGTTTCCTGACTATAAAGTTATTGTTTCAATTTAAAACAGTTGTTGGCTAATCAAGGTGGAAATTTGATCGTTTTGCCTGATTTCTTTTCTGGTTAATTAGGCTCTTAGGCTACTGTTTGGTTGTTTAATAAGCTTCGCAGTATGCGCGGCATATTTGAGACTCAAGTTTCAAGTGTTTTGATTACATTAACTTTGTGTTGCTATGCTGGCCATTTTAGTTTCTCTAATCTTTTTGGTAGCCAAGCAAATAATTTACCAACATAAATTAATATTACACTTAATTAAATGGTTGCCAATGCATAATTAAAATTTATTTTGCGAATTTGTCTAAAATTCGATTAAGAATTTAATAAACGCTGATTATAATTGAAAAGCAGGCCAAGGTGATTCTGAGACGTTGAGCCAAGAAGCTGTTCCTGAAATTATTTATTTAAATAAAGTGAATCGTTTGTTTTTGGTAGAAATAGAATTTTTTAACTCAGGTTAGCATCTTAGAACATTGGATACATGTGCTTTGTAGCATTAAAATCAATTAGAATATGACATTTATACACCTTTAATTCAATTTTATAAACTTCAGAGTGGTATGCACATTAAATAATGTATAAGAAGTTTCTGAATAAGTTAATTCTAGTTATATTTACATGAATTAGCATTTTAATAAGATTTTTAACTATTGCCGCAAATCATTCTTAAATAAACTAGCCATCAACAAAACAGTAAATAAAAACTTCATACCTGAGAGTAGAGTATAACTTCTTAAAGTGGTTCGACTTTGTTATCTGAGTCCGTTAAAGCCAAAATCAATTGAAATAAAAATCGCATAAACCGAGCTAAAAGACGAAAATCGTTTTAATTGCAACACTAAATCAGTACGAAATGATTGCTCATACAACGCTCAAGAGACAAAAGATTGTTTCCAAAACAGGTAATAAACACGCCAGAGTAAGCATTTTTGATTACCAAACCGCAGCGTAGGGGCAAAGCGGAGATGAAGACAAAGCCGCAAGCGAGGGCGGGGGTGAATAGTGAAACATTAAATCGGCATAAAAAGATTTTAAATACTATTAAAAATCTGTGTAAATAAACAACAATGATTGATGCCAAGAGAAAACATTAAAGACGCAACCAATTAAGCCAGAATCTATCAACGACGACGACGTATCCCAAAAAGCCGAAAAAGACAAAAACAAAAACAAAAAGCAAATCAACCCGAAAACACAGTAAGAAATAACATAAGCGAGCAGGGGATTGACACAGCGTTGGCAGAGCGCAGGCAGGCTAAGTCCGAGGCGTGCACGACGGTGGCAAGGAGGCGAGCCACATCGAGGCGAATGAGTGGTCGGCCCTGCGTGCGGCCGCAGCAGCTGTTGGTGAACATACGGATTACTTTTTCGAGCAACACAAATTGATAAATGACACTTTTATTGGAAAAGAAACTCAACGCTGACGCAAATGTAAACGCAACGAAAACGCAAACGCAAATCAAGCTAAAGTCCAGAGAATTTAATTCGTCTTTTTTTTCGGGTATTTACTTCTTTTTGTCTTTGTTTTTGTTTCTTTGCATTTGGTTGTCTTTATTTTTGTTTTTTTTTTTATTTTTATTTTTTTTTTAACGCATGTTTGCTGGTTCGTTCATTTCCGAATTTGGCTTAAATGCCTGCCTCTGATTAATCAGCCACAATCTGATGTTTTAAGCGGCTTAACAACGACAACAACAACAGCAGCAGCAGCCGCAGCACAACAAATCCAAGTGTCAGAAGAGCATAAGTATAGCCAAGTGCAAGAGTGACAGAGAGAGAGAGAGAGAGGAGTTGAAACGTTGGAGTGGAATTGAGAGTTCATGAAATTTGATGGAAGCACATTTCGTGGATTTCGAGTTCATTAAATTGCCATTCGAATTCTTCATTTTGTCATTTGTTATGTGCGAGTGGCGACAAAATACTTTGAACGCAGGCAATCACCAAAGTAAGCACAACTTGCAATATAAATAAAATAAGAACGAAAGCAACAATAACAACAACAAGAGCACGATTTGTTTAGTTTTTACAACAATTTTTATGTAAATTCCTGAAATTGTTTTTTGATTTAGTAAACTTCAGCGCAGCTAATAAAGTTTGTGCCGCTGTACAACAGCCGCGGGGACCCCCGTCCGCATGCAAGTGAACCTTGGCCAGAACCAGACAAAGTCGAGACACGTCAGACAAAAGAAGCTAAGCAGCGAAAGGATTTTAATTTAAAATCGAATAAATTTTGCTGAAATTCCAGTTAAAAATGTCAAAAACTGATTGATAGCACGCAGACAGACCGACCGAATGAACGAATGAACGACTAAAACGAACTAAGCCAAAGTCAGCGCAAGTCGACGAGGGCCGGCGGGGCTGCTGACAGACAATGGACATAAAATAGGCACAAGGATCGCTGAGCAACGCTTGCTTAAGATATCCTGTTTCAAACTGCAGCCACCGTCCTGCTGTCCGTGCATGTCTACATGTCTGTCCACCTGTCGCCGTCTGCCCGTATGCCCATCGAGTGCGGCAGACAAAAGCACCTGTGGAGTGTTTTAGATTCCGCGCGCATAGAAGTGTTTTTCGAACGCATTTCAGCCAAACAAAAAGTATAAAAAATAACCCAAAAAAAAAAAAAAGGAAAAAATATACGAGAAAAAAAAAATGTGAAACACTCGAAATGTAAAAAAAAAATCGACTGAAATGAGAAAAGTTTAAACAACTTTAAAAATTAATCACTTTTTCACTGCTCAGATTCAAAGATACTCGCGTACGTGGCCACGATGGCCAACAGCTGGCGCTCGCATAGCCATAGTCAGGCAAGGCGACCTCAATCGCCGGTCGCGGTCCTGTGCGCAATCTCAGCCGACGCTGACACCGACGCCGACGCTCGTCAGGCCGCTTCCTACAGACAGTGGCCAAAATTAGGCGGTCGAGTAGGCGTTGCAGCTTGATGTGAAACTAAATTGGATTTGCTCGCGTTCTGTTTCCCTCTCTCTGCGCACTTCACTTATGGGATGGTGTGCTGGCTGCGTGCTTCTTCTTTTAGTGCATAACCGTTTCTACAATTTCCTTTGGTGCGTTTTGTGTTCTTCACCTTGTTTACATTTGTATCTTGTACGAGTATCTGCGGACTCCGCAGCGGTAGTCATGTCGTTCACCGAGCCTCAGGCATTTATTATGCGCTTAGCAATTGTTTTTGTTGTACGGTATCTCTGCTGCTGTTTCGTATCTGTGTAATTAACTTTGCCGTGTTAGTTTTGTTAGTAAATGTGTCAATAATGACTAACTCGACCAACCATTTAAGCTGTTTAAGCGTGAATTGATTAATAGACACATTATGAATGCATTCGAATCCCCAATGGTACAATGTAGACATTATCATATGAAATTCATTAGATGGTACATTTTTATTTGATTCCATTTTCCAGTCGTTTAAAAAATTAAATTCTTTTATTTCATTTCATTTTTAATTTATTACTAAGTTGTTAGATTATCCTTTATTCCTTTCTGCTGAACTAACTGCAAATGCACATTTTTATATTACAAACCATGGTAACCTTCGAATTTTCTAGAACTTCTTATAGATGATGCTCTTAGGATGAAAAGTCTTTTGATCTAAAAAATGTGAACATAGATACAGTTTGTGATTGAAATCAGGCAGTGGCAGGATGTCATTCAACTAGCGTTACTCATGATTCAGTAAAAAACGGCTAATTATTTATGATAATATAGAGCGGCAGATTGCTGTTTAAATGCACGTATATTATGGATGGTATCGATGCTTATACGAAATAATCATATATTTCCATTTGTATTCACTAGAAGAAGAAAGTTATTAAATGGCTAATGAAACACATCGGAATCTTGATATTTAGATTTTTACTATCATTTATTTTCTAACATAGCCTCTTCTTATACTTTGAAATCTCTTCTTACTCGTAGATTTAATGAAATTAGAAATTAGATAGAATTTTAATCTTATTTTAATGTTTACTTTAATGTATGTATTAATTTTATATTTTAATTTTTATTTATTCTTTAATTTTATTAATTAGTTTTCTTTTAGTACTAATAAAATTTGCTAAGTAGATAAAGCAGCTGTTGACCATTATCGGTCGTAGCTGTGGAACAGACACTAGGTCTGGTTTCGTAAGTCCTCTTGCTTGGTAGTGCGCTACCACAACGTCTGCGAAAAAAAAAAAAAAAAAGAACCATGGAAAATTTGGTAGGTTTGACAAAGCAGCCCATCAACTCTCAAAATACTTCTGTTATTTTATATGTATGTATTATATGTGTCTCATGAGCCTGTCCGCTTCATAACTTGGCTTATAACATGTGACTAACTCGTTTTGTGAAACTGATCATCATATGTTAAATTGAATTTTTTTCCGATGAAAGATCGAATCGCAAATCATATATTAATTAATTTGATCAGCGATTTCCTCCAATATCTTACAAGCTTCGTAAAACAAAGCCTGGTCTACAGTTAATTAAATATCGCATTGAAAACGAGTAAATAAAACATTTTTTTCTGTAAACTGGTTTATCTACATAATAAAGCTCTGGCCTACACACTTTTGTTTAATGGAAAATCGTTTTCAGTTTGTGCCACAATCACATTCAAATAATTTCTAGACCTCAAGTTGACACTAAATAAAAAATATTTAAAACAAAAAAAAAAATTAAATGCAATAAACAAATAAAAAAAGAAAAGAAAAAAAAACAACAAAATAATAAAGTAATTCACGCTTAATTGGCCTCCAGAAGCTGATAGACACATTGTGAATCTGTAAACGAGTATTTTGTAAATTAGCTTAGAGAAAACATGTCCGTCCGCGTAGATCCGCCACACCTCGAGTTCATAACTTAACAGAATGCCAACACATGTTCAGCCTCTCGAGCGGCATTTCTATGTCATAACCGCAAAATGGTGACAACAGCTTTTGTGAAAGTCAGTCTGTCGGTTTATCACTCGATAAACTGGGTGCGGACGCAATCTTTAGATCAGAGTGCCGCACAAAACCAGCGACAACAATGACAACAACAACAACAACAATGGCAACAACACGAGCAGATCGTGCCGCCAAAGGTGACCACATCGCTTTACGCTCCAATGGTTCTACATGTACCAGCGTCGACGGCGATTAACACGAGAACGGACACGAAGCGAGTCAGCGCAATAATCGAAAATGACAAAAGCGGCGCATGAGATACTTTTGTATCTTGAATACTCGTATGTAAACAAAATACATATATGCATGTGCGCCGTTGTGCCTTTGTATTTCTTTTTATTTTTATTTTTTCCGTTTTCCTTTTTGTTTTGCAATTTTTTCAGCATTTTTTTTTTTACTTTATTTTATACACACACACACACGAACACATGCAAAGTTGCCCGAACTGCTGCGTACGCATGCACCCGCAGCTCAGCATAGTGTAGCCGTGGCCAGTCCAGTCCCGGGCAGTCGGGCCGAGTCTATAAAAATTGAATTGATGACGAATTGCGAAGCTTGTGCATTCGTCCGCGAGTTTTGTCATTTAATTAAAAATACAAAAAATTAAACAACAAAAAATGGGCGAATTAAAATGCAGTTTTTTGCCATATTTGTAGGAGCGGTGCGTGGGTGGGAATGGTTCCACACACACAGTTTGCATGACAGTGGAAGTGAACAATTGTCACGAGCCAATTGAAGGCAAAAGCGAACAGTATACAACAATATACAACAGACAACGGACAACGGACAGCGAACAAACAAACCGTACCAAAGAGAACAAATCGAATAGAAATGAAGTGAAAAAAAAAAAAGAAAAAAAATTGAATCGAGTCGAGTTGAGTTGAGTTGAGTTGGGTAGTCCAGGCCAGAAGTAGCTGAGCTCATTGAGTTTTGCATTTTCCATGCAATTTTAATTGCACATTGCGACTGCCGGCCACGACAATGTTGTTGGCGATGGCGTCGGCAATGGCGCGGCTGCCGTGCCGCTGCTCATGCTGATGCTGATGCTGGTACGGGCGTATGGTGCGTATGGTGTGAGCTTGGTGTGTGCTTCTACCCGGTGTGTGTACGGTGTGTGTGCTTTCGTTTGACATGTGTCACAATCAAAGAGAATTCCAACTGAACCCATGCAAAGAAGCAACGAGTGAACTAACAACAAACCGAACAAACCGAACAAGCGAACCAGATGCCAGCTTCACTTAACAGTCGCCCGGACATGTCGCAATTTAATACGGGAAAACATTCCTTTACTTTTTAATTGAAATAAATTAACAACAAAGCTTAAACAAAACAACACATCAAAATTAAAACATCGCTTCGTTGCAAATTATTTAAGCAAATATTCGCAGAAGCCGGGTAAAATCATTGTGAGGCGGATATTCTCTGTCTTCATTTTCTCCATTTCTTTTATTTTTTAATCACTGACATTTTTTGCTGTGGTGATGCAAATACAAGGTGAGTTCGAAAGTAAACAGGACTTTTTGAATCTAGCGCCCTCTAGTGGCGCCATCTATATGTCAACTGGTGCGTTAGAATCTGCTATCGTTTATCGACTTCCAGTAAAAATTTCATGACATTTCATCTATTGGAAGTGAGGTTATTGCGTTTTAAGTGTCAGTATGTTTTTGTCATCGGTGCAAGCCTTTTGAATGGCCTCTACGTTGACATATAGATGGCGCCACTAGAGGGCGCTAGATTCAAAAAGTCCTGTTTACTTTGGAACTCTCCTTGTATTATATACTTAAACCGAAATAATCCCGCCTGGAGCCGCTTTATTGAGAATGATTCTCTATCGCATATCATGTCGGTGATGTGTACCTTCATTCTGATCTTCTAAACTTTATATACATTTATTGTTATTATTATTCAATTGTACTGTTTTATACGACGAATCTTATTACAAGAAGATTCTTTAATGTGGTATGGGTTACATGAAAATGATCATTTCATTCGGTGCATATTTAAGTTTTATTAGATCTAACGATTTTGAAACTTTTTGTACAATATTACAGTAGAACTCCACTAATCTGAAACAGTTAAAATCAATCTGGATTATAAGAGAGCCCGGATTGCAGAAAGCACATTAAATAGGAAGAATTTATAAACTTTCATAAATTTATTATAAAAAATATTATTATTATGTAAAGGAAAATTTAAATAATTTTTTCAAGGTATATATGTATGGAAGGAAAAACTCCCAAACTGAGTACATTTCAACCATTTTTGAGTGAGCTAATAACAGAATCAAATAGTGAGTAGCTACAGTTTCCTTTAGATCCTTAGTAGAATACAAATAAAAATAAAATAAACCGTAGCACATTTTGTTTTAAACATTGCTTAGTAATAAAAAGTAGAAAAACACCGCAAATACCGACGCGCTGTCGCTGAGTGTTCACTCAGACGAACCGTTCAAATTATTTTACCATTTGCACTAACAACAATTAAAGTTCGCTAACAACAGCAACAGCAACAAAATCAACAACAACCGCAATTTCAACAGTAGCAGCAAAAAGTAGAACTCTATGGAAACTAGAGAGGCACAAAATGACAAGTCAATGCCAGCCAAGCGCCAGAGTCGAAAACTCAAACGGTCAGCCGCACCCAAGCAGAAAACTGGCATCCGTGTCGCTGGCAGCAGCTGCTGCCATGTAACGGTTGTGTTGTTGTTCATGCTGCCATGTTGTTGTTGTTGTTGTTGGCATTGTTTTTGTTGTGGCTGTTGCTATTTATCTGGGCACGTGAGTGGACAGCGAACATTAATGCAATGTTGACTAGGAATCAACTAAACTCAAGCAGATCTCATGTATTGAATCGATTCGACGCGTTTGAATGCAATTTACATGGCAGAGCATTGGATATTTGCTATTAGTAAATGTAAATTGGGTACCATGAAATATCAGCAGGGATACAGAGCGAGAGAAAACGAGAAATATGACTGCGGTGAGATGGTGAATCCGAAATCATTGCCCTGCAGATAAAAATCAAGCTTAAAGTATTTTGATATTTGACAAATGTTTGAATGCACTGCAGCTGGATAACTCAAATATTTTATTTCCACACAGTTTTTTCTTCAATTCACTCCCGACAAGAGTCAACCAACCAAAGAGTTTCCTACACCACTCAAGACTATCCATCTTTTCCTTTCGTGTCTCTTTTTCAATAAATATTTTTTTATTAAAGTCATAATTATGAATCTGTAATTTCTATTAACATATTTTCTAATAAATTCAAGCTAGAATTTTTTCGAAAATGTTTTGTCGATTTTCAGAATAAATTTAAAAAGAATTTTATTGCTTCGTTTTTTTTTTTTTTTTTTTTTGGTAATACACATTACAAATTACCATTATGAATCACATAAGACACAAGTATTATTATAAAGTGTCCATCATCTCGCACTAACTAAACCATATCAAATGCATTTTTAAGCAAATTTGCATAATTATTCATCAAAGAGTTAACTAACTATGCATATGTGCCAAAACTATGTAGGTACAATAGACGATAGCACAAAACAAAAAGGAGCTCTGTTCTGCCAACAGTTTTGCATATTTTCAACTTTCCTTGCCTTTGTTTGTGAACTTCCGTGCGGAGCCGATGGATGCACAACTAAACTGCATGACTGGGCAAATGTGTAATGTGTGCAGAATACTTGGACGCTTGGTTAGCTGCGAGAGTGGCGAGCAGAACCTTTGGCAGTTCATGCGAAGTTCTTTTGCTAAGCATTGCCAAGTGCTGGGTAGTTATTTAGTATAAAGTGTGCAACAAATTTTAATCCAACATGTCCAGTGCTGTTAACTACCGAAGCATGCTGGCTCCCCTATGCGAGTACGTAGGGACATGCGGACATGTGTACTTTGCTCATCGTGTATACGAACATTAAATTTGCACAATTCGTTTGCCTCAGCTTCAAAGGATCATAGCAAATTCCATTTATTTTCACTTCGTTGCATTAAGTCCTCCCGCCCCAAAAAAAGTGAATTACATTTATGTGCTCACCTGCATGGTAATATTTGCCACACCCACACACTTGCCGCATTTGGCCTTTTGTGTGTTTTTGTTGTTAATGGCAAATATTTCAATTTACTTTAAATTTTATACATTTATTTCTGCTCCTATCCTACTTTCTTATACTGGCATACCCTTGAGGGACCCTGCTTGCCGGCATTCTCTAAGCATTTTCCAATTGCTTAGAACTGTTTAAATTATTTATTTATTCATTTTCCTATTGATTTTTGTAAACTCGAATTGTAATTCGATATCGTGTTTCATATTCGTCTACTCCTGCATGTGCTTGCACTTGCTATGTAGGCATGTATCTAAGCTAAAAAGAGTCCTTGGGGCCTAATTACATAAATGGATAAATTTGTTTGACAATATTTGCTTCGCTTCGTTGCATAAGCAATATAAGTATATGCCAATATACATATGTATATTGTGTACATATGTTTGTATGCCTACAAAGGGGTTCAAATGTGAATATGTTTACTCATATGCATTTGCAAATGAATAATTATTTGCTGATGAATGCGAGGGGAGGCATTTGATACTCACTCAGCTAATGATACGCTCATTATTTATCTTTTGAAATGCAATTTAAACGATATGCATTTGCTTTAGAGGCAGTTCTGCATTCTGCCCTAATATACTTGTACATAAGTAATCGATTTAAGCTTATTTCTAGTATATATTTACAATGCGATTAGTTCAATTGTTTCTGCATAGAATTTCGTTCGTTTAAAAAGGTTAAAATGGGTTTAAGTTGATTCGAAATATTAAAAAATCATTTGATTTTTTTTCTCCCTCTCTGCTTTTTCTCCCTCTCTATTTAACGGTTATTTGATATAAATATGGGTAAATGGGTTTAAGTTGTTTTGAAATATTAAAAAATCATTTGGTTTTTTATTTCTTCCTCTCTGTATTAGCCACGGTTTTTTTTTTTTTTTGTTTATTCAATTGACGATATTCTAATATTGCAAAAATTTCAATATAAATTTGAACTAAATTTAGATTATTTGTCTTAGGTCGAATTGGTAAACGTACTAGAATATTTATAAAATCTAAACAGCAGCCTTGAAAACCTTATGCATTTTACTTGCCTTAAATGCCGAACTAATGTCATTCGTCATGTTATTTGCTTACTTAAGGTGCTCAAGGCCGTTTAATATTCACATGCACTCTGGCTAATTGAGTTCAGTTTCATGTTTCTCAAGTTAGCGACAACACGCCTGGCAATATGAAACTTGCAATTATTATCTTCTACTCGACATTACACTTGTGTGCAGGTGCGAATATAAAAGACGTAGGATTAGATGCCCGCGTCATTGGCGGTAAGCCCACAACTATTGAGGAAGTAGGAGGTTTCCTAGTGGCAATACGGGTGCTGGATTATTTTCTGTGTGGTGGATCCTATATCTCGAAACTGTTTGTTGTCTCTTCGGCCCATTGCATGGACGATATGCTGGATTATTTGCATTTTATAACCGTAGAAGGTGGCATAACAATGCTGAACGAGTCAGCGCCACATATACGTGTCACTAATGCAGCCATACCGTCGGACTACGACCCGGATACGTTTCATATGGACGTATCCGTGCTGAAACTGGCATCGCCCATAGAGAGTCCACTTGCGCGTTACATTGGTCTATGTACGCAGGATTTCTATGAGGGTGACAAAATGTACATTTCCGGTTGGGGATTCACCAACGTTGAGCATAAAGAATTAATGAATCAGATTCACATAGCCGAAGTGTTGTATATACCAAATAAGAAATGCAAAAAGATTTATAAAGGAAACACGTCAATAACAAAAAGTATGTTCTGTGCTGGTGTGCTCAACAAGAAGGATGCCTGCCAATTCGACTCCGGTGGTCCTTTGGTACTAAACAATCAACTGTGCGGCATCGTTTCGTTTGGCATTAAATGTGGTCATTCCCGTTATCCGGGCGTATATACAAATGTTCGTTATGTTACCAAATTTATAAAAAGTGAAATATTAAAAATGAGTGCTGCCACAAAATAATTTAAATTAATTTGATTTAATTTTCAAAAAATATTGCATATGTATATTAATTTTATAAGATATCTGATAGGTCTTTTATTACGAAAAATACTGTTTATACAGCTTAACCGAAAATTTTACATAAAAATTTTGATAAAAAAGAATCATCATACTTATTTTAAGTATAAACTAATATTGTTTCGAACCAAGGTTGATCTTCAACTCGTTTTTTTTATTATATTTACTTTGTTAGAGATTATTTTTGTCAATTTAATATCAACACTTAGAACATTTGGGATTCACAAGCAGCACAAACTTCTTTCTGTCCTTTGTAAAACCAATATGCCCGATAAACTAAAAAGTAGAGCCACATGGCAGCGCTTAAAGTGCAAAGCGTGCAAAAGAAATCCTTAGGCGCAAATTATTATAAATCGCATGCGCAGCAAAAACTAGTACAGAATAAATGAAGCGGCAAAAGTGGCAATGATCAGATAAAAACTCTGCGATGGCAGATCATGAGCAAAAAGTATCTCGATACTCACTGGAAAACTGCCATGTCATGCAAACTGCTTTTTTTTTAATTTTTTTCACGAACAGAAAAAACAGAAGGGAGAAATATAGGAAGCAAAAAGAACACAAGAGGCTGCTCATCATTCCAAGCAGCAAAGGAGTTTGCTCTTTTCTTTCAATTTTTTATATTTACTCTTTTTTATATCAACACATGGAAGATCGGCTTTGTTTAAAGATATGTATGAATAAATCGCTAAGCATGTACAAAACACGGGTTTCCTAAAGTAAGAACTTTCATGTAAAGGATGTCGTTAATTTTTTGGAATCCAGTGATAAGTTGAGTTGTTGATAGGAGAGCAGTCTAGCAGAGTGCAGTCAGGGTATCTAAGCCGTAACTTATTCCCGTGTAGCTCAGAAATTGCAACCAAATCATTTTAGCGCACAAATAAAATTGCTTTGCCAAGTTTTAGTGGCTTCCGTCCGTCGGCAAGAACCTGTCTCGGGTGTAGAAAATTTATTTAGTTAACTGTTTAGTGCTCAACGGTAATCAGTGCAGCAGGTGCCGCGTCAGCCAGTGAACCGGATTGCCTATAATTGCTTGGAAGCAGCAGGCAGTCACTGCAACAAGAACAAAGCATAAAGCAACAAAGTAAAGGCGTAGCTGCGATCGCGATCGCAGCCGTTATTACCGTGAAGCGATCACCGTCCACGCTGTCGAGTCTAGCTTCGGTTTATTGCTGATCTGTGCTAAATTGTCTTGACTTGGTCAGAACACACATTTGCGCCGAATGTCTTTTCATGCCGATGTTGCAGGTGCATAGACTTAATACACATACACTGTGCGAAAAGCCTTTGTTAGTTATACAAGAAACTTATTCTATATTAGGACTACCCATTTGCATATAATACAATATATTCGAAACACTTCAAAATTTGAACTGACATCTAAAATGCATTGAATGCTCTAAAAGCTGAAGAACGATATTTATAGAATACCTATTTGGCTCTTACATTACTGAAGTATATTTTAGTAGAATAATTTCTAAGAAATCTGGAATGAATTTTTGTATGCATTGCATCTGGAAGCTAAGTTGACAACAATAAACGCAAATAAATCCAATTGCGAGTGCAGTGCGGAATTTAAAAAGACTAATTTCACTATGCATACTGCAGTTGATGAATTCTGAAATACAAGCTACATACTAAAACTAGAAAGGCAGGGCTATAGTCGGGTGTAACCGACTATAGAAAACCCTGTACCCAATCCAAAACAAAAAAAAATTTTTTTTTATTAAAAGCCATTTTCCGGCTGATCGTTCCTATGGCAGCTATATGTTATAGTAAACCGATATTTATCATATTCAGGAGTATGATTGGATATTACCTAAAACTGTCAAATCCGAAATTTGGTAACGATATCTTAATAAACAAAAAAGTTTTTCTCAGTAAATGTTGTTTTTCGGCCGATCGTTCCTATGGCAGCTATATGATATAGTGAACCGATATACATGACATTTAGACATGACAGACAGACAGACAGACAGACAGACGGACATGGCTAAATCGATTCGCCTTTCGATGCTGATCAAGAATATATATACTTTGTGGGGTCTGCCACGCCTCCTTCTGCCTGTTACATACATTTGCACAACTTTAATATACCCTTTACCATTTTTTGGTACAGGGTATAAAAATTGAGAGCAATTAAAAGAGCATATCCGAAGCTAATCAACTGTGAGGTCAACAGCTGTAAACGTCAAGCTATGCACGTTTTATACGACTTTACCAAATCTACAATAATTGGGAAAGCTGAGTTCGTTTAGAAGGAAAGGAAAGGAAAGCAGCCAATTTTGTGTTATAATGCCTGTATCATATTGTACAGTTTTTGTTTCCAGTGTACACTTGCAAAAAGCACAGCTGAGTAAAAATATTATTACAGGTTTGAGTTTCGCTATAATTGCTAAATTCCCGAGCAGTTCGGATCGTTGTTAATAATTACACATCGAGTGCATAAATAGCAAAGCGCAGCGGCGCAAATAATTTTGCGCTAATTTCAGATGCAGAGCATGAAGTCGCTGCCAATGTTTTTTATTTTGTTCACCAGTTGTATTTCGAGCTGTGGTTTCTTTTGCAGTTAATTCATTTGCATGTTGAGCGATAAACAACTTTATTACGCACGCATCTACTGAGATTTTAGGATTTTAGGACACACTCATATGCAGGCGACGCTTGCCACTCACGTGGTTTTTAACAAATTTACGCTGAATTTGTGCATAATCAGCGACAAGCATCGCTGCTGACTTCGGCACTGCGGCCAAATGTGGCCAAGTGCAGGGCGTGGGCTAAGAAGAACCTGAGGACAGACAGGGCAGCGGCGAGCAGATAGGAGTGCGAGTCGGTATATGAGTACTTTGGCTGGCTTTGCCGCGATGCTTATCAGTCGAAGCAACAACAATGCCAGCAGCAGCAGCAGCAGCAGCAGCAATAACAGCAAAGGCAACGGAACGTGTGCGCATGTCGTTGTCGTGTTGTGTGTATTTTTGGGTAATTGTTTTTATTGTTGTTGTAACAACGCGTGATTTCATTTTTCAACGTTATTTTGTTTTTTGTTTTTTTTTTCGCTTTGTTTTTGTTTTATGCGTTTGTAAATGCTTAACGACGCTTCATCATAATAAAAACAATAACAATAACAGCAGCAGCAACAACAACAACAACAGCAACAAAAACAAAACAATTCATAAATGTTGTTAGTAAACAAACAAACACACGTAGCCCATGTAGCACCGCCTCCACCGCACCTCTGCGCGCCACTTGAGCCATCGCGTATCTGCAAAATGCGATAAAGGCGATCTCAAATGTGTGCGCCTGCGCGCAACGCGCTGTCTCTTTCGCACTGCCAAATGAATCTGTTATCAGTGGAAATTAATCATGCGTCGTCTTCAGTTTGGGCTTTGCCGTTTAGCCGCCAGCCCGGTCTGCTGTCGTAGGCTGTCTTATGGCATGTCGTGTAGCTCTGTAGCTCACTTCAGCACATGCACTCCTTTTCAATCTTTCACTCTCATTCTCACTCTATCTCACTCACTCACTCACTCGCTGTGCCTGCTGGCGTTGCGTGCATATTGTTTGTACTTCAATTTACATGGCTTTGTTATACTTACACAATGAGTTGAGTTTCGTTTTATTGTTTTTTTTTTTTTTTTATTTGTTGTTTGTTGTTTTTTTTTCTTCTCTTCTCTTTTTTTTTTTTTTTTTACATAATGCTGTTGTATCCGAAAATTCACTTATGCTCGGAACTTGTCTTGTAGCCATGCTTGACGCTTTTTATGTTGCTTGTATTTTGCCTCAGTGTACATCAAAGGTGAGTACTTGAAATGAGCCAGTCAGGCGGTCTGTCCGTCCGTCTGGCAGTTCGTCATTCAAGGGGACATGCGCCGGTGGCAAATGCGTTGGTTGACTTTTAAGATCCTATGTTTGGTTTGGTTGTTTTCACATTTTTCTATCGTGATGTGTCTGCAGCTAGTGGCTTTTTTTTAAATATTTCGCGTGAAAGGTTGTTTATAGCATTTAAAAGACAGTAGTTCTCTAATTTCTTGTTTCTTCTTTTGATTTTATCTTTCTACTTTTGTGTCTCTGCAGAGGCGTTAAATGCGAGAATATTTTAAAATACATTTAAACACTTCAAGATAAAACTTAAATCAATTTTTTGTTTAGACTTTGGGAAATGCTTGAAAATTCGAGGAATTCTATTCTGAAAGTGCTATGGAGGCCAATGGCTTAGGAAGCTTCTTCATCATATATGCAGTTAAAGTGAAAACAAATGCATCGTATGAGAATTTGAAAGTAACGGCGAAAAAATTCATAAATTTGAATAAGCAGAAAGTGATGACTTCGCACAGTTTATGTTAATATCGAACAAAATTTCAAAAGTTATAAAATTGAACTTCTCTATTACGAACTTCTATACTTTACAATGAAATAATTTCTAGAACACTGCAATTTCGTTGAATTTTGAGTACGTTTTGCTCTCCTTATAACAAATATCCTTTATTCCATATAGCGAATTTTTCTATACTACAATTTTTTTCTACGCCCATAACTCAAATTCTCATACGTTTTCAATCCCCCTATAACGAATATTATTTCAAGTTGGTTACTTACCAAAACAAACGTAAAAATGTATTTAGGGAATTCCCGAATTATGAATTTGATGATAAAAAGCGGTAAACAGAATACGGTCATGTTCACATCGGTTCTCAGTTTGTAGTTGTTGAAGAGCCTCTTCATAGCAAGCAAAATGTTGAAACACAACTTTTTCAAACAATTCTATTTTACGAATTTTCTATATAACGAAGTTTTTTTCTGGTCCCTTCAGATTCGCTATATAGAAGTTCGACTGTAGTTATTAAACATCAGGTCGAAATTCATCTGTGTTAAATAAAGTGCCACTTAAAATAAAATCAATATTTAGCATAGCAAGAACTTCCTCAAATTCATTTTGAATGGAAATGCATTACTTTCATAGAGATATAAAGGTTTGCAAATCTTCATATTCCGCCAATTCTAGTTTTTTAAAAATTTGAATTTGTGAGCAGTATTTTTCACATAAAAAAACATAAACTAGCAAGAGAGGACTATAGTCGGGGCTAAAGAAAAAGGCGAAAAGAAAGGAGAGAAGAAAAAGCGATTTCAAAGTCTGTGCTTCATGTCCAGGGTTCAAATAAACCTTTTAACTACAACTATGGGCACAGAGCACTAATCTGACACAAACAGTCAAATGAGATCTTTTAGATCAGGTTATTTTAGGCGATATTCTTGTTCTTTTTGTATAACTCATGGCCTTCTCTAATATAAACAAAGTGTGGCATTCACATTGATAAAATTTTCTTCCCATAACAATTTTTTTTTTTTTTTTTTATTATACTTTAACATACCATAATGGAATATATATCTTAAATACACTTGGTACTTAACTGTTCTTCAGCTTGATTCACATGTAAAGTAGAATATTAATCTGTAAATTGCATCCGTTCATCATACAATGTGTTTTGCGTTCGAACTGTGTTTTACACGCTTGACTTGCAAACAATAAAAAAAATTGCGATTTGAACCGTGACAGAACTCTTACCTCCAACAATGCCCTTTGTTAAACATGAATAAGAAACTTCAAAATTTCGGGAATATACCTTACTCAGCCCTGTTGAGTTACAAGGATGGCTCGTTCTATGACTTAAGTTTAAAGAAAGCGATGATTAAAAGAAAACACATGTGTTTTTGCCAAAAACCGAAACCGCACTCTCATCGCCTTACCTGGCAGCTGCTCGAATGTTGCCAAATCAAAGATTGCATAACCGCAAGAGTTTGTGTAATCACTCACGCTATTCGGCTTTTCGCAACTCACAAGGGTCGTCAACCCAGTCTTTTATCCAGAACACACAATGTAATGGTTTCGTCAACATGTCTGCAAACAGTTTCATCATCATGAGAATAATGGCCAGCCGAGCTGCGAAGCAACCCTACGCCCACTTCGGCAAACATTACGCGGCGCATTATGATTATAATTAAAGGCTTTATGCCGCCATTAAGCCCAACAAAAACACCAACAACAACAACAACAATAACAGTAAGCGTAACCGCAGCATCACCTTGGCTTACTTAAAATCACTTTAGTTGACCACATTAGCAACTGTTTAAGCTTAGGTCCGGACAGACGCACGGACAAAGCTCAGCTCGAGCGCGGACTTCAGCACTGGCCAGTGATCGGTTGACGGAGGTAGGTGATCGGTGTTCGATGGTCGGTGGTCGGTGGTCGGCGGTCAGTGGTCAGTGGTCAGTGGTCATTTTGCAGAATCCTCGAGTATTTAATTACAGATCTTCTCTGTGATGCCTTTCGTACGTACAAATGTTTGTCCGTCGTGTTTCGCCTTTTTTTTCGGTAGTTCATTGCGTTGAAAATAGCTGCGAGCTATGCTTAAGTACGTACTTTACGTTGCCAACACTGGTCAGTTCTGTTCTGTTCTGTTCTGGTCTCTGCTGCTATGTTGGTTTTTATTTTTTTTATTTCGCTCTTTAGCCCTGCTTGAGGCTATTTGCGCTGCTTAAGCTCTTCATTTCTGCTCATCTGTCTGTCTGTCTGTCTGTCTGTCTCTCCCTCCGCCTTTGTCTGTTTATAATTACAATGTTTGTTGTATCAATTTGTTAATGAACTTCTGTGATGGGCACCGCCACCGCCAGCGCTGCCTCCACCGCTGCTGGGGACTCTGCCATCACTGCCACTACTTGCGACCCACACGAGCAGCCAAACGCCTCTGCGCATGCGCAAAGTGTTTATTTGTTGTTGTTGCTGTTGTTGTTGTCTGTTGTTTTTCCTTTTTCTTTTATATATTTTTATAGCATATTTTTAATAACGAATAATGATGTTGAACAACGTTGAATGGGGCTTGGCGCTGCTCGTCTTAAACGCCAGTTTATGAATTATTTCAAACAAAGTCTGAATTGATGTCTTTTTTATGGCACACTTGAATCAATTTGAAAAGTCGTCTCAGACATGCCACCAACATCTGTTCACAATGCGCACTTTCGTGCCCACTTCCAGCTATGTTGGGTCTGTTGTGGCTGCTTCTAACACAGCAGCGGCGACGAACTCAGCCTATTCCATTCTGGCACAGCAGAAATATAATTTTTATAACTTCTACCTCGGCTCCTCCTCAGTTCCTCAGCTCCTCGACGATGGCCGTTTGTCGCTTCTCTCTAAGCAGTAGTTCTGCTGCTGTGTGTGGCTCATCCGTAGTTTGGTTATTATTCATTTTTTCTTTTAAAAGATTTGCCGAAAACACTTTTTATGAGTTAAAAAAAAAAAAAAAATCAAAATAAAAAAACCCCAAAACAAAAACCAAAAAATGTTGAATATGATGAAGTTGGTGTCATTATTATGAACATCAAATATTTTTATTTCGTTTTAAATTTTGGCGTTTCGTTAAATTTAACCACACTTCTGGCTCCCTGGCTGACGGTTGCAGAGCGCTCCACCAGCTTTATTGCGTACACACTGTTTTTGGTTTTTGTTTTTATTATTATTGTTGTTGTTGTTGTTGTTTTTTTGTCTGTCGAGGGACAATTTAGTGTCGCATGCGACATAAAACTTTATGCTCATGAGCATTTATTCATAATAGTTCCAAATGTGTTTAGCACTATAAATTTTATTCTTGTCGCTTTTGTTGCTGTGTTGACTCAGGCAACTGCAGTTTTATGATATGAATTTCATTTTTGTTGCTCGGAAGCCGAAAACCGTAATAATCGAGCTTATGACCTTTCGTTGTGTAAGCATAAATTTCATGGCCAAACCCTTGAGACTCTGTTCTCTCTGTATAATAGGCGCTTTGTTCTAGATTCATTTGTTTATGACTCATTCTGTGAATTTTGACAGTTTCCATTTTCATCATCTACAACAACAACAACAACAACAACACAACAGTTTTGCATACTTAGGTGGGCAACGTGTAACAATAACTTGGCAAAAACCTAAGGAAAAGGCGGGGAGAAAATAAATTTTAAAAAAGCTGGGTACATGCAATATGAATGACAATCTTATGGAACGGCGAACCAACAGTAAGTTATATCACCGTGAACGGAAGAGCAAAGCAGTAATGTGGGACTAAAGGAATGGAATGATATTGTATATATCAAAACGTGCAAAAGATTCCACATAGTTTATTACCAATGATTTTTGGAAGTCGAATATGCTTATGTAAGTTTAAGTATTATTAAGAAATGCACTCTCTGGGCATATATAAATGTTTTATCTATATAAAGGAAGCCCGCAACTATGTCTTTCGTTACACTCACAAAGAAAAAGAGATTATCGCACATTGCAAATGTATTAAAAAAAAAACTAATAAGCGACAAGAATCCTAAGCGAGGATTAGGCAAGCTATCAACTCCAATCCAAAGCGAGCACAGAAAGACGTGCATGGAAACCTTGAAATATTACCAAAAAAGTCGCTACTCCGATTCAAAAGGATTTCAAAAAGCGCCGCGCTGATTTTCAAAAATAACTTTTACAACTTTTAAAAACTAAGCGGATATTGTATTCCCATAGCTGAAACAACTAAAAGTTGTCTTGCATTTCAAAATTGCACATAAACAATGCTTACTTAATCTGCTTCATTCTCTTCTTAATGACTGACTCAAGTATTCTTATGAGCCGCCATTCGCTAAAGCAGCATGTAAATATGTACATACATATGTATGTAAGTAAGTGCATTTGTCATTCAAAAATGTCGCAAAGCTTGTTTTGTTTTACATCCTTTTATATTCATGGACAGCAGAACACTCATCTGCAAAGCGCCAACAATTGTCTACGTTCTAAATAAGATAAAGAAAACTGCAATAAAGATTAAAATATTTCAGATTATTGTACAATTCTACGAAGCTTAGAAAAACAACTTTGCTGAGAAACAAAACAAGCTAAAGAAAATTTATACAAATGCCTCACGCAGATAAAATAGAAATTCATTATGCTTGATGCCTGCCAAATTCCGCCAAAAAGGATTTTAATTAAAAATGAAAAGTAAGCGAATCGAAATCTTTTGTTGAAACATTCAATTAAATTTCTCTTAAGTATGCAGAAAACTCGTAAATGATATCTGGCTCAGTGAACGAAAAATCGCATGAGTGGAACCTCCTTCAATTGCTTGTCAGTTAATCTTAGATTTCAAGGTTTGGTATGGCAAAGCCGAGAAGCATTTGCCTGCGTGCATCATGAAAGGCAGTTAAGCAGCTAAGCGGACTTAGCGGACTGAGCGAGTTTAATATATGATAATTAATTCATTATCAATGGATTTTGGTCATGTGTTGACAAGGCATGCCAGCAGCAAAGGCAGCACCAGCCACAGCACCAACGGCTCCGCTCACAGCCAGCAGCAATGCACGTAAAGGATGTATGGATTTCACTTGCAATTAAAATTAACAAGAAACGAACATTTTCAAGACTAACTTTTGAGTGGTCAAAGCGAGCGAGAAGACCTTATCGGAAATTCATTCATTAAATTTGCATCAAGTCGGGCTTGTTTTTTTTTTTTTCTTCTTCCTTCTGCGGGCAGACTGCACAGACCAACGCTTATTGCTTATGGCTTCAAGTGATAATAATCGCTGCATAAGCCACAACTAAAATGGGTGAGCTCATACGAAAAAACAATAAAAAAATAAAAAAAGAAAAACTAAATAAAACAAAACAAAAATTGCCGGAATTGCTTAACATATCAGCGATGATTTTTTTTTTTTTTTTGCATTTTGTATTTTTAATTTGGTTAAATATGCACAACATGTCATTGAGAACGTGATACACCCATCGACGCCAGCAAAGTCGCATTGACTGAGCAGGACATGGACATGGACATGTCAATGGCTCCGCGCAAGTCTGGGCATGCATGCCTGCCTGCCTGTCTACCTCCCTGATAACAACAACATCGACAACTGCTTGCCACCGCCTGTCACTATTTGCGGCTGCCTGCTGCTGTTGTTGTTGTTGTTGTTTAGTTGCTGTTAGTGTTTTTGTTGCTTCAACTGATCCATATCGTTAAAGTTAACGCTTAAGCGGATTAAACATGGCTTTTAGCGTTAATTAACAAGAACTGCCCGGGCAGCAGCGGCAACAGCAGCAGCAGCAGCAGCCACAACAGCACACAGTCGATTTATTTCGATACCCAAAAAGCACGAGGCATGGGTCCAGAAGCCGTAGCAAGTAAACATTGAAGCAGACCCAAATATCTGCACAAAATACTTCCATGTAAAAGCATTCGTCCCCCTTCCATTTGCATGCTAATATTTAAATCGGCTTAAATCACAAAACTCTTTAAGTTAAGACTAATGCATTTGAATTGATTTCTTTTTTTAAATTTTTTATTTTATTTTATTTATTTATTTTGCTTTCATACAACTTAATTCACTAAAGGTTTAACAATTTTCAAACAATTTGCTTAGTTCACTTACTTAATTGTTTTAACGTTGAAAATATTTACAACTTTTTTAAAAGGATACTATTCTTTTTTTTACAAAGGAAGAAGTTTTTTATGCACTTGAATTTTTTTTACTATTTTTGCATTTCAACTGTTATTTAAAATTATTTAATTTTAATTTTTTTATTCTTGCGAACTTAAAAGTCATTAATTAAAAAATAACTAGACTAGAAAATTAAAAAAGTTGAATTTAATTTGAAAAATATAAAAGTATCTTTTACATAATCCTCACAAGTTTTAATTATTTAGATGCAAAAATAACACCAATAAATCCAGACACAGTTACCAGAGACGATATTACATATTTCATAAATGAGTTACTTGGAAAAAGTTTAACTTTGTTTAGTTAAAGTTAGGCTAGGTAAACCGAAAGACAATGGTCGCTCTGGCTTAAGCAATGAGGGTGAAGAGGGTTTTCGCTTATATGGGAGAAATCACCGCCAACTTTTTTTATTATTCAGTCTAGAAACTATTCCGGGCATTCCTCCAATAACTCACAAAACTTCCGTTTCTAACGACTTAACAACTTTAAAAATAGACAGACAGACAGATAATCTTTAATTTTTGTTTAAATATATACGTATATATATGAATTAATAGCATTCAAATACATTCAGAATTTTATAATATATATTTTTTAAAATGGCAACTACAACTAAAAATTAAAACATGAGAGGATTAAACTGGTAGCACCCAGCATTTTATATTAACAAACTAATGAATTGTTTAATGTAATTGACAATTGGACATACACATATATTTTGGAAGCTCTTAGGCATTATAAATATTGCTAAACTATTTTAAAATAAATAACTTTAAAAGCGAAGCGACACAAATTAAATTCATAAAGTTCAATACTTGGAAGGCAAGTTTTGTTAAATCATAAAAAATCGTTGTAGGAAGCTCAAACATATACTTAAAACTAAAAAAAAAGAAACAAAGAAACAAAAATTGTTATTACATTATATATACAAAATCATAATGGAAGCTGTGTGTGCAATTGTTGACATAAGGACCTTAAATTCTAAATCACAGTTGCGAGATTATTATGCACTTAGTTTAGAACGTATGCGTTGTTTATTTAGTTTATTTTTTTTTTTTTTTTGCTAGTTTACTTTGCCACCGTCATCATCTTGGGGGACAGAAACTAAAATATGGAAACAGTTGACAGTGTAGCGAGTAGAAACGCTTTGGATCGGTTTTGAGATCGAATCCATCGACTTTGATCACATTCCATTGATTCTTCATATGCGCATAACTGAAGGACACCTGATCCTGGAACGTATCCGAGCGTATGAACTCCATAGGCTCCAAATGCGAATGAAAATTATCGACGACCGTCAATGGAACTTTTAGTAGATGCTCTGCAATGTAAAAAAGTAAAGTTTCATCAAACCTTGCTGCTGCTGCTGTTGTTGTTGTTGTTGTTGTTGCTGTTGTGGTTGCTGTTGCTTCTGCTTCCAGTGCGGATGCTAAGCGAATGTTTACTTGCATTTTGCCAGTTACTTACCAATGATGAAGCCCATTGTGACATCATCTGGAAAACGTATTTTATCGCCAATGCTAATAAATTTGCCGCCACCTGCTATGGGCAACATTTTGAGCGTCAGGGCACGGCTCAGGCAGAAACCAGCGCCGCCGGTTGCAAACCAGAAGGTTATTTTCTTGTTCGTTGTTGTGTTCTTCTGCAGGTCCAAACGAAACGTGCAAATAAAAAACAAAAACAAAAGAAAAAAAAATATTTTAAAACGGAAGAGCAGACGATATGCATGAACAGTAAAAAATCAACACAGAAAAACAAAACAAAATAAAATGAAATGAAATAAAACGAAAAATAAATAAAAATAAGAATCAAAAACAGCAAGTGACTAAAAGTAATACTTTCTGCTGGCTTGTAGGCAAGCGAGAGCGACTGAGAACAAGTTGAAAGTCAAAAGTGGATTCAACAGTTTCAACATGATTAATTGAGCATGTAAATGGACATGTGCGACTGAACCGACCAGACCAGACCAGACCAGGCCAGGCCAGGCCAGACTCAAGACCAGAGCAGTGCAGAGCAGAGCATCGTGAAGTGAAGCAGCAGCTGGGGTTGGGGCTTGGGGTTCGAGGCTGCAGCTGAACCTTAGTTGAACAGAACTGAAGTGCGCGTTCTGCGCTGGCACAAAGTCAATGAATTTCGAAACTTAATATCTGCTTTTGTCTTTCTTTGCTCCTCCAACTCCTTTTTGCTTGTGCCACAATTTGTTACTTCTTTTTTTTTTTTTTTGGGTTGTCTGCTTAAACATGCATGTCCATTTTTTTCGCCTTTGCGTAAGCTGAGACTTAACAGGATTTCTCGTGACCTTTTTTTGTTATGTTTGTATTTTCTTCTTCTTTGGGTAAATAAATGAAGCGTAAAGTTTTCTTTTAATTAAGCTGCTGTTCGACAAAGCAAAAAAAAAAAAGACAAAAATCCACAAAATATCAAAAAAGAAATCCTGAAATTTGCCAAAAGCTGTGTATGCAGAGATTTTCTGCAGCAGCCGTATCTACTGCTTCCTTGCCTGCTTTGTCTGTAACAGCCAGCACAACAACAACAAAAACTACAAAAGTTAATACCAACATTTATTAATGCTTCTTGGCTAATGACAGGCTAAGCGGCTAAAACTGTGCAATGCATATTTATTAAACTAAAAATACCAATAATATACAAAGAAACAAAAAAAAAAAAGGTAAAAATGAGGAAGTGCCTCTACTAGCCGCTATCCAGCTATCGGCTGATCCACAGAGTGCGGCGGCACAGCACAGGCGACTGAAACAGTTTTACTGTCATGCACCGATTTTTCATAGTGCAAAGACTCGCGCTGAGTCGGTTCGATTTGAGTGCATTAGCATTTCGCGGTTTGTGGCTCCGCAGACCAGGCCAGGCAAAGCAGGCATGGCCGGCAAGGCAGACATGGCAGGCAAGGCTGGCCTGGCACAGCAGATCATATCGGTTATTAATGATAGCTTTATGCTGCCGCTCTAGTAGCTCTCGCGGCAAAGACAAATGGTCACTCAGTCGGTCACAAATGAAGAAAAAAAAAGAAAAAAGAAAAACAACAACGAGAGAAAGGCTGTCGATAGTTGCCTGTAATTATTGTCAAACACATTTATTTTTCATTGGCTTAGCTTCGCTTGGCTTCGCTTCGTCTCGGTTTTGTTGTGTTGAAACGTTTGCTTGGATAAAAGCGTAAAACGCTGTGCACAGAATGGAAAACATACGAAAGCGATAGAGACTTAAATTGGGTCAAAAATATTTATACTTGTCATATAGACTCAAGTAGGTGGCATCTTAACAAATCTCATCTCAGTGAGTGGCTACTCGAATATAAAAAGCATTGCTTCAGCTTTTGTTCATGGTAATTTATAGCTAAAACTATTTTAGTAACATTTATTACGGATCTCACTTAATCAAAAGACAGTTCGGTCTGCACAAAGTCAGTGAGTTGAGATAAAGGCGCCATACATATGTAAAAACTCATAAGCATAAATAATGGGACAATAGATTTTTCAAAATATATTGGAAAATATTGATAGCAGCACTTTCTATGAAAATATACTTACGCTGTCCAAATGTATCTCCAACGGCGAAGAAATGCTCGGCTTGCCCAGATACCAGTCAACACTCGGACTATACTCATCGAGTAATTTTACTAAACGAGGCACATTCACATAGTTGTCATCGTCAAAGTGACAGAACCATCTGGAAAAATCAAATAGAAACGAATTATTTTAGCTGAACACTACACGCGCACATTCCCTGTGTATATTATAATTTTTATATTTTGCAAACTTAGCAATTTATTCAAAATAAAATTTTAATTGATTAAAAGGTGTAAAAATTCGCGATGCCCGCAAATCTAGAGATGACACTGAGCGACATGGCGCGTGTGGCTTTGGGCACGCCAGAGATGGGCACAGTCAGCACGGCCGTGCTTCATAGCCTAATCGATATAATACTCAAGAAGCTGGATTGTCAAAATGAGAAAGTAAGCATTGGCGGCTTCGAGTCGAAATGCATTGAGAAAATACTCAAAGATGCAAAGATGTCACCATTACCCTTCAACGATGAGTCGTTGGTGCCCATATCACAGGAGCTAAAAAAGATCGCCAGAATAGAGCGAAGTGTGGCATCGGTGGATAACAAGTTGGAGGAGCACTTCCAGCAGATACGGCTCAATCACGAAACCGTCGGCGAACGTTTCCATGCCAAGTTCTGGGAACAGTATGCCAGTGCATGCGAGGATCTTTGCACCACTTGCGATGAGGAGAATAAAGTCGCCTGCAGTCTTTTGCAGAATCAGGATTTCATGAAGAAATTAATGCGTTGCATTGCCACGCCCATTGTTGACCGTTTATTTGAGATAAGCACAAAATTGGATACATTTTATCATACTCTAAACGACTTCCTACAAAGATCAGAGGAGCTCTTCAAGCGACTTGAGATCATCAGGCAATGCGTCGTTGAAATCGAGAATCTGCGCAAATTGGTCGAAGAGTACAATATCACCTTCATTGGCACCATGGAGGAACTGCAGGATATGCTCGACTCCAAACTGGATAAGGTGCACATGCCGGCCTTGAAGAAGTACATACGCGATCGTTTCGATGACATCGATGTGCGTCTCAATACACTCGAGACCAAGTCGACCTGTCCGCGTGCCGCGGGCTTTATCAACACAAATCTCAAATGTTTGTCCTGTGGCAATCCCAAAATCGGCGTCAATGTGGGCCCAGACATCGTTGGCCTACTGCCAGACGCATCGCCGGACCACAATGCGCCAACGCCAGTGTCTTGCCTCAAGCCGGTGCTCTGTCGCATGGTCGAGAAGGAACCCACGCTAATGGTGCGCATGAACAATCTCGACTTGAATGTCATCTCGGCGCGCCTTAACCGTCCTAGCGATGGCAAAGTATGCAAACTACCCGAGGCTAATGACACGATCTATGGCATACGCAATTCCATATTCTCCAGTATCTGAGCAAGAGATTTTCAAATCGTTCTATCAAGGTGAAGGAGGGTAGTGGGTAGAGGGCACATGTTTTAAATCTGTTTCATTTTTTATGCGAAATGCAAAGAGTAAATACAATAATTGGTGCGAAAAGCATCGGCAGCAACATTTGTTAACTCAACTTCCGTTCTGCCAAATGCTTGGATGTAGAAAAAATATATAATAAAAGGGAAAAGAAAAAAACAAAACATCCATCGCGCTAATTTAAGACGCAATCAACTGAGCGAGTGGCTGCTGGCTTAGTCGATTGGTCGGGGTCGGTTGCTTAGTTGCTCGGTTGCTTGGTCGGTCCCTCCATCTGTGTGCATCTGCCTGTGCTCGCCAAGTGACCAGTTTTGATTTATTTCACATTGACAATCATTGCGGGAAGTCGCACCACCCAGGCAAGCAGCCGCGCGCAAACCAACTCCAATTATGCGCCACCGATATGCGTTGCGCATTCTGGCTCCCGACGCTCGGCTGTCGTCTGTGTGGGGTGACCACGTCCGCTCTGGCGATTTCGCAACTAATGACGGCATTAAAATGCAGCTGCCGGCAACTTACATATAAACTACATTGTGATCTAAGTTCAAGTTGAACTGTGCAATCAGGAACGCGTCTCAGGGAATCGAGTCGGGCGGGGGAAAAAGTAAAACACAAAATTGCACAGCGCACAGTTAAGCTTGGCAGAGTTGAGTGCGCTTGTGTAAATCCTGCTCAGGCTTAGGTGTATTGACAACGGCTTTGGTATGGATTACTGATGGTTCATGTATGTGTCTATACGTTGCTTGTGCTTTGTTAATGCACCAAAGCTGAGCTTAAGCTGTTTGCTGCTGTCAACTGACATTACTGTACCTGCTTAACGAACTCATAGCCAGGGGATTTGGTTCAACTCCTTTTCAGTATGCAAGTTGATTTCATCCGGACTAGGGGAGATACTATAATCGCTTTGGACAAGGCGACAAAGTTGTTAAGCCAGAAAAATATTAAACAAAAATGAACCGCAGAAAATAAATAAGCAGCTTGCATAGAAAGTTCTTCATAAAATTCCGATGGTTCTACTGAAGACGACATTTATTCAACACTTCACATCGACTAGGTCTGTGACTTCTATTTGTGGGTCTGCATTTCTCACACTAATGATAAGAAAGCCACTGCGTTAATCCTACAACTGCAAGATGTACCCCTGCTCAACAAAAGACATAGTCCCCACATAATCAAGGTCATCGCAGAAGCATTCATTTAAAGCCAAACATTGCGACTACTTTCATTTAAAGCCGTGAAGACAACGCAAATATCCGATTACCCGCATGAAAAAAAATCAACAACTTATGACTATCTCTAACCTTTCTTTGCCATACACATAATTGGAATGGGCGCTTGCTTGCTCGTCGCCTTGTCAGCGTACTAAGCGAAGCCACTGTAACCGCCGACAGAGTAATAAACTTAAAATTGGCGGAAAAAAAAGCAAAGACAGCCAACTGCAAATGAAAATAAGTTGTGTGTCATTGTGGTAATTCAATATAATTTTTATTGCATAAGTCGCATAGTGGAGTTTCAGCGCCACATGTGCCTGCCCGCCATCCTGCTGCCAACCCAACTGCCACCTTGCCCAGCTACCCGACCTGCCACCGTCTCCATTAAAAGTGCAGGCGCATGCATGTCTTTGACAGCAATTGACTGCATAAAAGCAGCACCTATCGTTGCTGCGGATTAGCCACAATCCACCGTGGTGTTCATAAATTTTGTTTAGCATTAAAACGTTTGCATTTGGCTTCTCTATGGCGGCTTCTTCTTCAGCCAAGTCTTTACTTTGGATCGCTTTGCTTATTGTGCTTTGCTTTGCCTTGCGTTGCTTTGCTCAATCGCGGTTGCTTACTTTTGCTAGGTTTTGCATTTGCGTTTAGCCAATAAACACGATACTTGTGCGAATCGGTGGTCGAAGCGTTAATATGGGAACTTCATAAAGTTCGTTATTAATTAAATAATTGACTGTTTACCGGTTTAACGCAAGACAAGCAGCAGAAGCAGCCGCAGCAGCATGTATGCAAAATTAAACCTTTTTTTTTTTAAATTTTATTGTACTTTGCTTACAATTTATTGAAATGATAACCGTTAAGTGGAATTATAAAAATTTGAATTATTTAAATCGATAATGACAACGACTTGTTTATATATTCATTTTATAGGGGGACGGGTATCGATATTTACTATCCTCTCACGGGTATTGTTAGTCGAAACTACTAACACATATTTAAATCAGACAAACTCAAAAACTTTTAAGTTTTATAACAAAAACTAAACTGGTTTGGTTTTATAAATATATATTTTTAGTAATGCAACTACAGAAATTACATTTCAAATTATATTATTAAAAAAAAAAATATGTACCATAAAAGAGTAAGACAAAAAATGTAATCGGTGTTAGTCGAAACGAAAAAAAAAAAAATACCCGTACAGGGTTAAAAATGTGAACATTTTTGTTGAACCTTCGACAGCAATTTTTCAGTTTTTTTTTGCTACAATTTGTCTTATTTTAACATAAACTGCATATTTCCTAGCCAAATATGTAAGTGTCTTCCTCAGACTTCTACTAGCTTAGTTACCCTTAGACTCATTCTGAAAGATTTAACAAACGAGGCAAGTAAAGATCAAGACATTTATGCTCTCAAATCGTGCAAGAATGTTATTCTTTAATAAAACCAAGATTTAAAATTTCAATTTTAATGGGTGGCGACATTCCGAAATTTATTCAAATATGTGATGAAAACATTTAAGTCAAATACGAAACTTAACCAACTACTTAAATTTTAATAAAGCGAACCTTAACACAAACTAAATGCAACATGTGCAACAAAGAAAAATTTCATTTTCAGCAAAATCCCTTTTTGTTGATAACGATTTCGCATTCGATACTCAATGCAGCCAATATTTTATTTTTCCTCTTTTATATAAAATCGACTAAACAGCAAAAAGCACTAGGAGTCGTTTTAAATTTCAATTAAAGGCAAATGAAAACATTTTCAGTAAAACTAAAAACAATAAAAATAATGCTAAATATTGTTTAAATTAAAAAATATATATGTGTAAGTAAGAATGTATATCTGCATATAGCCGCATATCGCTTATATGTTTGTTTTGTTTGTGGGACGGAACAGCAAACATTTATGCTACCTTTTATTTTTTCCTTTTTCTTTAAACTCTTAGCATGGCAAATCCGTAGCGCCTTAAACCACCAACGAAGTTTCTGCTTTGCTTTTGCGTTCTATCTCGCAGAAAATATCGCATCGAATTGCAAATGCAGCAGTAAGCAATGGGCCAAGTTGCTGCTAGCTGCGGCAAAGTCAACAGCCAACAGCGTGAAAAAACCCAAATAAACAAAACAGCAAAAAAATAAAGAAAAAGAAAAATAAGAACAACTCAAATTGCAACACTTGCGAAACTGTGGTGCATATGAATAAAAACTGTAACTCACTTCAAGAAAAAAAAACAATAACAATATGGAATCTGTGCTCCTATATTTTAATAAAATAATATGTATATATTTTTTAATTAATAACTTAAAAAATAGCTTGCCATGGTTAAAGATTTATTTTTTTGGTTGTTGTTGTTATTTTTTAGCGCATATCTGCACATGAAATTTGGTCACACTTCATTTGTGTCGCAATTAAAATTATTGAAACGGGATTATTGTGGTTATTTATGAGTGCTGCCGTCGTAAAACTCAACAGCTGCGTCATAAACGCAAACTGCCGAATAGCGAATTAAGTGAAGTTGCGTCGTATCGACGCAAGTGCAGCCAAGTCAAGTCACGACGCGGCTGCCTGCAACTTCAGCTGTGCACAATTGTTGAAGCGAACTGCAAACTAAACTAAAAGTTTGGCACAGCCCACTCTGAGTGCGAATGGCTTTTAAAATTAGTTTTTTTTTTTCGCAAATAAAAAAATGATTGACAGCTTGTCAGAGTTTTGGGCGTAAGTACGCAAAAGAAAGACAGACAGTCAAACAGTCCGACAGACAGACAGACAGGCAGGCAAGCAGACAAACAGACGAAGTCGAGTGCAGCAGCAGCAGAAGCTGCCACAGAAAAATTGAAAGCCAGCGTCAGGGCCGAATCGGCGGCTATGACTGTGGCTGATACTGTGTTAATAGATTTCACATTTACGCGCAAAGAGTGAAACTTAATAAGAAACACATATCAGTGCGATTAAAAGTATTTTGACAGCATCAGATAAGAACTTGATGAAGACAAGCAACAACAACCACAACAACACAGCAACAAAGCATACGATATAAGGAAGCAAAGTGCGAGCCAAGAAGAGTAAAGTGTCGGACGTCGAGCAAAGGCGACGGAGTGCGGAGAACTGCGCACAATTAGTAAGCCAGCTGTCATAAAGCCGCAAAAAGCCATCGGATATTTGTGACAGCCTCATTTGATGATTTCGATGGCAATGACGATACGGTCGACAGTATGCAGATATGCCCGATACCAGATACAACGGCAACAGTTGACGGCGGTTCAGCTGATGTCGATGATCTGAACCAATAACTGTCAGCCGAAAGGTTTACTTTCGACAAGATTTCCACATTAAATCGGCAAAAATCGGTATTTATGACAGTGCGATTGTTGCGGCTCAAGGCTTAAGTGCTCGCTAACTGTCGATCGACGAGTCGATGGCATCTTGGCGGCAATCTTGGTTGGCTTAGCGCTAAAAGACACAACTCCGCTTGCATAAGATACAGAGCGGAGCACAACGCAACGAATGCAGAGCACGAAAATTAATCGCATGCATTTGCGAAGTTTCAGTTTCGCTTTCGTTGAATGCGTTCTTTGCCTTTTCGCGCAGCCATTAACTGTTGACTGAGTCACATTTTATATTTTTATTTCAAGATTTATGAGGCTTTTGAGCATGCGCTGCAACTCATCATACACATACACACACAGATACAGATACAGAGTAAATTTACAGCTCGTGTGCAGCATCTGTGTGTAGCTTAAAATCGTTTCACTTTTTCGCTCGCACTGAGCGCAATTGATGCGACAATTGAAACGCATTTGTCACACGCTCAAGCACAAATGGTAGCCGACTTAGTTACATAGCCCAGACTGGCCAACTGTCGCTGGCTGCAATGCTGGGACGCCAGTTTGCTCGTTTGTCGGTTTGCCTGCTGACTTGTTTGTTTGCTTGCTTGATGCTGTCCGCTTAGTCCGGAGCGCGGACTCAACTGACAAAATAGTCATTAATTTTTTTCTACTTGCAGCAATAAATGCCCGCGCGCAGACATAGTCATAGACATAACTGCCGAGCGCACTGGCGGCCTCTGAGTTGTTGAGTTTGTCTTACTTGATTGCTGCAGATAAATGTAACGGCAATTGTCATAAATTGCTCATGCCCGAACCATTAAAGCAAAGGCATCGTGGGCAGTCAGTCAGTCAGTTTACTCGGTTTACTCACTTGGTAATGTGAATATGTGCTTAAGATACAAAATCGAGATAATGGATACGTGTAAGGCATCCTAAGTTTCGCTCGGCCTATGTACACTACATATCTATGTAAGTTGACATAAATCGACAAAAAACATTTGAAATAGTTTAAATTTGCATCCGTTGACTTCTGTGCGGTTACTCATGTCGGCAAGATATAAGTGATTCCCTCATGTCGCATGTTTATCTCTCAGCTTCTACATATATTATAGAAGTAAACAACCGAGTCGCAGTCGTCGCCAAAATGCCGAACTTTGTGGAAACCAGTAAAATTTGTTTAATATTTTTAATACTATGATTTATAATTAGCATTAGCATAATCAACAATTGACTTCGACTATAAACATGCCTTGTAGACGGTCGCACAATAGGTCTAGGGATTATCTCATACATACTTTATGCTGTTACTGTTATAACGTAGGCAAGCAAAAAAGTGTCTGCTGCTGATCTGTTACAGCTCAATTAGCCAAAAAACAGTCTCCTTTATATCCTCAAGCACTAACCATTGCAAAGAGAATAAGCAGTGGCAAAGAAACTTTCATTTAAACCTGCATTTCGATTTCGCTTCGGAAGGGTAATTTCATAAGAATCACGATAAGACAAGAGAATATGTGCACTCGGCATTTACAGCAGATGGTTCAGTTTGCTTTCAATACTTCACTCGATTAGTGTTTATATCTCAATGCGGCATGCATTTATGGCCGGCCATCGATCAATCCAATTGCATTTATGTTGCCCAGCTGTCATATTTGGGGCCGAGGGTAATTTCGCCATATTTGCATTGGCTTAATTAGTTAAACACCTTTTTGTCTTCGTGCAACTCAGACGGGATTCACACATTTTGCATTTCGCAAACATCATTTTGACATAATGACGGCATTCAGGCAGTTGCACTCGTAATTACGTCACGTAATATTCGTAATATGCACAACATGCATGAGAAGTGCTGCGAACAGTAGAGACTCGCTTACTGAACTTACTGACTGTCCCTGGCGTGTATCTTCCCTGCACAGTTTTTGTTTTTCTTTTTGCAAACGAGTTAATGCGAATGTTGAAACTTTCATGTTGAACATTATTGGGCGTTAAAATGTAAGCGACCGAAGCGGAAAGATACAAATAGAGGGAAAGTGCGTGGGAATTTTTATTGTTGTCTTTTGTGTATCGCAAGCATTGGGAGGCAGCAGCAACAGCCAAAACAACAGCAGCACTGCCGGCGCATCACTTGTTGCACACGTAAAGCGTTCGAATGTAAACATTGCATCAATAAAATTTCCCAGGGTATAAACCCCTGAACACCGTTATGTGGTGGCATATGCGTATCGCTGTATTCTTTTCCGCCCCTCTGCCCCTATACCCGGCAAACAATGCCAACACTCCAGGCGCAGAGCGTTTAATCCCAGCGAGTCGCATTAATCCACAACTTGTTCGACTTCGCAGCATTGCGTTGAAGCGACCCATGCAAGTATCTGCTTTAAGTAAAAGTATCTCACAGCATTAATGACGTGTAAGACTGCTGCAATACACATGCATGGCGTCAGCATTAACAACAACAGCAACAAATAACAACAAATGTAACAGCATAAATGACAATTTCCACTCAATGAGCATTTAATTGTAGCTGATTTTCTGCCTTCCCACTTTTATCTTTATTGTTGTTGTGTTATTGTTGTTGTTGTTGTTGGAAAAGCGCAACATGGCATCGGGCTTCTGTGACGACTGTTTGTGTGAGAAAATTTTTAACCACAATGTGGAAATGCATACCAGCATCTTGCCACAATTACAACAACAATCACAACAAGAACAACAACAACAATAGCGACAAGATCAAGATAGACAACAGGCGCAGCGACACTTTAAAGCAGTTCAAAGTGTATGCAAAACGATCGGCGCATAGGGTGCATCCGAGTCTTGCCCCTCTGTTGTGTTCTCCCCTCAACATAAGGGGGCGGCAGACGTAGTTGCTCAAAATAGGAATACGAATGTCACACAGTCCCACAGCGCGACAACGTCGCACTAGATGCATTTTCATTGACGCATTTGTCTTTTGTTTTTCTCCTGTTTCTTCTTCTGCCGCTGCTGCTTCTTTTTCTTCTTCTTATGCTGCTTGTGTTGTGATGTTGTGTGTGCGTCAATTCCATTTATGTGCCACTTGCGGCTCAACGCAGGCGTCGACAACGAGAAAGCCAATGTCGCATCCAAGCAATGCCAATTATTCAATTGAATTCTGTTTGTCTGCGTCTGTTCGTCTCCGCGCCCCCCTTCCTGTGCTCCCCAGTGCGCAACGTTGTTTCCTATGCGTTGCCTATGCAACCACAAAGTAATAAAAACAAATAAAATGTACCGTCAAATGCATTTTGGCGTTGACATGCCACACCACATGCTCTTCAGCTCACCCCCGGCTACACCTTCGACTGCTGTCCGCAGTTGTAAGTGTTGCAACGGTGTAAGTGTGTATATTGTGTGTGTGTGTGTTGTTGTTGTTGTAGTTGCATCGACAAGCGCAATTTCATTTTCAATGTGCACTCTGCTCTGCTGCTGCTGCCCTGCCAGCCACTCTCTTTGACTGCCTGTCTGTCTGATTGCCTGCCTGGCAATGTGGAAATCATTTTATGGAAATTATTTCAAAACGGAAGAGTTCAATTGTTGCATATTTTGTGCTGCTTATGATGTTGCACTGTTGTTGTTGTTGTGGTTGCTATTGCAGTTGCTTGTCTTCATTTTATATTTTCACACATTTAACATTTTGATTTGAAGTACTTAACTTGTTTGTTGTTTGGAGTTCTGTGTACACCAGTAAAGCCATGGTGTGGGAGTTCATTTGCGTTGAAAATAAAGGAAGTATAAATTATCATAGCCACTCAGCGGACATTGAAACCTATCTTCCGAACATCAGACAAACGTGTGTCCCCTCGCGCCAAGTCTGAAGCCCATGAACACTATCTGGCAGAGTTGAGCAGTTCTGCGTATTTTAGTAATTCCTGGTTATCTCTTGATCACGACAACTTAAGGATGGAAGTTGTATTTATAGTCGCATACTTGCAGTCAAAACTAACGACTAACATTGATAGAGTAGCCAATACATTCAATCCATTGCATATCTAAAGAGAATTTCATCCACAGAGAAAAACAAATTCATTACGAGGATTGTCCAACTGAAACAATAGACAAAAACCAATGTGGCCCTACGTTCAAATCCGACAATAAGGCATCGGGGTGTTTATTCGAGATGAGCGTGCTCTTTCACTTCGAGTTGATGGCAGAACGCCTTAGAGAATAGTAGGACAAACCAAGTTGTAAATTGTTTGTGTCAGCACTCAGCTCTAATAGTTTTTCTAACAGCTCAAGCCTTATAAGCGATGCTTAGCAGACAAAGAGACTAACTCTTTAAATACCTCTAAACGGTAGAGAGCCGGTGTACTTAGCCATCGTAAGTCATTGAAAATATATGAATGCTGGCACACCACACAGGCGCCAAACATTTGGCATTTGAGAGGCATCAAAGGAGCGCATAGACAGTTTTAAGCTCATTAACCTAAGCACCATAATCTACAAGTATTGTATATTATGCTATCATTTCTATCCATTGGAAAGCTAAAATACAGAATCACAGAACTTTGCACAAATGTTATTTGAGAGCATATGCCAATTAAAAAAAAACAAAAAAGAAATGATTCGCTTGAGTACTTGGCAAGTCTTTCTTGCAGTAAACATGATGATGCGGATTCTGTAATAACTAACAAAAACACATTTTGGCTTAAAGTCGTTCATGTTGGCTTATCGGTTTGGCATTGCTGAGACCACTTCGACAAGTCGTTTAATAACCTGTAATGAAATACTAAGCAACATACAGCATAGGGACAATGACTGCAGCAAAGTGTTTGCAATAATGGAAGCAATCGCAAGAAAGAACAAGTGTGGACCACAGCTCAGCACAGCACGCAGCACACAGCAGCAGCAGCAGCAAGGCACTGGCCAAGCAGAGGAGATGCCAGCTGCATTTCGATCTAATTTCCACAATCAAGCAGCAACTCGAGTCACTAAGTCAGTCAGCAGCAGCGACGGCATCAGCAAGCAGAGACACCCAACTTGGTGCAAACCGGCTGGACGACGATCTTGGAGATGACGGCACGACAACGCTGGAAACGTCGCCAGCGATGACGACCACAAAGTAGACATTTAATCTCCACTCAGCTGCACTTAGAACGGCTTACAGCGGCGGCAAAGACGAGGGCAGCCGCAGACCAGCTCATCGAGCTCATCATAACAGAGCTTAGCTAGAAATTTGTACTCGTAATTACAATTACACAAAATACACTAGTACTTCCAGCAACAACAACAACAAACCACAGCAACAACAACTACAGCAGTCATACATAGAAAATTAGAGCAGGCATGCGAGCCACTTGCAACGTATGAGTGAGTGAAGTAGAGTGGGCAGGAGTGGGCAGGTGTGCAGGGAGTGTGTGTGCCACACGGACAGCTGAACTGAGTTTGCCTTTCATGTGCTGATGACGTCTGACGTAGCTTTGACTTATACTCCGCTGAGTTGACTGGAGCTGAGCTGTGTGTGGAGTCGCGTCTTGCCTTGCGCCTGTTCTAGGCTTGCCTTGGCAGACTTTGTAACGCTTGCTGTGGGTTTGCTTTGGTTAGAACTTGAAACTGTCATTATGCACGCAGTGAGCGTGCAATCAATACAACAATAACAACAACAACGACAATAACGACAACAAGAAGCAGTAACAGCAACAGCAACAAGAGTACAACACCAGCAATTTGCAATAACGCGAAACTTGCAACATTTTTACTGCGTGTAAACCAGAAATGCTTGAACATAAAATCAACTACAGCAGCAGGCAGGCAGACAGGAAGGAGCAGCGCAAGGAAACCAAAGAAAAAGCCACAAAGAGTACAAAAAATACCATAAATAAACACGAGGCAATGAAAATGAGTAGTAAAAACCACAAAAAAGAACAAAAACAAAAACGAAAAAAAAAAAACAAAAAATAAAGCCAACAAAAATATGAAATCAAATCAGGTGGCTTTTGCGCGCCTGCCTGCCACTGTAGCCCCCTTGACCCGAGCAGGGCTGCACCAGTTGCTTATGAGCTTACAATGTGGACGCTTTAACGGCCGAACAAAGCGAGCGTGCGGCTGAGCGTCTTGATTGGAGGCATTTAAAAATTGTGCAAGTTGCGCAACGCTGCGGAAGAGAAGGAAGGAAGGAAAATGCTGCAACTGCAACTGCAACTATGGTAACAGCAGCAATCACAAATGCAACAACAACATGAACAAGCATAACAACAGCAAACACAGCAGCAACATCAGCAACAGCAGCAACACACTGCATCACAAGAGAAAAGAGGTTAATTAACGTGCATGGAACTGGCAATTATGGCGCGCTGAGTTTTTATTACACGCTGCTGCCGCTGCTGCTGCTGCTGCTGCTACTGCTGTTGTTGCTGCTGTTGCTATTGTTGTGGTTGTTGTTGCTGCTGCGAATTCTGTTGCATGTTGCAGCTAGCGCAGTGGGTAATGCTGCTGCTGCTGCTGCTGCTGCACTCTCATGGCTACGCATTCGGCAGCAACAGGTCGGCCATGTAACCTGCACACAGGCACAGGCACAGTGGGGTGCAGTTCCATAAAAGTGTTGGCAGCCAGTTATGAAATTATTTTGATAGCACTGATTATGCACACAACGACAATACACATTAAATGCAGTTTATGGCAAACATTTTGCATAGCAACAGCAAAAACAACAAAATCTGTTAATTCCCATAGTCATAAGTTTTGGCACGCAACCGAAATTCAACGCTGTACTGCAAGTGCCTGCGCCACTGTGCGCCAAACCAAGCTACAAACTGCAGCAACTTTCTGTTCTCCACTTTCTGTTCACCAATAAAAAGCCATAATTCAAAGCAAGGTAATACGAATATGCCGCTCAAGCGTTAACGCCTACTTTGACTCATAGCTGCCACAGCAACAGCAACAGTCGCTGTCGCTGCACCCGCCGCTGCCCCTGCACTGTCACCTACGTGGCCTGCTGCATATGCCATGCACTGGCGCGCTTGCACTTGCCGTCTACAAAAGTTAATTGCACTCGCTGTTATCTATTATTATGGTTTGCAATTAGTGCAATTTAATTAAAATTACAACAGCAAAAACAACAACAACTACAATAACAACAACGACAATAACGACATCAACAACATGCATGCATATCAAACAACATTTTTAACTAATATGCAACTTGTTCATGGGTTTACTTATATCCATAGTCAACATGGCATGACGTCTCCATTGCACACAGAAACTAGTCAAGCAACAAACATCACACTCACACACACACACACACGGACATAGGCACACAACAGATGAATAAATACAACACCCTTTGGTGTGAACGCTGCTTTGGCCACTTATAAGGCAAGAGCGCCCAGACAGCGCAAGTCGCCAGTTAGTGAAAAGTCAATTCATCATCATCATCATCAACATCGCCAACATCATTCAGCCAACATTGGATCTGATCAAGCATCGAATCCGAGTCTTAAATGGAATGTGCTTAGAACGAGTCCACACTTGGTGTTCAGCTACACACACACACACACACACACACTATCTGGGCTTTACTCCACATGACTCAAATTGCGTACATTAGACTGAGCCATCATCAATTATAAAAATCTGAGCAGATTTAGCATACGGCTGCCGTTGCCGTTCGCCTTTTCGGCATTTGTGCATTGAATTTTGTCTATGTGTGCATATGGATGTGGGCAGCCGACGCCGAAAGTGTAAAAGGTCCCACTGTGCGCGACTTCAGTGCCCCCCACACCTACTCGGCCAAACCAACCAAGCAACGAAGCTAGGGGGCAAACGGATTCAGTATAATTTATTAATTACTTAAGCAGTTTGAGGGTCAAACGCTCTACAAATAAGTCATTCCATTATTATTATCGTTGTTGTTTTTATTATTTTTGTATTGTTGTTGTTTTTATTCATTTGTTTGTTTGTTTTTGTTGTACGCTTTAAGATCTAATTAATCTTTATGTCTCAAGTTGAAGCGAAATGTAGGTGTGCGCTGTAAACACATGAGTATGAAATGGACACACCTCAGGCTAATGGAATTTGTATCTTTCAAAAAAGAGACTGTAATATGGAATGGAACTAATTAAAAAATATATAATAAAAAAAGATAAATAAATTTAAATCCTAATGCTTCAAAAGTCAAGCAAATGTCAAATGACGCAGTTTTTCATGCAAAATGATTTAAATCATATAAAAAAAAATCTGAACAGATTTCAATGTTACGAATTCACAGATAATTTTATGATTGACGTTTTTAAAAGTAAGAATTTAATTTACGACGATTTGGTAGCCATGATTATGAATAATGCATTTGTACAATACAATTTTGTGTAACGCAGCTGTTTATTTGAAGGTTCATAACATATGTATGTGTATATGTAGATCAATCCGCATATATATAGAATATTTCAGCTTTAGGCAACATTCTCTGGAATACCAAAAATATATGTATCTCTACTTCATGTTATCTCCCTCTCACAAAGCAATAAGCAAGCTTTAATTTACCCACTGACCGATAAAAAACAAAGTACGAACATCTTCCCTAAAGCGAATACAAAATGCAAATTTTTAATATTTTCTATGGAACAAGTTCAGCTGCACTTCAAAAACATCAAAAACAAAAAACAAAAAAGTCGAATGCATATTATTTTTGTGCCAGCAGCCTTACTGCATATATAAGTTCATGAACCTCACTTTTAACCTGAACAAATCAGAAAATATCTGCTGCGGCACGTATGACTGCACAAATGAATGCATACCGTATGAAGCGAAAATGTTTCAGGCTGCAATTGCAGAATATATTGGCAACATATATAAGCAACATATAAACGAAAAACAGAAACAAAAAAGGAAAAGTAATAATGCAATAATTTCGCATGAAATTGTTTGCAGGAATTAATCGTAAGCGAACTTTCAGGCGCGCGCAAGTGAAATTTTGCATGAAAAGAATTTGCTGCAGCAAACAATAAAAAAATATTGAAAAAATCAAAGCAATGTGTGTGCGTAAAAAAGAAAAACAAATATAAAAAAAAAAATAAAATGTACTCACTTTTTGCCGCTCTCAAGAAAAACATCCAACTCGGCGGACATCTTACAGCACAAGGCTTTGCGAAAATGGCCTTGGGAGCAGTTTGTATTGATCAGGTGGCCCTCTGCGAAGAGTTGCATGAAAAAAAAAAACGAAAGAAAATAACAATCAAATGTAGAATGATTAAAATTGGTAATTAACAGAAATAACAAAAACAACATTAACAACAACAACAGCATGAAGCAACTTCTATGTTAATTAACTAAAACAACAGACAAGACTGCGACAAAACTGCCAAAAGGCAAGTGTCGGCTGAGAGGCCACTCGCTGGTCAAACGGGCAGTTCAACGGATGAAGAGAAGGATGAGAGGACGAGCGAAGGACAAACGAATTGGCAAACGCCGCACAGTAGCCTTGTTAGTCAAGAATGCCGCAATGAAGCGCATATCCAACGATTGCATTTTGTTCTTGTTAAAATGTTCCCTTTTTTTTTCGTTTATTTTTGGTTTATTTTTATTTTTATTTTTTTTAGAGTTTGTTATTGTGTTACTCGGCTTTGGTATCTTGACAGCAGCCGATAAAGACAACGCCAAAGAAGTTGCTAAACAAAATGGCAAAATGCAGGACGTAGTGTGGGCAAGCAGCCAAAGGCGGACCAAAGAACTGCGGACGAGAGTGTTACCAAAATACCGAAGATGCGCCTTAATTGGATGGAAATCGTTGGAATATTTAAAACGTCCGACAACTAAAAAGAAGAGCGAAAACAAACTTAAAATTTCACACAATCGCCAAAGCGTAAAACCCTTTGCGATGGCGACATGCGTAGACCAAAATCGAACGAAAAGCGAAAGGGAACTGCGAGACATGGCTGCGCATGGCACATGACGATGACACGGGGGATACGGCGGGCTAAGACATAGAACACACATTACTCAAAATCCAACGCGTGTCTAGCGAAGTCTTGGCGCAACAAATGACAAAAACAACAATGCCTAACCAGAACAGCGGACAGCATGAGCAGCAGCAAAGCGCAGGAGTTGCTTAGCCAAAGGCTAAGCGCAATCATGGGCGATGATAATGAAATCCGAGACTAGGCACAGCTTGCAAAAATATAATAAGAAAAATACAAGAAAAGGAACTGTAATATGCAAAACAGAAATTTGGCATTGAGATTGAAATTTGAACTGCTCCTATTTCGTTTTTATTTTTCCACTTATTGTTATTGGGCCTGCTTCGTTTTTGTTAAATTAAACTTAATTTTTTGCAAAATAAAAATGGCAAGTTGACGGAGCAGCGACAAGGAGGCGAATGCGACGGATCTTAAGATCGGATAACTAAGCACCATTTGTGCCAGTCTGTGTTTCAATTAAAAATGCGGGTGAATGATGATCATGACGTACAGGATCTTGATGATCGCGATCGTGATCATGACGCCGCAAACGAAACTCAAGCCGGCCGAGGCGCAAACTCTAAACAAAAACAACAAAAATCACACACTCAAAATGCAAAGCAAAAATCAAAAAAATAAAAAAAGAATTTAATCACTTTTATTTTCGCTGCCATATTCTTTTGCTTCTTGTTGCTGTTGTTGGTGTTGTTGTTGCCGAACGCAACTCTTCATAAATATTCGTTATTGTTCTATAGACGAAACTAAATTATTTTATGCGTAGCACTTCGGTGGCTCCTACATAACTTACGCCCCATACAGGCCGGCAGACGGCCTCAATCGACTCTCAGCCGAGAACGTCAGGCCAGGCCAGGCCAGGCCACTGCAGCGAAGCCACTGAAGCGACAGTGGCCAAAATCAGGCGGTCGAGTAGGCGGAGTCGATTGATGTGAAACTAAATTGGGATTTTATACAATTTCCTCTTGTGTGCCTGCGTCTGCGCACCAAAAACAAAAAAAAAACACAAACAAAAATAACTTATAACTTTGTACTTTACTTGTTAGGAATACTAAATCAAAAATAAAAAAAACAAGAGGAGAAAAAAAATCAAATACAACCAAAAAGTTAAAAGATCATCACATTGCGCCGCCGCCACAGTAGAAACAATCAACCCTTTTCGAACCGAAACACAAAAAATTTAATTTGTTTTCTTCGCTTTTTTTCCCCCGTTTGATGGCGCATAATGAATGCATTTATTGGCGCAGAGAATGAGATGCAAAATGCAAACGAGTTCAACGGGAAATTAGTTTTTGGAGCGTTGCATTTTGAATTTTTTTGTATGCACAGCTGCATATAAGCTGATCTTGAATCAGGTAGATCTGCAGTTGTTATTGGCTTGAATTTAGACGCCCCTTATATTATGAATGGTGATTTTTCTATTCTGAGATTCCTTTTTCTTGTTCAAGACTAAAAGGCACCAGCAGGCTACAAATCACTTAATTCTGTATCTGAATCAAGTATGCCTGCATTTGAGACTGACTAAATTCCCCGATCAACTAATTCCAATATAATGAACTATTATATTTGTAAGAGAATTTTGGATGTACTAAAATAATACACTGAAAATAATTGTTTTGCCAAGAAACATAATACAGCGACAGTTAGGAAATGGGTAGAGCAGACTTTCGTTAACCAACTTTCTGGGACAAAGTTATAATAGAAAAGTTATAAGGTATTGAATTTGAAGGCGCTAAGGTGCATAATTTCTTTATTTATTTACTCACTCGTTTTCTCCTGATAATAATGATCATCCGTATCCGTAAAGAACCAGGTCTGAAATTAAAAAATAAATGTCACATAATTAGTAACAGGTAACAGGTAATTCGCATTATATTATTTCATCTTATGCAAAACATTCAAAGTTGTAATACGTTTCTATTCTGTTCTAGTGATTAATAAAAATTACAAGAAACGACAAAAATAATTCCAAAAAAAAAGAAGAAATAACAAAATGGCTATGTTAATTTTTTCCACTTTTAAATAGGCACACAAGACCAATAAGAAAATTTACAACTAATTACAATACAAAATAAAAATAAGAAGAAGAAGAAGTAAAAACGAATGTTCTTACAAGAAGATCAACAAAATCAGATAAAAAAAATTCCCACACACGCAGCCATAACAATAAAACTAATAACAATAACAACAACAACAACTAGTCAAATGAGTTAAATGAATCAGTCAAATTGTTGTTGGTTTTCTGTTTCTTTTTTTTTTTTTTTATTGTAATTTGGCTGCCAGCGCAAAGAAGCTCACACGAGAAACCGAGAAACCAAGAAACCAACCATGCGACACAAGAAGTTTTCTTCTTAGGACAGAAGCAATGTCTTATAAGAAAAGTGTCTGCCAAAAATTTATGCACTGTTGATTTTCTACTTAAACGAAAAGAAAATGTGTACTGCCGCCATGAGGGTGTCGTCCAAACATTAATTTAGTTCGTTTACTTTGTGGCTTTGAACTTTGAACAATTTAAATATGTAAGCACGAATATGCATTTCTTCTTTTTTTTTCTCTTTTTTTGTAATTAGCATACTCCTGAGAATGTTTACAAAATACAGCTAAAGCGGCACCAGCATTGGCTACGGGTAATTGTCCATTCGCCTAAGCGATGCAAGCAGTTTGTAAGCGCCAAAAATGGCCACCATGATGTGGGATGTAGACTCAAACTGTCAGTGTAATAATTCAATTGCCTGCCAATATGCAACTGAAGTGATGCCCTGGCATGCGGTGTCAGAAATTAAATAGCTCGCAGCAAAACTCGTTTATTGGCAAGTGCGAGTTGTAGCTACGAGTAACGTTTCAACTGCTGCTGCTGCTGCTGCTGCTGTTGTTGTTGTTGTTGTCATTGTTGTTGTGCTAATAAATTTGCTGTTCTACAACTCAATTGAAAAGCCAATCGTCTGTCATGTCAACTACAACTGCGACTCCGGAAGAAACCGAAGTGCGAGTGGACTTTAGCTGTTGCTGAAGTTAAAGATATTCTGCCGAGCGTTTCTTTTTTTTTCTTTTTCAATTTTTTCTGTTTCTGTTTGTATTTTTATTTTATTTTCTCATTTTTCAGCATTTGCTAAGCCTAGCAGCGCATGGCATGGCTTGGCTGCCTTTTAATAACTTTTCTGTGTCAAATCATGCGAAAACGTTTAAACAAACTTCTTTTCTATTTTTTTTGTTTTTTTGTTTTTTTCTTTCTGTTTGTGCTTTTTGTACTTGCGCGCAACACGATTTTGTTGTTGTCGCGCTGGTTTACGTTGTTAGCACTCGTCCATGGACTATGAGTCCAAAGCATTTGGCTTCAGTAGCAGCTTCGGCACTGGCAGCCAGAATAGGATCCACTCACTGCGTGGCGCACGATGGCATCGACGGTGGGACGGTCGGACGGTCGGTGTGCCAAAGTGTACCGAGTGTTAGAAAGTCAAGTTGGCAAAAGTTTTTTTGCTGCTCTCGCTGCTGTGACACTGTTGTTGTTGTCGTTGTTGCTGTTGTTGCTCTATTCGTTTACAAGCAAACTAAAAACAACAACAACTATGGCATAAATGTTGCAAACCTTTTTATGCCGCTGTTGCAAATTCATGATTTTACAGTTTCAGTGTTTTGCTTTGCAGTGTTCAACTTTTCTGACAGTTTTCTTATTTTTTTGTTTAGTTTTTTTTTTTTTTTTTTTGGTTTTTTCTTTCTTTTATATTTGTTTAGTTTTTATATTTTTACTTTTTTCTTGGCCAAGGGGCAACAAACGTTAACACCGTGTACTGCAGCGGCAGCAGCGGACTCTTTGCTGTTTGCTTTCTGTTGGTTGCCCAAGTCAAGTTTATTGCAATTGTTGTTGCTGCGACGTTTTGCAAATTTCTGTAGCTGTTTTTGAATTTGTTGACAAACAAGCATACAACAAAATTTACAAAGAAAACACATTTCTCAATTTATCACTAAACACATTTCTTGACGCATTTTGGAAGTAGACTAAATAAAATAAAAACAAGTAAAATAACCTTAATTGCTATTGATTTGCAACACGAAAATGTTTTCAAAACTTGTTACTTTTACAAATTCATAAAAAGCATCGAAAATCGTAAAAAAAACATTACTGCAAAGTCTAAGCGAAAAATTATAATGCCATTTTGAATATAATTTGAATCATCGAAGTTCCTGGCTTTGTGACCTTGGACCTCCATAAAAAACCACCTGCGAGCTAGATATAAGATCTACTTCTATGCGACTACTTAATCTGTAAGCAGCCGCCCGAAGTCTTCTCCCAGGCTAATCGATTTCTGAACAACAGTTATTCGGGGCAGAGCCGATGATCAAAACAATATAAGCGACGCAATTCAAACCGTAAAGACATGCCCATAAAAAAATAAATATCATGTTCTAAATTCAAAACAACACTCAAATTATTTTGTGGCTTATTTTTCACTCAACGCTGGTTATTATTTTTTTTGTTTTTTTTTTTTCATTGTCGCTTAATAAAAAACAATAAATATACAGCATTAAGATTAAATTGTATTGATATGCAAACAAATTTGTTTCTTTCCGAAACCTTGAGCTGATATGCGATAGGTGTGCAACATTTACACTAATAACCTTAGCTGCTTTTTACCCAACCCAGCATCGACAACCGTTGCCAGACTGATTTATCTATTAATTAAAAACAAATTTTACTGGCAGCTGGCAAGAACCTAAACTACAATAACAACAACAAAAACAATTGGCAACTAATTTAAGAACTTTAACTTGTAACTGAAAGAAAAAAAAAAAAGCACATAAATTGGGTCAGACTTTCTAATGCAATGCGAAACCAGGCAAGAAGCAAACAAACAATCAAACACAATGCAATACGAATAAGAGTCAAGTAATCGAGCCCGGGTAAGGCCAAGCCACAGCAGACTCGCAGCAGAAACACTTAAACGAAAGCAAGCACAGCCAGCAAGTAAATCAATTTAGACCAAGTCAGCCAAGCCAGCGAAGGCAGCCAAGGCAGCAGAGTCGGTGAAAATGTTTGCTACTTTTTAAATGAGCAAACGTGAAAAACCCAAACTCGCCCCGAATTGAACTCGAGCACAAGAACTGTGGGCTGAATGCCGCAGGGGGTGAGCTGGCGGCGTCGGCTGAGGCAGCATGGTGGCTATAAATCATAAAGCTGGAGCGGGCAATCGCATTGCGATTTCGATTGATTTGGCCAAGATGCACGTTAAATACTTGTAAGGCTAAAACGTTTTGCGTGTAAATTGGTTGGATTGCATATGAGCTGAAGCTGAAATCTGAGCCTGCGAGAAATGGCCAAGTGTATGTGTGTGAGAGTGTGTGCGAGAGTGTGTGTGTGTGTGTGTGTGTGCACTGTGATTCAAATGGAGTTCATACATTTGCCATTATGCTGCCATATTTTCGATTTTCTTGGCTGTTTAGTGCACAAACAAATTTATCATGAAAATGCAGCCGCGAGTGCAAAGCGTAAAGGCGCCAGAGCGGGCAACAGAGCTGCAGTGTTATGGTGATGGTGCGGTATGCGAGACGTAGATTATTTAAGGAAAATGCTGTGCACTGCAGCCGCGTTCATTCAATCGGAACGAAACGATTTCGGGCACAATTCGTTGTGTTTTCAACGCGTCGCTGAGGAAAAACCAGGCAAAGGCAAAAACGGCGGCTGAACGAGCAGACGATGGACGAGCAGACAGCGGACAGAGAACAGCTGTGGCAAATGCGGAAAACGTGAAAAACGTGGCTTACAAACTTGCGAACGTGGTCAGCAATGAATTTTCAATGGCAGCCGCGACTAACCCGAGGCAAGCAGCGGCTGTGGCTGTGGCGACGAACAACGGACAACGGACGACGGCGACGGCTGCGGCGCACCAGCCAAACTCCAAAGCAAAAGCCACTCAATGGAATGCGCCACACAGTGCCTGCAACGGAGCAAAGCAAAATTCGTTCGATTCGTTGCCGTTTGCAAAGTTTCGCGTTACAATCGAGCTACATTAAATGCTGCCACTTTGCAGTTGAACAAAGCGCAACTGCATAAGCATGCCCCCAAAACACAAACAACAACAACAACAACAGAAACAGCAACAACAAGTAAACAATAACCACAGCGCACGTGGGGTGCGGTTACAATTGTGACTCGGACGACGATGACGACGCTGACGATGACGACGACGACTTTGGCGCATGTACACCTTTAGGCAAAAAAAATAAAAAATAAAAATAAAAAAGGAGCAACAGCAAATGTTTAAAAAAAACTACAACTACAAACGAAAAACCAAATTCAAAGCAATGCAAAGCAAAGAAACGAAAAGAAAAAAACCTAAAAAAAAAAAAAAAGAAAAGGGAAAAATTGGTTAAAATTTTTAGTTGCGGTTGCAGCTGCATTTTGCCGCTATATTATGCTAAGGCAGGCTAACAGTCCAACAGCACAACACGCCGCTGCCCGATCGCCTGCGCACGACTGCCGTCCATCGTAGAATGCCCAACGTCCGCCGTCCGCTTGTTTGTTTGTCTGGTGTCAGTTGCAGCGCCAAAGCCAGCCACGCCATGCCACGCCACGCTGCGCCACGCCAAGCTTAGCCAAAGCAAAGTAAACTCAAACGCGAGCCACGTACACCCATGCGAGACTTGGTCGCGCGTCTGACTTGGTCTACCTTTGGCGTTCGTTACTTTCCAACCCAGCTGAAACCTGTATCGCACCAGATAGCAAACAAATCCACTAACTACACTGCACTACACTGCACTACACTACACTACACTACACTACACAACAATCCACACACTATACACTCACTTCACCCGCACACATTGCATTGAAAAGCGAAAAGCGAAACCGTAACCGAAACGTTGCCAAATTCAAAATATTCACTCGTGCGCAAATTCTACTGCAGACTTTTCCTTAAACCAAGCCAACTCAGCCGCAAGTCGATGTATGAGTAGAAAAACTTCAAAAAAAAAATGGAATCAATAAATGTAATAAGAAAAAAATGTGCCAAAGCGTCGCTAATAGAGTGCCATGTTGTTGGGGCGTCGCTTAAAGTCGTTCATGCTTTCTATTCAATCTTTTGATAAAAATCTAAAAAAAGAAAAATTATCAAATAATGGGAGAAAGCTTTGGCATAAAGATGCACATTGCAGGCAACAGGATGGTTTATGAATTCACCATGGATGCATGGAGTGCATGTGCGATTGGATGTTGTTAGCTCTTTGTACCACAAGCCAAGCTCTTTTACAGCAACTCACACCGGTAGAGACCCACATCAAGTACAATAGGTATGTATGGAGCTAGCTCTGAATAGAAGATTAAACTGGCAAACTCAAGATATCGAGTAACGCTGTGAAATGCAACTCAAAACTCAATCTGCGAAACAAACTGCTTCTGCACAAAACTATTCTAAAACCTATATATGGGAATAATGCTCAGATCAAAACCTATTACCTTATTACAGAGTTCTAGCAATACCCGCAATATGGGAATAAATAATTAACGCAGTCAGAGATATGTGAACAACAACCTGGAGAACAGCTACGAAGTCCGAAGACTCAAAAGAAATCATTCTCTTGATCTCCGCTCCAGACTCCTTAACTGGCTCTCAATCCAGACGTCTGTCTACAAGATCCAGACAACAATTTTAAATAAAAACCTCCTTATAAAAAATGTAACTATAGTTTTTGCCAAATTTTTGAAAGTACGTTTCTTATTAAAGTCTTAACATTGCTTTGTAAATGAATGGCGCCACAGAACGCACATCCGTATAGACACCAGGAAAGTCCTTATGGGCACAAGAGACGCCAAATGATACGATTCCGCACAACTGTTGATTGTACACCAATGGTCCACCCGCATCGTAGTCACATGAATCCCTTTGGCCCAGTTCACCGGCGCAGAACATATTGTCCGTTATTTTGGCTGTGCCTTTGAACATCTCTTGGCATTCCTTTTTGTCTATAACAGGCAACCCGACTGAGTTCACAATCGTCGAAATCTTTTGATTCGTTTCACTTGTATAACCCCAACCGGATAACAACATCTTATCGCCAGGTCTAAAAGACTGTTCACATAAATCGATATATTTGATTGATTTCCCATGCAGCTTCTCCGCTAACTTCATAACGGAGACATTCATATCCGTCATGGCATCATTATAGTTCAGAGGTACAAGAACCTTGATGACTTTAATGCGTTTGCCAGCCTCGTCTAATGATGAAATGCCACCCTGTACGGTAAGATCCTCAATGGAATGTAATCTCTTCCAGACACAATGTGCTGCCGTAACAATAAAAATCTCGGACACAGCGGACCCGGCACACAAAAAATCACCATTATAACGTATGGCCACCAGAAAACCCCCAATTTCTTCAATGTTTGACTCTTTGCCACCGACTGCTCTTGGGGTAATCTTCAACCGCTTCGCAGAACACATTGAAAAGAATTGGCAAATAGAGAGAATCGAAGCTACGATTACAAATTCCGACTTAAGTCTCATTGTTTACAATATAAAACTGAAAGAAGCTGAAACATGAAAAATTACTAAAAGAAAAACAACAGAAAAAAAAAAAAAAAACAATTTAATTCAATGGTTGATATTTTTAAAATTAAATTATTAAACCATTGCAAATGCGATTCGTTTTATTAATTTTTGTTAACTTAACGGTACTGGCTACTCAAATAGTAGATTTTTCACTGAAATAAAACATACAACAATTGTGTGGACAGTTTAATTTTAAAAATAAAAGATTTGGGACTCCTCCGCCGGTTAAAGTGCTTAATTACTGGACTCATGCGATAGACTTGTGTACACGTCGATAGAACTTAACCCAAGATTAACCAATTTCGAGCAACTAAGTACATGAATTTGTGAGGGCAACGAATTCAGTTAATGGAACATTGGAACAGCAGACCAATGAATGGTTTACTTCTTTTAACGATTCCATTTTGTGTGTCTGCGCATCATTAATAAAAATTAATAAACCCATCAACACCGGACATTGAGTCAACAACACGAAAAACACAAAAAGTGGGCGTGTCCATTTAGCTGAACATTTGCAGCCAAGCAGTCAAATAGACCACAACCGATGCCCATAACGAAAATTTTAATTACAGTGCGCTGGCGCCTCTGTCTGCCTCGCGGCAATGCGTGGCAGCACTTTGATTGGTTTGTAACCGCGCAGCCGCATATGAAATAACATATAATGAAAGCACAACGCACAGAGCAGCGTGCCAAATGGTTTTATTTAAAAGCAAAATGCTTAACTGTCGACTGACAATGTTACAAATGCACACACACACAAATGCATGCAAGCAGTAGAAGAAGAAAATAAAATAATATAAAATGATATACGCTTACATCGACATGTGCACATGTGTAAAGCATTAAAAAGAAGTATTAAAAATAATATTTTCATTAATAAAAATCCAACTCGAAATTAATAAAGCAAAAGACTTAATGGCAACAGCAACGGCAACAGCAACTGCAACGGCTACAACAACGACAATGATAACTGCACTTTTTAATGAGTTACAACTGAGCAACGAGAACTCGACTCCGCATAAATAAATAAATAAATTCTTGAGCTCGCATTCGTACAATTATTGATAGGCATAATGCAGGGACGCATGACGCATGCCAAAGAGCAAATGGCAGCGATACAGTGAAACAATAAGGCAATAAGCGCAAAGGAAGCTCATTTCAAGTTGACTGCATGGTTGCGCAAACAATGCAACAAACAGCGAAAAAAAAGAAATTAAGAAGAGGAATACATGAATAAAATAACAAAGATGTAAATAATACCGAAAAACGGGAATACGAAGCAGTGAAATTGTGTCACATTCAATTTAAAAACCAATTTATTGCGAATTGAATTAAATTGAAGCGCTTCACAAATAGTACAAAAAAAAAAAAAACGAAGCGAATCAAAAAAAACTGACAACACTCAAAAAACATAAAGCAAGCGTTGACAACAACAACAACAACAAAAATTGCGAAATGCAGAAAAATACATTACATAAATAAATAAGCTTCATTTAACATCCCACGCCCGCTGATGTGGGCCCATTGGATATATTAAACATGTTGTGTGTGCGAGTACATATTTAGCCTACTGTGTACTGTATACTGTATACTGTGTCGTGCCGTGCCGTGCTTGCGTACTGTTGGCGGCGGCTGTTTGCCGTTCACGAGCATTCTGGCACACGTTCCGCTCACTGTCAGTTGTCACAATGGCGTATGAACAATTGAATTTTAATTGCAATCGACGTCGCACAGCTGCCGCATGGCAAGCATACGTGCATATGTATGCGCCTATGTGCATGTGTGTACTCGTGTGCACATGTATACACTCATCACTCATACGCAATGTTGTGCACGCCATGGCATTGCCAACAGCCAGCAGCGAGCAGCCGCCAGACGATAGCCGCCAGACGTCAGCCGCCTGATGCCAATCACTCAAAAATTCTGTATCTCTGTTTATTTGTGTCACATTTGCAATTGGCAAATTTTTTGTTGTTCTTGCTTTTCTCATTGCCATTATGCAGCTAATCGAGAATTTGTTTGACATTTGTGAGTGGCACAGATTTACTGGACAATAAAACAATTGTTCAAAATACGAAAACATTTAAAAATATACGCAGCATTTTACAATTGCCTCAGACAATGGCACTTCAGTCGGGATTATAAAGCATAAGCAGCAGCCTATAGCTTATAGTCTCTTAAGCAGTATCAAGTTTGAATCTTTATTGAAATAACATTTCAGGCATTAATCATGTTTATAATACGACTAAGCAGCTTTACCGAGTATTTCAAGAGCCCAAAATGTTACAAACATCAAACATCAAAAGCTGTAAAAATAAAAAAATGTAAGAAAATATGTTGAGCGTAAAAATTTCACTACAATCAAAGAAAAGCTGCTTGACCTGTCTAATTGACGGCTTACATAGTCTTTGAGTTCAGTCAACTTCAGTGCGACTAGCAACCTGGCTGATCACTAGATGAACCAAGCTGATTCTATTTAGTGGCTCTCGGAAAATTCACTAATTGCCATTACAATTGATCAAAAATGTTGCTACTGCCCAAGAATCTAATCTGAACATAGACATAGGTTGAGCTGTTGAATAGAAAAACTTAACGCCTGAGTTTTTTAAGCGATTTCGATTTCGCAGTAGACACATATTGTTTTGTGTACCTTATCATACTTCCCACATGCGAACTCCATAAACTTTCAAACTCAACCTCCACCCATGCCAAAGTCCTTTGCAAATGCCGCCTGCTTTTATTAACTGAGTTTGCAGCAATTTTAGCCTTAATAAGTTTCACTTAATAAATTTTTAGCACACTTAAATAGGCCTAAATGCTGGCAACTGCCTTACGCCGGCCCACAAGGTAACAGACCAGGGAAACGTACAAACAAAACAACCCAACGACAGGCCAAGTCCAGCGTATTCCCAGCAACAGCAGCAATTACAACAACAACAAAAACAGCAGCAGCAGAAATAAGAACAAGAACAACACGAATAACAGCAAGCGAATGGCACACATTGTTGTTACTGTTGTTGTTGCTGTTGATGTTGCTTCGCACATGAAAAAATGTCATTACTGACCATGTTTATGAACAACTGACAGGCAGACAGTCCCAAAGACAGCGGTACAAAAGCTACGGAAACAAAAGTAACGAGACATTAAAAAAAAAAACAAATAAAAAAGAAACAAACGCCAAGCGAGGAAGAGGCGACAAGAAAAAAAAACGTTGTCGAGGCCGTAATAAAGCGACGAGAACACCAACAACAACAATAACAACAGCAGCAAGAACAACAGCAGCCCGCATATGAGTATGAGGTACCTACATTTGCACAATACGCGCCGCCTCAATAACTTCTCGTACACCGCAGAGCTCCACTGCAACTCCCCTTGGTCACTTGACCAAGCGCGTATCAGAGTGACCATCATCGTTGCCGGGCTTTAAAGAGGAAAAAAACACGTTTGTGTTCAAAGCAGGCTAAAACCCAAGTACGCCGCATTAAGACGCGTCAAAAGCGGGCTCAAGCGGGCAACTGTCGAAGAGTTAATGAGATTTAGCAGGGCTGCAGAAAAAAAAAACAAACAACCAAGAAAATAAGAGGAAAAAACAGACTGGCACAAAAGCACTTTTTCATCAATGTCAGGCTAGCGCAGGCAGAGTCATGTCGTGTTATGAATTTAATAGGCCTCCTCAAGAGCTTAAAGCGAACTGCAGCGGCAGAGCATAGGTAGGGGAGTGAAGAGGAGGTTAGCTCGAAACGCTGATTCTGCAAAACATGTGCGCTGCCAACGGTTCTTCAGCTGTTGCTGTTGCTGTTGCCATTGTTGTTGTTGTTGTTGCTGTGGCTGCTGTTGCTGTTGCTTAGCCTTTGATGACGGTCAGTTAGTCACAGCACAAAGACGCTTTACGTTGGTCTAAAACCGTTTGTCACATAGAAGTGGTTTTTATGACATTGTTAGTAGAAGTGGCCTGGCCGAGAGGGAACTGAACCAGAACGAAAGAACGAGCCAACGAGTAAACGAGCGATTCAATAGACGCTTGAACAAGCGGACGAAAGAACCAAGCAAAGCAAAGCAAAGCAAACTAAACCCATGTGGACAAGTTTAATCAAGTCAAGAGCGCGAAGCAGGTTGAGCGTTTTATGTCTTTTGCGGAAGTTGTACACGTCCGCGCGTACACTTATGTGGGCCCTATAAAAATGTGACTTGCTCTTGGCGCAATTTACTGTTCTCAGAAAAAAAATTTACAGCAAAACTTAAAACAACCAAAAATCATGTGTACGTAAGCCAAAGATGGAAGAAACAAAAAAAAACAAAAAACCAATGAAAATGAATGAAAATTATAAAAACAAAACTAAATGAAAAAAAAAAAAAGAAAAAAAAGCTTAATTGAAAATAAATTACAATTATTTTGCGACTTGTTAGCAAAACAAAAAAAAAAACAAAAAAAAATAAAAGAATAAAATTCGCATACTGGCATGTAATAGAAAACTGCCAAATTGTGATTTAACAAACATCGAAGGTAAACTGCCCACGCTGACATCTGACATTCAATTTACCTAAAAAGACAACCTGCAACAAATAAGCGAACAAGCGAACTAGCATCCAGTCAATGGGCAGACCGCATGGACCATCGGCAAACAATGCGAATGGCGCACAATGAATAAAAAGTATCTTTACTTCACTGTCACATGACGTTAACAAAATTTAAAAGCAAAAAACAACAACCACAAACAAAAAAGAACAAAAAACTAAGCAAAAAAAAAAACACAAGATCGCACAACGAATGAAAAGTAAAACCAAAATTGCTGATGCTGCATCAAAGATAGACATTTAAATTTATTCATCAATTCAATCGATCTTCTTGTCTCTTGCAGCGGACAGCTGAGCAGTGGCCCAAGAGAAGAGAAGAGACTGACAAGTAGAGAGAAATGACTGTAGTGCGAACAGTTTGGATCGGTTATATGCACAACCATATCAGCCGAACCATATTGTGAGCTTAGGTTTCCTTGTTCAGCTGCAAATTGGATTTTAAAGAGGATCAAAACGAGGGTAGTAAAATAAGTAGATCACCTTGACAACATGAAACATTTTTAGGTGTATAATAAACTGTAAGTCCAACTCTACTGCGAGAATTTCCCACTCTCCTACGAAGTAATCATTAGTGGGGACAATTATCACGTCATTCGTCTTAGATCTGGGCACATGGAGTTGCAATTTGAACATTAACTCATTCGTTTAGGCAACTCATTTGAAACATCCCAATGAAGCTTACCTTTAGTAGGACTCTCATCCATGTGACAGTCTGTCTGTGCTTTCCAGAATTGTCGATGTGTGAGGAGCCTATATGGGTCCAATATCAATTGTGGTCTAAGTGAGTTTGCTACTTGAAATTCGCAGTAAACGTTTCGACTGTAAGCAATTTTCCAATGTCCCCCTTTGTGGTTTTTCTTGTTGTGCGTAGTTTTTTAAGATACAATTTGAGACAAGCGACAAGATAAATAATATCCATGACATGTAACTTTGTGCCTGTTGAGGTATTTTTTGTTTTTGGTTGTCACTGTTCATGCAGACAAACATCACTCAGTGGCAAGTCAACAGTAAGCATAATAGCAACACACAACAACAACAACAACAACAACAGCAAAAGCAACGACAGCAATAAATAAAATGCAAACAAATTGCATAAACATAACGAAATAACACCGACAGATTTTTCCTAAGAGTTGCCGACGTCGCTTGGCAACGCTTTAGCCGAATCAAACGATTTTTCATAGTCAAATGCGGCACTGGCAAAATATTTATGAAGATGAAAATCTAAATAAGCGAAAACTGCAACAAATTGCACATTGGAAAGCGAACAACGAACAAACGAACCAATGAGCCAACGAACCAAAGAGCCAACGAGCAGACGAGCCAATGTAGAGGCGGCCAGGGTGGGCAAACGAATCCAAAAGCCATAAAAGTCGATTGGCTGCGCGCCTGCGCAATAAATTCAACGCTGCTGGCCAACGCCGCGACCCCCAAACCCACGCCCAGGCATGCAGCCATGGATACCGATTATTAATCGCTCTCGTACTCGCACTCGCTGCGCAGCTGCGACAGCGTCAGGCCCTGAGTCGGAATGGAGATGGAGACGAAGTTGCAGACAGCGACGGCGGTGGCTGCTTGCAATTGTTTGAAATTTGAAAATAAATATAAATTAATATGAAATCTATTGTATGTGACCACTGTGCGAACACAGCGCACCGGTTGACCATTGGTCAGAGCAAAGCAATTGGCGAACGGTCAGCCTGGCAGTTGGCTTTGACCATAACGAGCTGCACGCTGCGCGCTCCTCACTCTTCGCTCCTCGTGCGCGTTCATTCGCTCGCTTGCCCCTTTCTTTCTTCTACGCCGACGCTCTCCCCTCCCGTATGCTTCCGTGCCGCCACTGTCGACTGTTGGCGTTTTCTGTTCGGCGGCCGCTGCACTACTTTAGAATTCAGTGAACGTGCGCATTTTCCACTAACAAGATCGTTGCCATGATAAATCAGTCGGGCAGGCCAGAAGGGAAGGCGGCTGTACGCTGTACTGGTTTGTTGTGGCTTCTTGTTGTTGTTTATTGTTGTGCATTGCATGCCAACTGGGATTGCAATGACAGTCAACAAAGAGTTTTGCCCTGCGTTCTGTTCTGTTCTGTTGCCCTTTTAGAGTGTTTGCTTTCTACTTGGGTTGCTCCAAGAACTTAAGCCCCGTTCGCCTGCGTAATGCATTGTTTGTATATACATTTTGCTGTTTTATTTATTTCATTTTTCTTCTTCTTTTATTTAATAGCCAGGGGATTTATAGTGCCATGTCCGTAACTAAGCGGCTAACTACTAAAAACCTTAAATATTGTAAAATAAATGACATAAGGGAACAAACAGCTTGAGTATACTTTTTAGCAAAGAAAAAACAAAAATAAAATAAAAATAAAGAGATAAAATAAAAGAATAAAAAATAAAATAAAAAAAAAATAAGAAAAATTCGCAGAAATTAAAATGCACTTTTAATGATGTATGCCGATGAAGTGTTGACCATACACATATGACTTAAATCGGAAAAAAGCCACAACGGCATTTCCTCCGACATTTGCCCTCCAACAAAAAGATTGACTATTGTATTGCATATTAAGGTCTCATCAGCATGATAGAACTCTCAGCAACTAAGGCATTGGATTCTGAGGGTTTATACGTTATTAAACAAAAATATGAGTATGGCGAGATAACGTTGAATCATAAGGGGATTCACATAATTGTTAGAAACAAAACTCACACTGAAACTTCACTGGAACAAAATTAAAGTCACATAATTAAATTTCGCAACTCCGATACGTGTGCTTTCTTCGCAACAATAGGACTCCTAATCAGGCCGCATTTGAGCATGACATTCCCGCAAAACAAATAATCATGCCTCACACGCTCGCGATGACTTTTTATTGGCGCAAACGAAAGCAGCCAATCGACCACGTCAATATGCCATAGACACGAGTAATGCTTACACAGTAAATTCATTAACTACACTACAGCGTTCGTTGTTGTTGTATTCGTTTGGTTTTTGCTATTTCTTGGCTGCTGCCACATTTACAAAACACTCGCAATGACGGAGGCAAAGTGGCAGCCGTGAACGGCGAGTCATCGCAGTCAATGGGCGAGTAACAATTCGAAATCAAATGGCAAACATGCAAACGTCACATAGCATAAATCAATCAATTATAATTTGCAACACCAGAGTGCAACGCCGACAACAACAACATGCACGAGTATCCCTCTGCAACAGCAGCAACGGCAGCAACAGCATCAACCATGCAGCGGCAGCAACAACAATAACATGCAATTACAACAAATTGATTTCAATTGAATTGAAACTACATTTTTCAGTTTAAATCAATACGAGAGCTGCCAGCTACGACAGAAACCCGTTCATGTTGTTGTCGTCGCTGTTGTCGTTGCTATTATTGTTGTTATTGTTGCTCCTGCTGCTGCGGCTGCTGCTTCTGCCTTGCTGCTGTTGTTGACTGTTGACTGTTTGCAATTGAACGCATTTTAATGTAGACAATATTTTTGCTATTGCTGTTGCTGCAGCTGCTTATGCTGTTGTTGTTGTTGTTGTTGTTGCTAGACATTGTTGCTGATGTTGTTAACCACAAAATCTAACAAGTTCGAATGACGAAGCGCGAACAGCGTAAAGCAAAAACAGCAACAACAACAACAACAGCAGCAACGATTCCAAGCACAAATCAGTCTCAAAATAATTGGCTGCCACAAATGTTGCATGACAACGAAAGATACATACGCGTTGTTGTTGTTGTTATTGTTGTTGTTGTTGTTGTTGCTGCTAACAAGTGTAAGCAACTTTTTTGCACTGCCCGCATGCTGCTGACGTTGCCTCTGAAGCCTAGCAAAAGCAGCAGCTGGAAAAGCTGCATAATGCTTTTCGTTCACAAAAGAAATGCACAAAGTTGAAATTTCCTTTGAAGCTTAATCAGGCGAAAATACAAAAGAGCAAAACACAAAATACACAAAAAAAAAACAGCACAATAAAAAAAAAGAACACAAAAAAAAAAACAAAATACTTGAAAAGTACGCGACAAAGTTCGTAATTTGGAGCGCCTTTCAGCAATACGCAAGTAGCAGATGAAATGCGAGACGGAAATTAAGCAGCAACTGACGACGTTGTCGATGACGATAATGCTAACGATGATGCTGCGAATGCTGCGAATGCCGCTTATGCTGTTGACGCTGATGCCGATGCCGATGTAAACGACAAAATTGGCAACGTCATCAGCAGTTGCCAATAATAATGTTGCTGCCTTACTTGGCGTTTGTGGCACACAGCAATGGCAGCCCAAGGAGCCAGCCACATGCGCAGCAATTTTGTTTTGAGTGGAAGCAGGTTAAGCCTAGACTGCACTCATTCTGCCCATAATTGCTGCCAGCGCCAAACGCAAGCCGCTAAAACAATTCGACCCGCTGCCCACCTTGTGCCGCGCTGCATTGAGCCGCGCACTGGGCTATTTAAGGCAAGAGCCATTTATGCCGCGTACTTCGTTGCAAGTGTCCGCAGTTGCTTTGCTTCTGACAAAAATGGTGAAAATGCGTGGGTAATTGTTTTCCAGAGACACTAACTGCGTGAAGCGGTTAACAATTTAGAAAATAAAATTGCATTCGAAGCTCTTATTAACTTAATTAACTTGAGGAGCCAATTCTTTATTGCACGATTTCAAACTTCAAGTTAAATTTGGTTTCTTATGGCTTATAATAAAAAATTAAATGTACGTACATTTGTCAAACAAAAATAAACGACTTCTGGTGGCCAAGAAGCCTGTGTGAAACAACCTTCGTAGCCAAGAATGTTTTAATCACTAATCGCCTTAACATTTTATTTAATCTGTAACTAAAAGGAAGTCAACACTTTTGTTTTAGCTAACAGCCAAGTTACAATAACTTTGTCCAACTAATTTAGGAACTACAAACTATAAGACGAAACAAACAGCTTACAGTTCAGTCCATGTTCTGAGAACTCTGAGTCCCAGAGCATGCTGACCTACAAAACAACCAAGAAGGTACTGCATGTTTTATAATTGTAACCAAACTTCACTTTCACTATGATTACAGTTCAAGGATATTCAATTAAAGAAAAAAAAGGATAGATCTGATCAGATATAAAGCTCCCGCCACTTAATATTCCATATCTGCGAACTATATATTTCTTATATTTACATACATCCAAAATCTTTAAAAATTGTCATATAAACTGCGCACCATGCAATGGAATCTCGGTATTTTTATTTGCATTCCAATTGTCGTCTTGGACTAAACTTTTCTAAAATAATTAATTAATAACCCATAAATTATACAAAGTTTTTACAGCTACCTGATAGAAAGTTGTACACTATATATGGATTTGCTTTTCGATTTTCCGGTTTGCATCATAAAAATTAAAAACTTTCGACAACTCCAATAAAATTTTATCTATTGATTATCTCTTTTGGCGTTTTGCTCTTACGTTTATCGTTTTCTATTCATTTATTAGGTTTTTTGTCACAGCATAGACTATAAGGTTAATTTATGTTAAAATTATGGGCAATAATTTCTAATTAAGCCACTGCAGCCCAGTTTAAACTCATCTCATTCATAGCCAATTACTTTTCTATATATTTCTAGCAATTCAGGATTGTCAATTGCATAAACGGAAGTACGTTACATAGAGGAGTTGTTCAAATTTGTGGTTTGATGTTTGTTGCACCCAACTGGAAAAGCAGTCGGTTGGTTCTTTTAGGCTGAAAACAGTCACATTTCATTTGGAGCGGCAGTTAAACACTTTGAAAAATTATTGAACGGAGCATTTACTCAACATATCGTCGATGAACTTAAAATAGCAGAGCTGCAGAAGCTGCAAGGGTGCAGACAGTAAACTAATATATTTCATGGAAATCAGCGGCTATTAATTAAATTTTCAACCTGAACATCCAACCACACTCAAACATAAAATTATTTAAAACCAAAATTAAAACTTTTACAAAATGCTTATGCAGCTCTTAGAAATTTGTCGTCTCAGTTTTGTTTCATTAATTCTGAAATGTACGAAAAACGCATTAAACAAATAACACGCAGCAATAAAGAAAGTTACATGTAAGTAAACATTTGCCAGTTAAAATTTAAAAAACCATCATACAAATAGCAAACCATCCACAGTTGCCGTCCATAGGCGCCTGCTCTGCTACTTGCAACTGGCCACCGAACAGAGGCACAGGCACGGGCAGAGGCACGGGCAGAGTCAGAGGCACAAAAACAACACACATCAGGTTTCCGTTTCGAAATTTTATTAGCATGTTTTTATTTTTTGCCTAAAGATGACCCAACAACAACAACAGCACACAAAAACAAAAACCAAAAATTGAAAAAAATATTTATGACTTTTGCGGTTACCCGAAACAATGCAGAGAGACTCCGTACGCGTTTCTTCTGCCCATTCGTTCGTATACAGAAATTTGCTTAATAACTTTTAAAGCTTTTTAAATTGAATTTCTCATCATCGATTTATGACTTCTCGTTTTCCCTTTCTTTTATTATTTTTTGTTTACTTTTTTTTTTTCTTTTTTAACTTGTTTCCCATTTTGGCTGTTGGCTACTTAATTGACCATAAAAGTGTCTTCATTAATTTGTTGTTTCACTCTTTGGTTAAGTTATGAGTAAACCCCTATGAAATTTTTAATTAACATTTTCAGCAAAACAGAATGCTTCATGTTTAGGTATCTTGCATTAATTTCACACACACACATGTGTGTGTGTGTACGTGTGAGTTTCTGTTTTCATTTTAGAGATTTTTTTTTTTGTTTTTGTTTTTTGATTTTGTGACTTTTTTGTCGGCATCCTTTCGCATCAGTGGGCTATAAACTTATGCAAAATCACGCAGCACAAATGTGACTATTTACACAAAATGCACTCCAGGCTCGGCTCGTTTACTTGCATATCATACACATACACAAACACACACACACCAACGCACACACATCATCGCATAAGTATCGTCCGTGTTCACATTTATTTACTTTCGTGCATATGAAAACCCACAACATAAAATAATGAAACAACAAAAACAAAACAAAAAAAACAAATAAACACATACTCTTCGTCGTATAATAAAAATAAATAATAATAACAAAAGCGCAAGACAAAAAAAAAAAAAACAAATTAAAAACTGAAAAAAACAAACCTTTTAAAATTTTTAAAATGCTTTCTGAGCACGTTTCATGTTGCCTGCCTGCGAGTAGCGGTGAGTTGCTGGCGATTTCGTGTTGTCGTTGCCTGCGACGCGATTGGCACGGCTCCAATGGCACACCCGCATACCCAGCGAACAAGCGAACCAAGCGAACCAAACGACGAAACGGCAACGGTAGAAATAATAAAAATACACGTATGAAACCATACGCATAAACACATGGACACGCACACACACAAACACACATACTTTTGCACGCTTTGAGTTTGCTTTACGTTTTGCACTTGTGTCCTTTGGCTTATTTCTTCTATGCAATAAAAATTCATTTTCAAATATTTTTCAGCTTTTTCGCCGCTTAAATGTCATCGTGCAGCAATCGTCACATCAGCAGTTTTATGCGCAGTGTAGCATGCGGAAGCGATTACCTCGCCAATCAATTCTCGTTATGACTCTGACGTCTTCAATATTAAAGCAAATATTGAAAAAGAAAATATTTTTATTTATTACAAAAATAGAAAAATCTGTACAATGCAGACGAAGAAAGACATTAATATTCTTAACCAATACACAACATATGTACATATATAAATACATGAAACGGCACACAATACTTCAACTTCAACTGCAACTTGAAAACAAAACCAAAAATGGAAAAAGTTTCCTTACTCGTTACATGCCCTTTAAACCGACACTGCGGCACATTCACACTTGCCTTTGGCGCGGATAATCATTGTCATCTAAGCAAATTGCCGAAGCAGACTCTAAGTCTAGGGTTCCCCTCAAATGGCACACAATCAATACAATGAGCCTGGCATGGCATGACATGGCAGCATGGCAAAGCTCGGCTTGGCTTGACTTGGTTTGGCTTAGACGCCAACGCGATTTAAATATAACCACTGGCTGCGAAATTAGTTAATTCGCTTTTGAGATTCGGATTTGGATTTGAATTTGCGATTGCAGTCGCAAGTGACACGAAAAGTCAAGAAAATTAGCGCAACGAGGCGCAAGACTCACCTGATCGCGCGCCAACTGGAACCACGTTTTGATGATCAGCGCCAAGCGTGTATCGTGATAGTTTTTCGTTGTCTTGACGCTAATGAAAATGTCATCGAGTTCAGTGATCGGCGGCTGCGGCGTCGCAGTCACGGCACGCTGCGACAGATCATGCAGCAGCTCGCCGTTGCGACTGCGCCGTGCGACCTCGTTGAGCAGCGCCGCCGTTGGCCGTTCGGAGACCTCAATGTCGGAGAAATTGAAGCTGCGTATGTCCTTGCGTATGATCACCGTCGTCTGCTGCGGCACCGGCTGATGTGCGTGCGTGGGGGCTGATGCCGATGCACCTGCCAATGGTGGCTGCGATGACGTGTACTCGGCCAGCAGCTGCATTTGTTTGCGTGCCTCTGCCTGTTGTTTCGCATCGTCACTGTCGTTCTTCTTCTTGTTGTTATTATTTTCATTGTTGTTGTTGTTGTTGTTGTTGCTGTTGCTGTTGCTATTAGTGTTGCTGACTGTTTGACTATTGCCATATTGCAGCAATTTAAACTGCGTATTGTGGGGTTGTATTTCGTTCGTCTCGAGTTCATTGGCTTCACTCTGTGCGAAACTGAAATGTTGCTGTGACGAGGGCTGCGAAAAAATAAACAAAATAGCATGCACATAAGATAAGACATTTAAACTGAAAGAAAAAAACATAGCAGCTTACATTGCTAAAAGCTTAAAACTGATAATAATCATGAAAGAGAAACTTAAAAATGCCGCACTTTGAGTGAACTTAAGCTCAACGAAAATCAAACCATTAAATCAAAATAATCACTCACAAGAACAATGTAAATTTGTTTTGAAGAAACCAAAGACATGCATCTCGCTTGCACTCATTATGCATGTACAGGCGCTCATCGCAATGCGCATGCTCACTATACGCCGCAGGTACTTTTCACAATGCAAACAAAAAGAAACAACAACAAGAACCACACAATGCCATAAACAAATAAGCAAATAAACAAACACAACGAAATGAAATGAAATGAAACGAAACGAATGAAGAACAAATAGAAACCATTGGCGGTGAGTCGTCGATGACTGTTGTTGTTGTTGTTGCTGCAGTTGTTGCTTCTGCTGCTGCGCATTGCGTGGAATGCCAAGAAGCATATTTTTGTTCAACGCGTTGACAAGCTCTCGATTAATTTCCACTGATAACAGGTTCATTTCTTTTCTTTTCATTTCATTTCATTTCATTTCGTTTTCTCTCTTCACGTCTCCACGTTGCCTTTTATTTGTTTGCATTGTTTGTTTTGTTTGCTCGGGCGCAGTTCGGTGTTCACTGCGCCTTCAGAAGAAGACGCGGCTGCGCAACAAAACTCAGCTCAGCACATTTTTTATGTTCTCTGTGCTTTTGATGCGTTTTCTTTGCGCTGCTTTGATTGAATTCAGCTGATAGCTATTAGCTCTGTTAATTTATTCTTCATTCGAAGCATTCTCCATTCAATTTTGTTATCCGAATTTATAGGTCAAATTACAACGGTTTTTTTTATATACACCTTTTGTGGGGCATTCCTTAAGGCTTTTTGTGTAATAATTGGCAAAGGCTGAATTTTTTAAGCTGCTGTTTGCTTTAAAATTTCAATTAAGTTTATTAATATTGTGTTATTGAACTCTAATATTCTGACAACTAACAGCTGAAGAACCTTACCGAACACCACCCACAAGCGATCTTATCAGATAGAACAATTTGTAGTACACTCTTATATGATAAATATGAACAGAATCGGATTTCTCCTTCTTTCTTAATGTGAACAAATTCTTATTCATAAGCAGATTTAGTCTTCCTAAGGGTCTTTCTACTTATCTAAGCTAGAGAGACACAAAAGCCTATTTTTCAAACTAAACTCTTAAAATATTTAAATTAAAATATAAAAAAATTTAATTCAATGGTGCAAAAGGCAGCCAGTTTTAAGAACTATAAAGAAACACCTTTCGTACTAATGAGGCAATCTAAAACATGCGAATCATAAAGCATGCTCCCCCACCTTTCCTATTGTTTATTGATCAATTTTCGCTGAAAAGCGCTTAGGTTAACGAGAGCCATTAATTTTAATGACGTTTTGCATTACGTTTTGCTAATTAATTTAAAACATTATTTTTTAATTACAAGCAAAAACTTTTACTCATTGCCATTGTTGTTGTGTTCATTCGTGTTACTGTTGACCCGCTTTCAAATAAAATTTCACGGCACGACAAAGCAAAATTAAAGTTTTGCGCAAAAGTATAAAAAAAAATAAAACAAAAAAAAAAAAAAACCTAACAAACAAAACATGGCTAAGAGTCTACGTTAAGGGTAAAAAAAACAGAAACGTTTATTAAATAGTTGTGGCAAAAAAAAAAAAAAAACGAAAAAAAGCAAAAAAGATAAAAACAAAATATAATTTAATGTTTACGAACACTTGACACAATAGGGAAGAGCCGCTTATTTGCCTTGCCTACGGCATGAGCAGCAAACTTGGCTGAAAATTGCATTTACACCTGCTCCATACAGTTCGCCTTCGTAGCACTCGTGCAGCACTCAAGAGCCGTGCTGATCATTAAACGAACAGACGAATGGGCAAACGAACGAACGAACGAACGAACTAACGAACGGGCGACTGGCTACGGAAGCTGTTTGCCTAACACTCTGCGCCCTTAGAGCCAACTGAGCAGCACAGCGACACGACGAACATCCAATCTAGCGACCAACCAAGCGACCAACGAAGCGACCAAACGCTTTCCATCCTATTCAGTTTTGCCGAATATCGATGGAACTGCTGAGCGCTGCCGCTGATCGTGCCGCAATAAAAATGTATGAGTCGCTATCAACGAGACAATATCGTGTGAAGAAATATAAACAATAACAACAATAACAACAATGCTAACGACCACAGCGATGATGACGGCAAAGACGTTCATGGGGACGGGGACGGGGGACGGCAAAGGTGATGAAGATGGAGATGGTAGTAGCCAAGAGCAAACGACTTTGATGACAATGAAGAAGCAGACGTTGGCAGTTGTTGGCTGTCGACTGTCGGCGAGTAGGAGCCAAAGTGCCGATGCAGTGGCAACAATAATAAAAATATAAGAGAAAATGATTCCATTTAAACGGCGCATATCAAATCAGTTGCTCGCAGTAGAAGCAGGCAAAGTGCCGGCGCGGAGGCAGCAGGCAGCGGAGTGTGTCGAAGATGTAGTGAAAACATGTTAAACGCTCATAAACAATGCTTGACGTCGGAGCTCCCCATTCAGATATTGTGTAGCGGTCACTCAGCATTGTTTGGTAGTCTATTTAGGCTTTTCTACTTCTTCGTCTTCTTCTTCTTCTTTCTCCTCAGTATCCATCTTGACCTGCTCTCAACTCACGCTGTATGTGCCTATTTGAATAATTATGTAGTGCAGGTTTTTATGCAAAGCGGAAACACTCGGAGCTGTTAACTGGTTCAAGAGTTACTCGACTATGCTTGTGTAAGCAGATTTGGATGGTGGAAGCGCAAAGCAATTGTAATGAGCTTCCTGCATTTTTTAATTATTTCTAAATTACGTACTTTAGTCAGTTTCAACACTACTAAGCTTTGCTTCTAATGGTAAGAAATAATTTAATGGAATGAATTGTACAACAATTTTTGGAACTCTCAAGAACTCAAATGTATTTCCAAGACTCGGAATGGCAGTTGCCCAAACTCTTTTAATGGCCTAAACAAGAATTTATATTTATCTTTTAGATTGTTTTGAAAGGAATGATTACATGAATAATAAATACAAATATTCAAAATAAATTCAGTATTTATTAGATGCTAATTTTTACTACTAAAGGCAATTTCAAAGCTCCGTAACTGGCAAATGTTTACAAATAATCGATGTGGCGCCTTTTGACAAACACTTGCACTTGGTTTGATAATCAAACAAACATAAACAAACACGAATACGACTCACGCAGTAGACATGCTACAAACATCGTACCATACAAGACCCCATGCCAAAATCAAAAACAACAACAAAAACATAGAACAAAAAACCCCAAGCCAAAGTCTGTGCTCATGCCCACGCTCGCCTGCGTCAATGTCGTCTGTGTTTTTTAAGCCGAATTACGCAAACGTGTTTAAACTTTCAATAGATATTTTTAGCCTCGCAGAACCAAGTCAGCACAGGCGCAATGTTTAATGCGGCCTCAAGTGCAGCTAAGCAAATGAAAGGAATGGCATTGCACTAAGTGGTTTGGGCAAAACAAGTCGCGCATTGAATTGTGATTTGCATTTCGCATTAGGCTGCGGAGCGGACTGCTGCCCCGCGCCGAGAGACACGTGTTCAGTCGCGAGTTCACGAATGGGGGCCAATAACAGAAAAGAACAAAAATTAATCAAATTAAATCACATCGAATTACATTTCACGCCTGCGCATGTCAAACACCCTCACGGCATGTTTTGAAAGTAAATAAAATGTGGTGAATAGATTGAATGCCAAGATTGCAGTGGAGTGATTTTGTTTAACTGCTAAGTGGAACTCTTGTGGCAAATTATTACTTGAACTGTGAACCAGGATTGGCACAGGAACTTGTTGTATGGTATATGGGAAACAATCAGCATAGGTTAATTGTACTCTCGGTTAAGTCACAAATATTAAGCATAGTAGCCAAAAACTAAGCATTACAATGAATAAATTACAAAGCATACTAAAGATGGAGGAGGCTAAAGGAGGAATACGCATGATCATATATAACTAACCACACACGAATGTGGCACAGCTCTATCCTATATGATTTACTAATCAATAATCAACTAACTTTTTGTATATGTGTTTTTTCCTATTACTATTGCGCCAGACATCTAAATAAATAAAAGAAAGTCAAGCCCCGAGTTACACTTAGCAGAAGTATCACTTATATAGAAAGAAAAATATTAACCTAATATGATGCCTAGCTCGGGCAGAGCTATATTTCTATATACAAACACGTAGAATAGAAAACTATCCTTATGCATAATAATTCATAACAACCTCCGTTGAGACCATCTTTCAGATTCTCAAATACCCCCAACGGAGTTCGTTGTTCTTTGTTGCCGCCTAATCTTTATGAAGGACAAGTGTACATATGCGATCTATTGGAATATGAGAACAATTGAAACGAACACATTTGAATTTTGACAAATGAATAAACTGTCATCGAGGAGAGCACACAACAATTGCGTGAAGATGAAGTCTAAACATATGCGAGTATATGTGCATTCGTATATACCCGAATGTTCGTAAGTTGGGTAGATATGTGCGTCGGATATGTAGTCAGAGGAACCTGCCGCCAAATGTCGAGTTACTTATTCTGACAGCTTCACACTTGTAATACTCAATACGCACACGAAAGCCGTCAAAGCGTAGCGAAATGATCCGCAAGCAGCCACAGCCGAGCACATGAGGGCTCTAGGAACGGGCGAACGCGAACTGTGTGTGCTCATTAGACAGATGATTAATAAGTTTATAAACATTTTCGTGTCAATTAATAAAATACCAAAACAAGAAATAAATCGTGGTTACTCGAGGTTGTCTTCCACTGAGTGGCTGCGGTGTGAAGAAAGGCGTTTGATTGCGCCCCTACTTATCTCTATCTCTCTCTCTCTCTCTCTCCCCCTCATTCTTTCCTTTCATAAAGTATATCTTTTTGTAATCTCAGGTTTGAGGTTTGTTAAGCGCTAATTTGGAACGCTGTGCAGGGCTGCCGCTTAATTTCAAGATTAATGATTATTTTGCTCATTTGTTAAATGAACAGAAATCAAAAATTTCACCATTTAAATGTGAGGAGTCGAAATGGAACAACATAAATCTTTGTCCAATTCTTTCATTAATAAATGCAACATTTAAATTTTCAAATCAAATTCGATTCAAACAAAGACCAAACTTAATTTGAGTAACACACATACACACACACACACACACATTCACAGATACAACACGCATTCACTCACAGATATTCTGAGTATTCTTCTCTATGCGTTAAAACGGTTTTAATTCCCAACGCCTGCTGCTGCGTTGCTGCTGATGTGCTTGGCTGTGTTGTGTTGTGCTGCGGAGGGACGCACAGAAGTTAGATGAAGCAACGACTTAGAGAAGAAAAATCTCCATTAAATGCCGTTTAACAATTTTATCCATGAGATACAAATCTCTGATAAGATAGAATATCAAAAATGATGCTCGGCTGTTGTTGTTTGTTAATAAACTCTTTTGCCTCGCTCAATTAAGCCGCTAAAAGTCTTACGCCGGTGGTCGTCTACGCTTGCACCTACGGCTCCCCTTCGACGAGATGCCATGCGCTGCCATACCATGGCTAGCATCTTGGAACTTACTCAAATCACCTTAGCTTGGCTTGACTGCGTCTGACTCGGCTTGACTTGACTTGACTCGACTCGACTCGACTCGACTTCACTTGACTTGACTTGACTTGGCTACTATGCTGCGCGTTTTTATCGCATCGTACAAGCACTTTGTGCAGCTTAATGTCAACGACTGTGGCAAAAGAATGGCCAAAACCAGAGGCAGAGTTAGCCAGCGCAGACCGCAGAGCAATCGACAACAACACACAATAAAAAAACAAAAGAAGACTTGGTAGGAGTTTTACAAAATTTTACTGCATTTGCTTTGCTGCTGCTGCTGATTATTTGCGCTTGATTTCAATGTCTCACTCGACTGTTGGCTGTCGACTGTCGTCTGCTTCTTCGTCTTCGCTGTCGCCATCAGCGCTTCTTCGTCTTCGTCGTCCATGTGAAAATCATTGTCAACAGGACTTTTGCTGCCTTTCGGTATGACTGCAAGAGTGAGTGAGTGAGTGAGTGAGTGACTGCCTGCATGTTGTAGTGACTGACTGATGTACTGTCTACCTGTCTGCTGGTGTGTGCGTGTATCTGTGCATCTGTGTATGTGTGTGACTGACTGCGATTGCGATTGCATCCACTTGCCTCATGTGCTGCATTGCGCACTTGTCATGGGAAATGTTGTAACTATTCGTATGCAGTTAAATGCTTCCTTACAGCACCACAGAGATGCACCTGCCTGACAACAACAACAACAACAACAACCACAGAGACATACATACATACATCCAATGCCGTCGTTGTCGCCATCGTCACCGCCTTCGTCTTCGTGGTCGTCGTCATCGTCATCGTCGTCATCGTCGTGGTCGTCGCTGCCACAACAGCCGCTTGTCAAGTCACTTTCAATCAGTTTCAACTTATTTGCATCTGAATTCCGTTTAGACATGCAAGCGGAGTCCTCGCAGTCTTCGTCGTCGTGATCGGTTCGTTAAAATTTGATTTCGTTGTTCTTATTGACATTCAGTTAGTTTAGCTTATTGTATTTTTATTTTGTTTTTTGTTCTCTTTTACCGGAAAATATATTTCGTTGTATTTTTGTGTTGTCTGTTTTGGTTTTTTTTTTTCTTATTTGTATTTTATTTCTCATGGGCAATCAATCAGAAATGTCGCATTGTCTGGCACGCTTCGACTCAAACAATAAAAACTAGCGTGCGATAATAAATAATAATTTCATATGTCAATGGAATACATAAAGATAGAATCTCAAAACAAATGACATTGAATAATATAATATGCTAGACCAAACCGCTTCGCTGTTGCTTCTCAAAGTTGAGTTTGGCGATTAAAGAATGAATTTTCAGTTGGACTTATACACTGAAATAAATCGCAGTAGTCCGAAGTTGAAAAACAGTCAAATCAATTGTCAGTGTTGTTTTGCTATTCCAAGATCTCAAAACTAAGAAAGCAAATAAAAGTATTGTTTTGAGATAAAGTGAAACAAAAACTATAACCAAAAATGTGAAATCATCTTCCATTCAAACAAAATAATATTTACAAAAATACTCAAAAAATGTATTTGTTGTACTTCCATATCTAATGGGCATTATCTTGTACTTTAATTTTGTATTTTATTTGTTCAGTTCAAAATATAATAAGTCTTCAAAACAAATAACCCTACCCAATTAAATCTTGCAATCAGTTAATATAATTGTAAGTGTCAAAAATAAATAATTATGACACCATCGAACGTATGTACATACATATAAATATATGTACATTGATTCACAAAGCAAATTGAACAATATTAACAAATTAACAAAAGCAAAAACATGAAAAAGCCAACGCCTGCCAAAAGCAAACTGTTGCCTCAGCTTGGGGTGAGCTTTATTTGCTGAAATACACAATAATTCTTGAAAATTAGTTTTGCACAATAACAACAACAACAATAATGAAAATAAAAAGCAAAACAGCAAGCAAAAAATTTAATTTTTTCAAATCAACAAAACCGAAAACAAAAAAAAAATGCTTAACAAAAACAATTCATTAAAAGAAACCCAAGAAGTATAAAAAACCCAAAATCTTTGTACGTTATGCAGTTTCATTGTAAAACAAAAAAAAAAAACAACAACAAACAATAAGAAAAGCACAGTTGAGTTGCACAAGTCAGAGAACCCATAGAATATTTGCGCAACATTCGCTCAAAACATCTTGGAGTTGTTTTTATTTTTATTCTTTTTTCGTATATCATTCACGTTGTTAGCACGTGCATTAAGCACTCAACTCAACTGAACTCAACTCGATTCAACTCAACTCTACTTGTCGAAACGACCCGAAGAGTCAATGCTCAAAACTCAACCCAACCCAAACCAACTCTGCTCAATTTGCAACATGACATTCTGCAGTGCATCTCACTAATTTCTGGGAAGTTTCCGTTGTGAACAGTGCGCACAGAACAAAGCACAATAATAACAACAAGACCAATAAACAAATGAATAAAATAGCATAAAGTTTTAATTACAACTAAAGTTGCCCTGCACTGGCCTGCACCGCGTTGGCTTGCGTTTGAGTTTGTGGTTTTGCAGCCATGCACATTTTTATTGTTGTTGGCCGAACGCGGTGTGTGGGCAGCAGCGAAGAACTCAACACAGCCAAACTCAACTATTTTTTTGCCTTTACAGCAAATTTTGCTTGTTGCTGCTGTTGTTGCTTATTTAACTGTTTACAGTTAAATTCTCTTGTTGTTCTTGTTCTTATTTACTTTTGGTTTTTGCAACTGTTGCATAAATTATTCAATTTCAATCATTTTCGTTGAAACTCAACTCAGCTGAACTGAATTGAGTTCATTTATGCTTTGTGCTGTCGTTGACGTTGTGGACGATGTTGTTTTTGTTTTTGTTTCTGTTTTCGTTTATGGTTTATTTGCTTAAGATTTAACTGCGGCGATTAATCATACGCAATGTTAAGCCAATATTAACATTGACTATATTATTACATGTCTGTAGGTTTGTTGTTCTCTTGTTGCTGTTTGTATGCATATTCGTTTTTGCAACGTGTTGAAAATATAAAATTCATCATATTTATGCCTTTGCACTCGTATTTCGTATTGCGCACGCGTTTATTTGTTTGATGTCGGCGCTTCGATAATGATTTGTAAACTAAGGTCGCTCTAAATCAACGAATACATTGAAAATGCCGCAGCAGTTGTCAGTGAACATGAATCATACATTAATGGGAAAAATAATTTTGCTCGAAACTGTCATCAAAGAAAAGCATTCATAGTGATTATTAAACCTATTCCAAGTTCAAAGAACAGCAATTTAGTTTTACTCATACATTAAACGAAAATTAGGGAACACTGAATTGAGTGCTGAACTTAGCACATCAAAACTGAGTCAGACAAAAAAAATGCCACACACCCATATAGCGCGTCCACCTCAGACACACACCTCCCTAACATAATAAATATGAAACAACTCGTATATTGGAGAGTTGAAAAAGTTTTTCCCACTTGTGAACAGCAGCTCCAACGTTAGAAGGTTAAAGGTTGATACATTTAAGCCGAATATAGACATAAACTTAGCCGTCATATAAGACGATACACGACACGGAATATGTTATATTATTACAAAACAATGGATCGATTCGGAAATAACCTTAAAAGACGGGTCGTTCTTTCGCCGTGACAATCGGTCATCAAAAACTTTCTGTCCACTCTGTCCAATTCGTTTAACAATCACGCAGAGCCAATCAATAGGGCACGTGCTGCGAACTATATAAGGTAGCAATCGAGAGAACAGTCCGGAAAAAGCTTTATCGGTCAGGCCTCAATCACATCCGTTTGCAATACCTACTTAACAGCATCTGAAACTGATGCATTATATTTATTTATCTTCATGAGCTGCGAGTGCTTATTGTTAAATTATAACTCATTATCATTGGTTCCTCTGGATATGTTTTAGCGCCAAGTAACACTTTTTCGTCTTTCTAATGGCATAAGACGTTGCTGCATACAGTTTGGAACAAGAGACAGAGACTCAGACTATAGTTTGCCAGACAAGAAAGAAAAACCATTTATGCATAAGAAATTTTGTGCCAAGCAGCCTCACGAAGGTGACGTCGTATATAAAAAGTATCTCAGCGGAGCATTGTAAGCTGATGCGCGCTTATCTCATGTGAGGCTTATCAGCGATATCCAACAAAAAAAAAAAAAAAAAACAGAAAAGAACCAAAAGTAAATAAAGAGAAACCAAAAACACAATAAGCGATGTGTAAGATTAGCACTTAATATTTCATTACAAGTCGAAAAACTGCATTCGACAACGCTGTCAGGAGTGTTGCAAGGTCTCAGAGAGCAACCCCAGGCAGAAACGATAATATTAACAACAAAATGAACACGATTACTAAAAATAAAAAAAAAAAAAAAAGAACCTTAAAATTATGCATGCTGAAAGCTTTGGCGACGCACTGCCGACGGCGACACAAGAAACAAAAAACACACAAGAAAAAAAAAACATGCAAAATTATTTAAAAACAAAAGGAAGCAAATAAATGAAGCAAGCAAAGGCAATGTTAAACTGTTGAGTGCCTGAACGACTGAACGCATGTGCACAGCTGCAAAATGTATCGAATCAAATTTGCAACAACAAAAACAATAAGAGCAACAACAAAAATTCTATAAAATATCATAAAAAAGACAAAAGCATGTTGATTTATGAAATTGCACTTAGGCTAAATTCGAAACAAAAATGGCAACATGAAAACAGAGAGGACAGAACCCAAAGCACTCACTCGCCAACTGACTGACTGACTGACGCAATGGAATTGAACTGAACTGAACTAAACGGAACTGAACTGAAACGAAGGGACAGTTGGACGACGCAGCGTTGTAGGGTTGACTTTGCATAAACGTTGGCATAACATTTGTGTGAGTATAATAATGCATGCCGTGGAGGAACAACGCCTGCGTATGACAATTTCTGCTTATCTGATTTGGAGCAGACGCAGCCACAGCCACATCAGCAACAACAGCAAACACTAACAACAACAATAGTTGTGCAGCATAAATTTGCATACACCCACACGCAAGTCATCGAGACCAGCGAGGCCATGGAGACACAAGGCAAGCCACGTTAAGTGTGGGTTTTGGCTGTGTGTAGACGACGTATGTAGATGCTCACATTGCACTTGGTGGGTACTTGACTTACCTGCAACATGTCAGGATAACCGTAGGTGCTCTGATAGAGCAGCAATGTCATGTAGACGACAGCCACGGCGAGTGTCATTGCTTGCAGTGTGCGTTTGTAGCGTTGCGGCAGCGACAGCAGGAAAAAGCTCATCATTTGTATCGCTACGATTTGTCCTTAACCTTAACCGCTGGACAGCTGCATCAGGATAACGGAACAACGCAACAAGGCTCAGTTGTTTGAAAACACTTTCAATGAATTTTTTCTTAACCACATAAGAATGATCTCTTTTCAATTTGTTTAATAGTAAAATATATTTAAGTATTTCTTTGTACTATATGTACTTCCTTTGCATTTCTCTCACACACTTCGAATAAAACTGCACAAACGTATCGAAAAAACTAAGCGTTAAGGCTTGTTTTGTTTAATGTCGACACTTATTGGCCAACGTTAGTTATTAAAATTATATAAAAAATGAAACGCGCGCGCAAGCGTCTACCAGCGTCCGACGTTCACCGAGTATTCGTTGCGACTGTTGCACAGTGTGCGTCGTTATTCAATTCAAGCCACATATGCTCAGTAAGCTGTACTCGACGCGACTCAACTTAGCTCAATTCCAACAAATAACGTAAGCAAAACAAAAAACTGAAATACGTGCGCATTGCTCCAATTGGAAGCCACTCGCGCTGCAACCGGCTTAGCGCGTGTGAGTGAGACAAGTAGTGTCGATTACAACTGCAGTTTTCCAATAAGAGCACTGAGCGATCTCTCTGCAATATGGTACTCCCTCTTACGAAGAGAGAGTCGATTTCCATATAAATTATTCTCTCTCCAGTTCATATTTTGTTATTATGGTCGACTTGTTTCAGTTTGATACCCTACACATAGCACCTAGCGTGTGCGTTGCATGTTGTATTTCTTACTATGGAATCATTATTCATTAATCTCAAGTTTTAAAGAAATAGTTATGCAAAAGAAATCGAAACGTCTTAATAAATTGTGTAGGTTTAAAAAACTAGACAAAGGTGAGAAACTTTAATTCTACTTTTCTCAAGGTAATTGTAAACACAAAATTTAGATCTAATCTGGAAGGTGAGTTTAACTAGGGACCTATGGAGTTTTCAATAGAAAATTTGAAATATACGATTGATTTTTGCAAGAACGGTTTTATAGTAGGAATGCCCCTTGACAACGATTCACACCTTAGGAATCTATGAGCTAACTTAGCGAAGTGAGGACTATATTTGAGAAAAAAATGATTCAAAGCCATTAAACAATCACAATCAGATTAAGTCTGCATGACTGAAGATCTCCTATAAGTAACCAAAAGCTAATATTTTAGAGATCTTTCTTCGCATTGGACAGAAACCTCAGCTCTTTCAAGACTCTCTCTTGTTTTTGTTGGAACTATGCGCAACATAACTGGGAGTATGAATCGGTGCTGCCGCAACTGATGATTATGTTTCTCTCGATTCGTTCACCAGAGTGTGCTCATCGCTCGCTCCCAGAAGTCGCTTGTTTGGTTTTGTTGTTTGTATTATGGCGCTCGCCGCTCATTGCCCGTTTAACGAGTTTCGTTTAATTTTTCGTGTTATATTTGTTGATTTGTTAGTTCCGCCTCGGCATGTGCCAGTAGCAAAAGGGTTTTTTAATGTGCAATCCTTAAGATAACGGCGTAGCATATTGGTGCATTGTTGAGTTACAGAAACAAGATGATTGAATTAAATTATGTTCATTATTGTGGCTAAAAACTTTAGTTGGTTTTTTCATGGCTAATCTTTTATTTGTTTAAGGGATTACCTTGAACTAGAACAAAGTACATTAAATCTGAAGCTTCCTAAACACAATCGGTGAGAAGCCGTCTTGGATAGACATATTCTCTTCTATAACAACTTATATCCTTGTAAATCATTTTCGGACTTGAGTCCTTCATTTCAAAATTCAAGTTGCTTGTAGGATCAAAAACGTATATACACCTAGAATATCCTAACAAAATTCGTATCCCGCCAAAATTTTTACTCCATAGAAAGTGGTTCCCAAAAATTATAAACCACTAAATAAATGATGTATCATTTTAGAATAGTTCCGAAAAAGATTCATATAAATTATGAACAATATAATAAATAATAAAAATAAAATATCAAAATTATTTTTATATAACAAAGGGGCACATACATTACGAATACTTGTATCGTAGGCATAGTTCTTTCAATCCTTATCTGTAGAAATACATAAAAGGATCGCAGGCAATTTAAATAAGGACAAACGCAAACTACAACAAACAAACCTACGACCCCTTTCAACTTCATAAATAAATAATAAACAAACGAAAAAGAATTGTAGAAAAAATAATGAAGGAAAAACGCCTTCACTCCTTATATGCAAAATGATGCGACTCGAAGGCATAGACCCAGACGGCTATTCAGGTAAGGAAACCCCAATAAAAGGACAACATATCAACATGCAATATTTTCGTGCATAACAATGAAGATGCACATTTGCACTGCGCTGCATTGCGATGCGTTGTGTTACCCATAAAAGATACGAATGTAATCCCACACGCAGCCACACAACGCACCAGCCATGTGTGGACCATTGCAGGCACTCATATTCTATTTGGTGCATGTGTGCGAGTACTCCGCACATACGGCGAAGGGAGCGAACAGCGACCGTATTTAAAATGTTTGCCCTATCTGCTACGCCTTGCCGTTTGCGATGTCATTGTTGTTGCTGTGGTTGCTGTTGCTGCTGTTGTTGTCCTCGCATATTCGTTCGCTTTCGCAACGTCGACAGACAATTCCATTAAAAGTTGTACTCTGTCACTTTGCGTTAACTTATCTTAAGCTTGTATGCGATCGCATTTTTATTGTCGCCATTGTTTGCACTGCACAACGCAACACACCACTCACCACACAGCACACAGCACACAACACTTGCCTCTCCACGCGCTCTTCACCACTTGTCTGCTGCACCACATCATCATCATCATCAACATCACATTGCTCCTGCACTCATTCGTTCGGCCAACGGCGCTGGTGCGTTGTGCCTCAGATGCACTGCACGTGGAAAGACGTCGGTACACAATTGTCGCATGACTTTTCTCTTGCATTTTTCCGCCTGCTGCTGCTGCTGCTGCTGCTGTCATATTCCGTATTTGCGGCAGCGATGACAAACCAACGAACAGTCTTTGGCGATCTGCGTTTGCGACGGCAACCCACTCAATTGCTGTGGCTGCCCACCTCTGCCAACTAACTTCAACATTTTTTTTATTTATTGTCTTCGTTTTTTTTTTATTTGGTTTTGCTGCCACAGCCACAGCTGCTGCCTACAAGCAAACAACAACAACAAAGAGCAGAACATACACACACATATGCTATCTGCAACTCGGGATCTTGTTTACTGTCCCTTTGTGCGCCTTTCGCCTTTTTGGAGCGTAAGTAAGACCGAAAGCAAGAACAACTTCGAAGTAAGCTTCGACGTCAGCATCGGCGTCAGCGTTAACATCAGCGTCGCCGTCGGCGTCAAAGCTGTACTTCATTGCTTACTTTAAATGTGCAGTTTTGTAGTTATGTATGTGTGTGCAGCTCGTACCTTTTCGCTTTTGCGTCTGTGTCGCATTTCTCTCATTCACCTCCGCCTGCCTGCCAGTTTGCCAGTGTTGTAGTCTGTCGTTCGGTCTCTGCCTGGTTAGGCATGTGCCACAATAGCTGCCGTTGCTTTGTTGGTGCCACAATTTAAGTTGACCAAATTCAACATTTTTATTTTTTAACGCTAACCTTGTTAGGATGTTGAACGAAAGGCGTTACAACAGCTACACACAAAGAAAACGCAAGATTGACTTTTGAAAAAGTTTTATTCTGGATTTGGCACACGAAATGCATGTTGGAGAACAATCAGATGGTTAAATCTAAAACTTCGATTTCGGCTAAAGTATAATTTAGAATTTTTTATATATTAGGCCTTACTATCTTTTAAGCATATTTTCTGCACTTTTTGAGATTAGAAAAAAAAACGTATACATAATAGATCAAAATATCCCACATGGTAAAAATTGCGCCGACCGCTCCAGCTTAAAGACATATAAAATGTCTATAATAGTTACTTCTCTCATTTCCTTACATTTTTCATAATATGCATTAAGTTGAAAATAATAGCATATAAACTAAACATTTAACTTATCAAAAACTTTTCGAGTGAACCTACCGCAGCCCAAATTTTCGTTCATTGTGTGGGTTTTAGTTTGAAATTTCTGCAAAAGAAAAAATAAAACTAGTAGACGTCGCCTAACTAGAAAAAACAATAAAAAAAAAATTTAACTCTTTACCACACATTTCAGAACAAGTTTGTTAGGCAAACGTGGTAAGTACTTCATGACGCCGTCGCTTGCCACGCTTCACGGACAGACTGTCGCCTGGGCGAGTAATAATGAAATCAAGCAGGCGAAATGGCGAACAGGCGAACAGTTGAACAGATGAACAGGCGCATGGGCAATGCTCACCATACACTCTACTTCACTTCACTCTCTTACTCAGTCCACATTACTCTTATATAAAAGGTGCTTAAAAGTTGCTGTTGCTATTATTATTATTGCCGCTGTTGTTGTTATTGTTGTTGTTGTGCGCCTCACTTTAATCGAAAACATAAAACAAAAAACAAAGAAACTACACAATGTAATAACCAAGGCAGCAGTCAAGAGGCTAAACGGTGTGGTGAGGTGTGGCGTGGTGAAAAGTGTGTAGTGTGTAGTGTGCGGCGGTGCACAAGTCCAAGTCGCTGCAATTGCCGCCTTGCGGTTACGAATGTCTCCAGTCGTGGCGCGCACTCGTGCGCAAGGGTTACTCCAATCGTTGTTGTTGTTATTGTTGTTGTCGTTGCCGTTGCCGTTGTCGGTTACTGACTGCGCGCGTGCGCAATGGAACATATTCATTTTTCAGCTCTTTGGCTTGGTTTCGTTATTTTTTTTTTTCTTTTTGATTCTTTTTTTTTTTCTTTGTAATGATTGCATTCCCTTAGAAACAAAGGCAACCGTCGTAAAGAACAACAAAAATTACCGCCGGTAGCCATGCAGCGCCAATTTTAAATATGAACGTACAGCAAGCAACGAACGAGCGACTGGAAGTGAAGCAAAGCTTACAACAAAATCCGCCCAGAAGGTGAATTATTCTAATCTATATAAAGATGCACAATAAAGAAAAATGCTGCACACCGCAGGCATTTCCACTTTTGTGCATAAACAACGCTCCGGGAGCAAACTGACAGATGAACTGAGAGAATGGCCAACTGAGTGAATGAGTGACTAACTGTCTGACTGACTGACTAGGCACTGCTGTGAGTGACTGCTTGACCAAACTCTGCTGTTTTTAAGCATTGGTCTACTTGGCAATGATTGGCTTTTAGTGATGGAAGATTTTCGATAACTCTTCTTTTGGCTGCTCGTTGAAGTTTAAGCTTACGACAATGTTTCGTATTCATATGTTAGTTCCTTCTAGTAAATAATGCCAAGTGCAAAGTCCACTTTCTTCTGTGGCCCAGACATGCATAGGTCATTTCTAGAGCACAAGCCATCAGTTTAAGGCAGGTAGATAATTCCAAGTCAGTCATAAGACAAGTAAGTGATCGCAATATTTTGCAGGAACCACCATCACCATTCACATAGTCTGCCAATTATTTATCACACCTCAATGCTCTAGAAAGGATTTGCCATTTCATATGCACATTTCCCTTATATGTATAAGTTTGAGACAACTTGGGTCTTGCGGACTCCGACTCATGTAGAATGAACATGTCCGTGCATGTGCTTACACAAGTTCAACACGTATTCGATTATGTCCATTGTTCGCTGTTCATCGTTCGCTGCTCGCTTCATGTATCTGTGCGCCATGTATCAGCCATGTGTCTATGCATCTTGTTGAGCTTTACATTATTCACATTTTGATGCGGATTGATGTGCAGACTGCCAACCACATGACGTTAAGCAGCTTTAGATTAATGACAGCGAATTAGTCAGTGTCATCTTGTTTGGCATTCTCCCGAATTGGCATTCGTTCGACATTCAATGCGATTATTGTTTTCGTTTTGGAAAATGGAAGATCTTTACCTGCAGAAGAAGTAACTTTATGTGTGCGCGTGTGCGAATGTAACTTTCAAAGCTGCGGCGCATGTCAGTCTTTCGTCTTGAACTTTGTTAAGTCGAAAAGAAAAGTTTATTTTGCTTAAAGGCATTGTCAAATCAATAAATTTCATTTCAACTTGGCTCTCACTCAAGAAACTAGTAAAAAAATTTATTAAACAAAAATCTAACTAATCAAGTAAAATGATACAAATTAAGAGATACATCAAGAATAGAACTCAGTTTTAGCATATGAAGATGGATTACTCTGCTACAGCCAACCGTCGAAGCACCAACCTTACCCAGGATACGTAGGGAGCTTTTGGCTGCGCTCGACAAAAGAGAAAAACAAACAAGCAAAATAATTATTATTATAAATAGTTGTACACGAATTATTAATATGGACAAATCATGTATTTGGATCATGTATTTGGATTTCTTTTGAACTTTTTCTAAGTTTGTAAGTTTTATGAAACAATAAATATCAAAAAAAAAAAAAAAAAAAGATCAAAGACTGAAGAAAACAAAGTAAAGCAAAAAAAAATAAAAAAAAAAAAAAACAGTCAAACGAAACTGAACATTTAAACGCTATCGCAAACAGCATCGATTCATGTTAACAAGGCTTCCGTAAAACTGGCAAAATCAAAAACGAAATCACAGCACAATATCGAGTTAAAGTCATCATCTGCATCTGCATCTGCATCAGCATCAGCCACGTCGTCAGCATCAGAGCAAAGTCAGACAGTGGGGCGCAAGGCATCGTGAGGTTGAGCATGTAACACGCTGCTGTTGCAACTGGCAGAGCTTCTGCGCATTGCCGGCACCTAACCGCCGACGCCGATGTTGGCAACGTCGAAGCTTCTTGCTGTGCGCACTGAAGCACTGCGCCGGAAACTTTCCGACCAGGCACCGCATGATGCGGCGAAACTTCACTTGAAGTGCCTGCAATGGCCATAAATTTATGACACTGCTAAAAATAGTAGGATTGGAGCCAACTCTTGGCCAAGCTGCAGAGTGGCACACGGTGCCTTTTGTTTCTTCTTTATCATTACACGTTGTTATGAATACACGAAACTGAACTGACTTTTATGTTAAGACTTCAAATGATCACCTTCGCCGGCCACGAACATGTGTAGCAGTGGGCAGCTTTTTCTACCGCACTTGCCTGTTCATGCACCACTCGCGGGCAGCAGCGATTGAACTTTGCTTAGAGTTGCATATTTCAGTTGGAAAATATTCAAACCGCTGACTGCTTGCATGGGGCTTAGAAATATTGTTAGGTTATACCGCCGCTGCGGCACAATACTAATGTGTCTACATCTGATGCGTTAGGTGCAAGGTTCGCATACCGAAGACTTTCTTTTGCTGAGCATTGGCTGCCGGCAAACTCGCTTCCTTATAATAAGGTTTGTTCGTAGTCGTAAAACAAAAGGTTCCTTCAAGTCATAGCCACACAAATTTGAACTGTGGTGGAGGCATTCCCATGCCCCATTTAGAATGGTCTAGAGGACCAGAAAAATTATATTCCGCAAATTTTTTAATATCTTACGTTATCAAAAATGTTAACACTTATGCATACAAGACCAGTTAAGTGTCGAACTGATAAACCGAAAAAGCATATGAGTCGCTGATTAATTTCAGGAAAAATAATATAGATTAAATCATTATCCATATATGTATTTATATAATAATTTGTTATGCAAAGTAAATTTTTACTTTTAATAAATCTCACATCAATTTATTTAACAGAGTTGACTTAATTGCTTGCTAATTACAAAATATTAAATATGGCATCTACTGTCGGTCGGTCTTTGCATTGTTTTTGACGGCATTTCAAAGCAAATTTGTTTGATTTCGAACTGAATTTCTAAAGAATTAACTCATCGACTGCACTGACCCTCTAAAGCAAAGCAAACAAAAAAAACAACAAAAGTCAAACAAATACTTGTAAAAAACAATCAACAAACAACAGTTGATCAATAGCCACGAATTGTTATGCGTATGCCAGTCAAGTGTTGTGGGCTGCTGACTGCGTATCTATGGGTAACCTTTCATTTTTTCATTGTTATTGTGTCTGTGTGTTAGTGCGTGTGTGTGTGAGTGTGTGTACACAGCACTCGTGTGTCAATGAGTGGGTTAAGTGTTTATGCACAACTCTAAAAGCCAATAAAATTGTTGTTAATTAGTTTGGTAAATTAAAAATTAGGTTTGGGAAAATTGTAATAAAAAATACACAGGAATATGTACATACATACATACATATGTATATACTTAATAGAAGTAACAGACGAAAAAAAAAACTAAACGTTCGCACGTTTTAAAGTTCGGTAGTTTGTTATTTAGAAAAGAAATTAGCTCGTTTAATTTTAATGAACTTGCTTGACTGACTCACTGACTGGCCATTAATGTTAACTTTAACCCATCCCAATACGAGAGAATACCAGGAAATTAAATGGCATTTTACAGCGTTACTCGCGTATTTACTATAGTAAGTCCTTTATCGGGTTCATCGCATGGTATTAGTTCCAAAATACAAGCTTTAAGGTTTGATGAGAAATAAAGCGATTTGAATCAGCGCAATTTTAAGCGCCTTAAATGTAATTTTCGTATACCATGCCCGCATGATGAGTTTACATAAAAAAAAAAAGGAAAAACGAAAAAAACAAAACAAAAGTAAGAAGAAAAATAAACGAGAAAAAAGTAAACTACGTTAATTAAAGTTGAACAGCACAAATCAAAGTTAAAACCGATTTCATGCCGCGTTGATTTTATTTACAACTCTACAAATTTCCAAAACGAAAAAAAAAAACAACAAAAAAAACCAAAAAATAAACAAAATCAAAAGCAAAGAAATTAAACTTTTTCAAAAAGACAGTAAGAACCAAAGAAACGAGCAAATGAATGTCGAAAATAATCATCTGTATGCGTATTTACTATTAATGCTTGATCATGCTGATATCATCACCTCAGTCGATTTGCGCACAACGATGACGATTTTCTTCAAAGTTTTCGTTTCGTTTGCGACACATGCAAGCGACGCAACATGTACCTACTACGACGTGCAATTGTGCAGGGCAGCAACGTCTGGGGAAATGGTGAAAGAACAATTCGACAGCCAACAGCCAATCATGTGAGCCGCGTAAGTGAGCACAAAGCCAAATGAAGAAAGCCCGTGCGCATATGTATTTGTGCGCCTCACAATTAGCAACATAAAACAGCAGGTGGCCTGCTGCGCCCATGCCCGCACAAAATTAACCAAATGATATAATCAATGATCCAGAGAAGTCTGATACACACACAAACACACACACACACACATACACGTATGCACGCAGTTACAGAAAAGTAATAATAAAAGTCCTACCGCTGTGTTGACAGTTATTGATCACTATCGGATACAATGTACAAATTAATTTTTTTTTTCTTCTTTTCTTCGGCTTTTGGCTTTGCGTAGTGATTTTTTTGATTTTATTTTATTTCTTTTTTTTTGTTCGTCGTGTTGCCGTTGATTACTTTTGCTTGTTTGTTTGTGTTTCTTATTTGTAAATTACTTTTATTTTGGCTTCAACAAATTTGTTAATGAACGACTTATCGAAATGCAATGAATCTACAAAAGAAATTTTTCAACATGATTTTGATTTTTTGATTTTTTTTTTCTTTAGGTTGGCTCAGATCTGTGGTAAATAGGATTATAAATATAAAAAAAAAATAAAAATTATTGGTTTGTTTAAAAAGTTTTATATAGAGAGATTTATAGCACTCCTTTCTAATGAAAACTAAATTGTAATTGTCTTTCTAAAACCACCCTATCGAAAACTGTTTCTTATAGAACATTGGGCACTATACATTGGTAATCCAAGTACATAAGCCCATGAACTTACTCATAGATTTTTCTTCTATACAATTGTAGAACATTTTACGTTTACCTAAAAAATGAAATTGAAATTTAGGAAACATGCCAAACAGCAATGACAACTCCGAAGCTCAAAAACCAAAATTACTTCTTGAAGATTTCAGGGACTACTTTCTATTTAAATTTACTTTCCGTTACACAATAGTCAATGGATGACATAGTCCTCATAAACTTAGTGATATTAAAGTTGCATGTAAGCCGCTTTTGGATTGACAAAAACTGTATCAACGCCAAATTAAAAAAATCTTTATGATGATATGCACTTTAAAATCCTCTGTCCTCTTGGTCCACGAACCCAAGTACCGTATACTTTAGTGCTTTACTTAAAAAAAAAAACAGTCGACTTAGATTGGGTTTCAATCCAAAAGTTTAAGTTTTGAAGCTCAGCACCCACAATTAGAAAATATAGTTTAAAAAAAGCTTTGCGTGCCACAAACTATTTGGAAAACGCCTCCTCAGTCTGCTCCTTGTTATTATTGTTAGTAATTGCGCAGTTATGTGCAACGAAAGAGCATACAAAGGAAGCCATAAATAATAATTAATTGCATTATTAAACTAATTCTGAATTCACATAAATGCGCAGACAGACACATCAGTCATGCAATTTCTGTGCATAAATTTTATATCTGTAGTAGCTGCCGAATGGGAAGAGAAAACGGGCCACTAAATATTTTTTGCAATATGTGCATAAACGTCTACTAATTTACATTTTTGCTTAAAAAAAAAAATATAAAATAACAAAATAAAAAAAAAAAACCGCTTCAAATTAAAATAAAATACTGCAACGGCATATGCGGAGTCACATACAAGCAATATGGGTCTTTCAGTGACTTCCTACCTGCTTACGAGAGGCGAGAGTGTGTTGCAAAAGTAAAAGTTTCAAACTGTTCGTCTAAATTGCGCCCTTAGGCAACAATCGGGCACAATCAATTACTGAATCAGTCACCGATCAGGCAACCAACCAACCAGCCAACGATGGCAGGCTGCCAAAGCGCAAAGGAACACGCAAGCAGCAACTCAGGATGCGTGTGCAAGAAGCAGCCAATTGTTAGCTGCTATCCAAGGTAACAACATTAATTAATGCAAAAATGTCGTCTGGCTTGTTTCAAGTGCAAGCGAAAAAAAAAAATCACTATTCCATAAAAGAAATGAAAAAAATATATATAAAAAACAAAAAAGGCAACGACACCACGACCAATTTTAATCGAGGTGTCTCTGTCAGCAAATTACAGACACACGATTTAACCAAACACTCGCAAAACAAAAAGCAACAACATCGCTTGTTTCTGACTATGCCACAAGTTTATTTCTCTGCCAGTAGTGCCTTCTTGGCATTTTCGATAAAGGGTTTCACATAGTTGATATTCGTGTAGACACCGGGAAACTTGTAACTTGCACAGCCGATGCCGAACGAAACGATGCCACAGAGTTCATTTTGATGGACCAATGGACCACCGGAATCAAAGGTGCAGGCATCCTTTGGGCCCAGTCCGCCAGCACACATCATGCTATCCGTTAAGTTTACTAGGCCGGCAAAATGGCATCGACACTTTGACATCGAAACAATTGGCAAATTCACTGACTGCAACTGATGATGTGGCTCCGAGGCACTCGGATCAATTAGACCCCAACCAAAGACCGTCATAGAATCCGCTTTTCTCCATTTATGTGAACACAACCTAATAAGTTTAATTTTGTCTCCAATCATAGGTCTTCGCAGCTTGAGCACCGCCACGTCCATATGAAAATCGCTTTCGCGAAATGCCACCGGTTTGATCATGCTTTCAATCCGTATACGATGAAAATTATCATGTAGCTTCGAAATGCCACCTTCTGCTGTCCAGTAATTCAGATCGGTGCGTTTTAGAAAGCAATGGGCAGCAGAGAGTACAATCCGCTCGTGCAACAAGGAACCGCCGCATAAGAATTCGCCATCGTAACGCAGGGCAACAATGAAGCCGCCACTTCTTTCGATTGTCGTTGACGCACCCCCTATGACACGACCATGAATCTCACGATTGACTGTCCATTGCGTAACAGCGCAGCAAATACATGCGAACAAACCCGACGCACGCAACAGAAATTTCAACAAATTTTGCATCGAAGCAGCTCCCTCGACTATTTTAACTGATGTTTTTAACAGTACAAACGCAAATGCACGATTATACGAGCAATACCGATTTTCGATGCTTACAAGTGAACTAAACCGAGAGCAGTCGATGATTGTATAATCGTAAATAAACCGTTACATTACGTAAGTGTAAAATTAAAATCAATATTAATTATTTTTTTTTTTTTTTTTGTTTTTTAGTCTTGGTATTGAACTATTTTATTATTTCATTAAAATTCAAACAAAATTAAAAATAAAATGATTTCTCATATGATTCTAAAACTAAATTGGATTTTAAGAGTATTATCAACTGTATTGGAACTCCGCATTAGCATTAATATTAGAATTTTTATTTGTTTATACCCTGTACCAAAAAATGGTAAAGGGTATATTAAAGTTGTGCAAATGTATGTAACAGGCAGAAGGAGGCGTGGCAGACCCCATAAAGTATATATATTCTTGATCAGCATCGAAAGGCTAGTCGATCTAGCCATGTCCGTCTGTCTGTCCGTCTGTATGAACAACCGGATCTCAGAAACGGTAAGACCTACAATCACCAAATTTGACACGAAGACTCTCCCAATCCATAGGCATAACGGGTTTATTTTTTTTTTTCAATATTCGACCTATAAGATATAGCTGCAATAGGAACGATCGGCCGAAAACCCACATTTAATAACAAAAACCCTTTCGTTTTTCAAGATATCTTCACCAAATTTTTAATTTAATAGTTGTTGCTCATACCCAAATACATATCTCAATATTATATATATCGGTTTACTACATCATATAGCTGTCATAGGAACGATCGGCCGAAAAACAACATTTACTGAGAAAAACTTTTTTATTTGTAAGGATATCGTTACCAAATTTTAGATTTGACAGTTTTAGGTAATATCCAATTATACTTCTGAATATGATAAATATCGGTTTACTATAACATATAGCTGTCATAGGAACGATCAGCCAAAAAGGGGCTTTTACTAAAAAAAAAAATTTTTTTTTGTTTTGGATTGGAACAGGGTTTTCTATAGTCGGTTACACCCGACCCTTTCTAGTTTCGAGATACTTCGGTGAACTTGAAGTTAGATTGGAAGGTCATAACTTCTTAAACATATGACAGTAATTAAATTCCTCGTCAAAGTACTAATTAAACTCGAAAACATTTTAATTTTAAATAACCAACATTATAGAGTTAGTGAGTTTCTTTTGGTAAGCTTGCAGACTCACAGTCAAAAGTTCAATGAAAGTGCTTCAAAACAAACAATACACTCGCACATGCTCTTAAATAATTAACTATGTGAAGTAAAAACTTGCCAAAATACTGCATTTTTGGAATTATCATTCGAGGTAGATTATAAATTAAAAATTCAAGAACTGATTGAACTCAGCGATTTTTTTTTTATTTATTTCTTTACTATTTATTCATTCATTTTATTACATTTCTAATAAAATCGATTACCTTGCGAACATCCGTATAGACACCCGGATACTTGTCATTGGCGCAACTTATGCCAAATGACACAATGCCACATAGCTGACTGTTCAATACAAGTGGACCTCCAGAGTCGAATGTACAAGCATCCTTGCCTCCTTCGCCGGCACATAGCATGCTGTCTGTAAGTTCTGAAACTCTTTTATAGGCTTTGGCGCACTTGGCTTTCGATATGACCGGAACTGTTACTGTGTGTAGTTGATTCATAATTTTTTTGTCAACCGTGCTATTAAAACCCCAACCAGACACTTGCACTAGATCACCATCAATGATATCTTGTGTACATAGATCAATAAATTTGACAAGTGGATTTATAATTGGTTTTCTCAATTGAACCACCGCAACATCATTGGCATACGATTTGCTATTGTAATGTCTGTGTACAGTCACTTCGGCAATACGAATGCGTTCAGCTTCCTCGTCTAGTGACGAAATGCCTCCCTCTACAGTTACAAATATCAAAGGTTCGGGGACTTGGGCCATACAGTGTGCAGCGGTGACAACAAATAGTTCCGACACATAAGATCCGCCACAATAAAAAAACCCTTTGAATCGTAGAGCAACAAGAAAGCCACCAATTTCGCTGATATTCGTTTGAACCCCACCTATGACTCGGGGTACAACTCCTTTGGATCGTTTTTGTAAGCTTGGTGATCGTCGACGATTCTTTCCAATACGAGCCGCACAACATGTACACATATAAAGTATGAATTATGATAAAAAATATTTTTAACTGCATTTTTTATTTTTTTCACTGTAGTATTATAATTTCATCACTAACAATCTTATATAAATGAATGGTAAGAACAAGTTTTCAAATAGTATACCTCCACTTTGAAAAAAAACAATTAGTCAGGCATGCATTGGCGTTAAATTACGTTTAACAGTTTTCACCATACTTAGGCAACAAACAACCAAAAAATTAAAATGAAACGGTTGTCGGTTTCTGAGATTCATTGTACCTTCTAGAAGAAGCCTCTTGACTGCATAAATACAGGTGATGTTCGTCTAATCATGTTGAAAAAATCTCTGGAAGCTGCGAATAACCATCTACAAGTTGCCAAAAAAAACTAGAAAGGCAGGGCTATAGTCGGGCGTAACCGACTATAGAAAACCCTGTACCCAATCCAAAACTGAATATATATTTTTTGTTGCATTAATATTTTATATTCATTTTGTAAGGATATCTCAGGAAAAAAAAATTTTTTTTTTGTCAAAAACCTATTTTTGACATATCGTTCCTATGGCAGCTATATGTTATAGTAAACCGATATTTATTATATTCGGGAATATGATTTGGATATTACTTAAAACAATTAAATTCAACATTTGGAAACGATATCTTAATAAACAAAAAAGTTTTTCTCAGTAAATGTTGTTTTTCGGCCGATCGTTCCTATGAGAGCTATATGATATAGTAAACCGATATTTATTATATTCGGGAATATGATTGGATATTACTTAAAACACTTAAATCCAAAATTTGGTAACGATATCTTAATGAACAAAAAAGTTTTTCGCAGTAAATGTTGTTTTTCGGCCGATCGTTCCTATGACAGCTATATGATATAGTAAACCGATATATAATATATTAAGATATGTAATTGGGCATTAGCTAAAACTGTCAAATCCAAAATTTGGTGGAGATATCTTGAAAAACAAAAGCGTTTTTGTTACTAAATGTGGGTTTTCACCCGATCGTTCCTATGGCAGCTATATATTATAGATGGAATATCGAAAAAAAAAAATAAACTCGTTATGCCTATGGATTGGGAGAGTCTCCGTGCAAAATTTGGTGGTTGTAGGTCTTACCGTTTCCGAGATCCGTTTGTTCATACAGACGGACAGACAGACGGACAGACGGACATGGCTATATCGACTCGCCTTTCGATGCTGATCAAGAATATATATACTTTATGGGGTCTGCCACGCCTCCTTCTGCCTGTTACATACATTTGCACAACTTTAATATACCCTTTACCATTTTTTGGTACAGGGTATAAATATATAATTTGTTCACAAGAAGTAGATTAATTAATGGGATTCTGTTAATCAGGGTAAAATAATGCATATTGAAATTCAAAAAAGAATTGAAATATCGAGGAGATATCCTTGATAGCGAGCTTAGCTGGAAATCTTATGTATGTATGCTCGCAGCATCTTTTAGAAAAATTGGATTCATTGATCCAGACGTAATAAAATTGGAAGTCCTTTGGTCCGTTCTTCTGATACAAATAGTCAGGAGATTTTCTTTAACTGGGATTAATGAGTACAGTTATCCTAATCTCTTTAATAAAATACAGGTGAGAGCAAATAAGAAAATGGGCTTTCAACTGATATATCAATCCTTTGTTATGATCATAATAAAATCCATCTCTTATATTAAAAAATCACTACAAATGTTAAGATAGTTTTTTAATCGCTTTCTTTATGAAATTTTTCGCAAATTTAACGTTCGTATAAATACCCGGATAAATGATGTGTGCACAACCTATCCCAAATGACACGATACCACAAAGTTGCCCTTTAAAGATCATGGGACCACCTGAGTCGTATGTGCATGAATCTTTTTCTCCCAGTATCCCAGCACAGACCATAGCCTTAGTTATGTTTCTAGCCCTTTTATAAGCTTTCGAGCAACGTTTCTTTGATATTATCGGTACCTTAACCGTGCGTAATTCATTCATTATCTTTTGATTTTTAGTGCTTGTAAAACCCCAACCAGATACTTGCACCAAATCATTTGCATGAAGATCATGCGTACAAAGGTCTACAAACTTGATGTCCTTCCCTTTAAGTGGCTTTGTTAATTTCACTATAGCAATATCCATATTTAAAGTTTCTTTGTCGAAATCCTCCGGAAACTCCAATTTAGCTATACGAACTCTATGATTTACTTCAGTTAAAGATGAGATGCCACCCTCGACTGTAAGCATTTTAAAATGATCCAAATGTCTATAAAGGCAATGGGCTGCAGTAACAATAAGGAGTGATGCAATATAGGTACCAGCGCAAATAAATTTGCCCTGAAATCGAATTGCCACTATAGATCCTCCAACATCCATAAAAGTCGTCGTTTCACCACCAACAATGCGTTTTATTTCCAAAGGATCTGTCACATTTCTCGCTGCAAACATGCACAAATACTATATCATTACACATAGTACTAATTGGTATCTCATTGTAGACTAAATGCAATCCTACAAATAGAGAAAAAAATACTCGAAATTTTAACAAAACCAGCCTGGTCAGCATGTAAATCACTATTAGTCTCAGCTATAATTAAATAGCGCAGAAAAGTAGCGTAGAAGAAAAACCTAACATACTAACACATAATAAGTCTGCTATTATTCAGAAAATGTGAAAAGACACACCACCATCGGTAGTCGTCAAAAGGTCAAAACTTTACAATGTATTCCTAAATGTGACTACAGGTTTACCTCGATTTTAACTATTGTATTAATGTATTCCGCTTCTTCACTGTACTATTTTGCACCCTCTTATAGGACAATCGGTATTTAGTTTCAAATAAAATATTTCCTTGTCATTGAAACAACTAAACTGGAACCATTAAGTTAGACAACTTGTGTCACCACATACCATTAAATTACTCATCTCGCTTAACCTGTTACAGCTATTAAAATCATTTTCCATAATGTAATTTGTCAAAGTATTTATTAAAGTACTTCTCCACTTTGAACAGCATTGCCACCCAAATTTTTACCTAGTCGGATTAATTTTTTGATTCCAAACGCAACCAAAGACATTAATTAATTCTTTTAACGTACAAACGAATTCTTCGGATGTTGATCATAATTAATGTTCTCTTTTTAAATAGAAATATTGCCAGCAATATTAAAATTAATGTCTTAAAACAAAACATCTCATAACTCAATTGAGTTTTCATTAATTAGAAAGAATAAATCTATTAAGCGAAATTTATGCCTAATAAAAAAACAAAAGGAATAACATAATACAGAAATAAAAACCAAAGCGCCAGCATCTCAAGTGAAAGCTGAGCTGAAACGAGGTTAAAATGTTTAGCGAAAATTGTCATAAATAAAGCACTTGACATAAAATGAAAACGATTCGTTTAAATTGCTCTTAATTGATGACAATTGAATGGAGAGAGATGCAATTGTTGCTTGAGCTTTTGCGCGCTTTCGTCTTATATATTTTTTTTAATTTTTTTTTTCTTTTTTGTAACAACTGTGTGCATTGTTTTAATTTAAAAATATCACAAATTATTTGTTACAGACAGTTTTTCGTTCTCCAGGAACTTAGAGCAAATCAAATGGGGTAAAACGGACGGAGAGAGGAATTTTAATTCAGAATGTACTGAGCCACTCTATAATAAAATGTCCGTATGAAGTAGCTGTTTCGAATTTTCTGTCAACTAATAATTCCTCATTATTCATATCACATATGTATGTTTTCAATTGTGTTATGGTTCATAAATAATTCACATTAAATAAAATGTCCATAAATAAACGGGTTTCAAAAAAAGACGAAGATGACTGCAAATTAATTACCGAAGCCGAGTTAACGATGCGTGAGCAAACGTACGTTGATCTATTAGACGATGTGTCGATCATTAAAGGCATCTGTGATGGTAAAAATTATGCTTATCATGCAAGAACCGCTTCATTTGTATTATTATCAAGCAGAAGGCCTCAAGGATTTTGATAATTTTATAAAGAATAAAATTCAAATCAACCGATGGCACAAGTATGTAAACTGTGATGGTCTACCCGAAACACATCAACCCCAGGATATTCGCAAATTCTTGGCAAAAATAAAACATTTTGAGAACATTCACACTGATGAAACTCAAAACTGGACTCTGTCAATTAATGAACGTAGCATATTGACCCATGACATGCTTCAACCAAATTTAACACGCAGTAAGTTGATCGAGGAGCTACGACCTAATCTTGGCGACTACTATGATGATAAAATAAATGGTTATTTGGAGGTAAGAACCTGCTTCAAGCAACAATAGTCATTATTTTAAGGAACAATTTACTCAAAAAGGCAATCGATTCTATTGATCATTTACTGGACAATGAAATTGAGCTTAGTGCCCTTGAGCTCTCTTGTGCTAAGGACATCGTTATGGTAAGTAGTAGATTCTTTTTGTCTATATAATTGAATTTCTGAAAAACTTTTTTTTTCCATATATTTATCAAAACACGAGTGAATGTTATCGAACTATTAAACAAAACTCTATAATTCCCAGTCTACTAAAAACTTTCTTTTATTATTAAGCTACGATCTACGATTGAAGAAGAAATTCAGATGGCCTTTGATCGTTTCACATATCGAATTGTTAGCGCAGCAGACACCTATATGAGGTAAGTTAGATTAATCTATTAGCAGTTCAACTTGAATAAGATCTTTTACAGTTCATGTGAGAGTACAGAGGCCAACTACTGCTACAATGGCAAAAACTTCAATTTTCACATTTGGAGTTTACGTGATGTCCCCATACGCTTCGATCAACTAGAGTAAGTCAAACGATAATTGATCTAATTATTATTTGTCATTATACGATTGAATGTATTTGTACTCAGATTACCGCTTATGGTTGCCAGTCTACCTTGCGTTGGAGTTCAAATTCAAATTCCATATAGTTGCCTGTCACACAAACTCACTTTGCGATGTGTTCACACTTTCTTTGATCACTTCTCAGCAAATGCGAAAAGCTTCGAACAGGTCATTAACAAGCCCACGGATTCTATAATTGCTGGCATATCAGGTGAGTATACATAAAGATTTCTAAAAACAGACTTGATTTAAAAAAAAAATCACATAATAAAGATATCACTGAAAGCCTAACAAAAGAGTGGACTATGCAAATGGATATTATGGAAGAACTTCAGGAAAAATTCGATTTCAATCGTAAAAGCTATTTGGAAGATCTAAAGTAAGCATCCCCCCATCATATTGTGTTTAAATAAAGCGTTTCAAGAATTTATCTAGATTTAATAAAAATACATTTAACATATATATCTTTATTTACTCAGAACATACAACGACAAAAAAGCGCTTATTGCTAAAATTCGTGAATCCAGTCCCGAGGAACATAAAAAAGGTTTAATCAAAAATCCCAAACAGCCCAAGGAAGTAGAAGATTTACCAGAAGGCATGTATCCAGATACTTATGAGTTGTTTCTGAAACGTGAAAATTTACAATATCAAGAATTTATCAATGAGTTTTTTCATCCGGTATCAATAAATTTGTTACCGGGAGAGGTATGTTAACATTGAACTTATTTAACTCTATAAAAATAAAATTGTTTAACAAAAGTAAGTTTCGTAACATTCTGCCTAAAACAGATTAATTTGCGGAAGCATATTGTATTGGGTGGCACCTACAGCATTTTCTATGTGAGCTCACCGAAACACACAGACTTCAAATCATTCAACATAACTTTGCATGAGAATCAGCGAAAACTTGTAGTTTTAAAGGATATTGTCGCGGATCTAAAATTACTAGATAATCAAAGTGAAGAAGCGTCAAGTGAATCAGCCCAGCTTCGCCAACAGAAGCAAATATTTGAATCAATGGGATTGAGAAGTAAAACTACTTTGCGTAGCAATAAGTCCAATGACGCTGCGTTGAAGGACTCTCTTCCTATTACTAATATACCCAATTTACCTTTTTTTTATATAACTTTTAATGTGCCAAAACATCTTTGTCTCTGGGACACGCCAATAGTTTGCCAATACGAGGAGAGTAATGACAAAGAAAAAGCTGAAATACCGATATTGCAGACTCAACTACTGCCAAAATTTGACGAAGATGGATTTATTGTGTCAAACACATTTACGATTTATGAGGACGACAACAATTCAAAGCCAGGATCATCGCTGATGAAACGTTACACAGATGTATCAAGAATATCCTCAAATATATTTCGTACACAGCTGTCGAAGTTACTGCGTTATAGCATATATGTGCCTGATGCCCTTCCTCCTGTCATTAAGCTGGAAAACTTCTCTTTGAATAAGAACTTAAAGAAAAACGAAATAATGAATTTACAACGAATCGGCATACCCCGCATTATATCCTCTTTGAAATTTCCAATGGAAATTAATAATGAAGAGCGTGAGAAGCGACAAAGCGGTAGAAAATCCAAAAATAAGGTCTTAGCAATGTTTAGAAAGCACGAGGAATCGGATGACGAGACACAAAATGAGGACACTTCGCCACAAGTTGCAAACTTTGAATTCCAATGTCAAGAAGAACCAGAAAGGGTATTTCCAATATTTGGCCATGCGGAATATGTTGATTTTCACTATCAAGATGGTAATTTACTTGAGCCAAACACATTGGAAACATTAACAAATAATTTAGATGATGTCAAAACGTTGTATGAAACAAATTGTCAAAAGATTTTATCAAATGATTTTGTCGCAAAAAATAGAAAAAAGCCAACGGTTACCCTCGACACGCAACAATCATCGGTAGTATTTATACCAAAATCGATTCCATCAAAGAAAGTAAAAGGTTCTGGAACCTCTAGTGTAAGCAAGTCTATAAATATGAAGCAATCTAATCAGTCCATTGAAGTAATCAGAGAATCTCTGCAAGATCAAAATTCAAGAAGCTCGATTGTCAAATTTTCTGAAGCTGATCTAGCGGACGTCGATTTAGTCGACTCAAAAACGCCGTCTATAATAATACCAAAAGTGTTCAATATTGAACCAGAAAAGGTATATTCCAAGACTATGCATTGGACAACTTCGCATATTGCTAATTCATGTTTTAACAAAGCCAACCTAACTATAACAGTACAAACTGATCGTTTAGGTAAGAACATTTTTTATTATATTCCATATATGCACTATTCAAATCGAATTTACAGGAATATTTGGCCTTGCCTTTAACCGTTATATACATTTTCCGTTTCGATATTGGAGCCTTGAACCCAACGAAGAAAAGTATGATAAAAGAAAAGAATTCATTATAAGTATATTCAAATTTTGAATTATTAATTTAAGACCAGGCGAGGTGATCTTCACATTGGATACACAACATGTGCGGGTGGAATTGCGCATATCAAATGAAGGCTACACAGGTTATGTAACCGATATTCCGACCACGTACACTTCAAAAAAAGTAAAATACATCGAAATTAATGAACCCATAACTGATATCAAAGATTTAATACAGGTTTGGTTTACTATCAACACAATATATAAAAGAAAAAAATATAATAATAAGCATTTTTATTATTTGAAAATTTGTTTAAACTAGCGATTTATTGAAAAAAATCTGAATATTTTTTACCTCAATGATGCTTGTTTCTATATTGATAATGGTATGACAACTAAAATATCCAAATTAATGAAAATTTAATAAGTATATAATTGATTTTTCTACTAAGTTGGACAATATTCCCAAAAACATTTGGCCACTGAATCTCATATATATGAAATTATGTCGGTTCATTGTTTTCTCATGAAGTTCTTTCACTCACGTTGGAATGCTTTATCATCCCGTCGCGACATAATTTTGCAACTAAAGCTTTTCAGCGATAAAGATGAAAACAATTCGGTTATGGTGCGGGTAAGGCTGGAAGGTTCAACTTTTGTGGAAATCAAAGAGCTATGTTCCGACGACATTGACATTATCAAATTGGAATATACACTGACTTGGCGCAACCTTGAGGTGAATTTTGAAAAATTTTGCAATTTTGAACATTTTCTTTTAGAACGCTTTGTCAAAATATAGCTATGATTGATAATAAGACGAAATATAATTATAATTTTCCCTTATCAATTTGTATTAATTTTATTTCATATTTTTCAGCCATATTCGGACCTACATTTTCTAATAAATTCAATGTATTCCTTTGCCAATGATGTTCGAAACAAAGACTCCGTTTTGATGGTGTATGTGCAAAAATTATTAAATGCAATTAGGCCCCTTAGTTTTTCGTGAATTGTAAATATTATTTGCACCTTTTGAAATGATTGTAAACCATTTAAATGAGTTACTCACATAAGAGTTGACTCAAGTATTTATGTTGAAAACTGTTTTACCGTCTGTGAATAAATATTACTATCTAAGAAAACTCTCTCATAAATGCGTACATAATTTAAAAATATATATATTGTGCATCTCATAGATGTAAATCTGATAGACATCCTTTTTCAAAGCTGCAGGCAATATAACTCTGTTCTGATGTTTAAAAAATCTATAAATCAGTAGACCAAACTTTGAGACATGATCTGATCTGATCTGTGGTTTTTGCAGAACCTTTCCAAAGATTTTCTTTTTTAATGAAGAGTTTTGATAAGCCTTCCAACTTAAAATATTGTAAATGCAAACCTTTCATTAAGTGTACTTTTATTTGATTAAGGATTATATTTTGTTGAATAAGACGTTATACATGCATTTTCTCAGGCTTTTTGTATAATGTTTATTATATATTAAATTTATTTTCTTATTTATACAACATTATTATATACAAAAATATGTATTTCATGTCTGCCTTTTGTAACACATTATATAAACATTAGCAAATCATTATTTTTTAAATCAAGCATGGCTAGGTGCTTTGACTCTTCTAACAGAAAATCATCATTACACTTCAGAAACGAATACAAGTATGTACAGTCAAATTCGCTGACACTCATACTACACGTTACAAAAACAATTCACGGAATTTGAACAAAGAGCTGAAATGGTCGGAAAAAAGCGTCCAACTAATAAAGATGAAGAGGAATATAAACTAATCTCTGAAGCCAATTTGGAAGCTCGTGAGCAGCATTATATCGATCTCTTAGACGATGCAGCCAGCTTAAAAGGCATATTTGATGGTAAAAACTTTATTAATTACATAATACGAACGGCCATGATTGCTTGTTTATTGCACAGAGAGCAAAAGTGACTTCGATAACTTTATGAGAAATAAAGAAGGTGGCAAACAATGGAATAATTACCTTACTTGTGATGATATGCCCGAACCACATAAGCCACAAGAAATACGTAAATTTTTGGAGAGACTTAAATACTTTGAGAATATTCATATAACTGAAACCGTAAACTGGATTTTATCAATTGACGAGCGAAGCGCATTGTCTCAGAATATGCTAGGCCAAAACTTAACTCGAAAACATTTGCTTAAAGAGTTAAGGCCAAAACTTGGCGAATACTATGATAAAAATATTTGTCAATATTTGGAAGTAAGAAGCGATTTTCAAATTACCCATGAATGTTTTAAGTATAGCATATGTTTTATTTATAAAGGCAATTGATTCCATCGATCATCTACTGGACAACGAAACGAGTCTAAGTACACTCAGCCTCGCTTGTGCTAAGGACATTGTACTGGTAAAAAAACAAATGACTTTTTAGTATAAAAACAAAAGAGAACATATAGTTTACAATCTCAAACTTTCGTAATTTTGATAGAGCCTTTCGGTATTTTCGTTAATAGCTCGATATAATAAATTTAATTTTTTTACCTTGTTCGTTTCATCGCCCGGCTTAATTTCGGCTCGATAATTATTTTTGTTACGAAATAAACCTAAAAAATCTAAAAATAAAAAATTTCCCATTATTTCAAGCACAATATTGATATGAAGTTCGTAGTATCGAACCGATGATTGTTTTTTTTTTTTTTTAATGTAATCATTTTAAAATGGGTTATATTAATTTTATTAAGCTACATTTTTCTCGCTTTTAAGCTACGATCTACTATTGAAGATGAAATTCAGATGGCCTTTGATCGTTTCACATATCGAATTGTTAGCGCAGCAGACACCTATATGAGGTAAGTTAGATTAATCTATTAGCAGTTCAACTTGAATAGGATCTTTTACAGTTCATGTGAGAGTACAGAGGCCAACTACTGCTACAATGGCAAAAACTTCAATTTTCACATTTGGAGTTTACGTGATGTCCCCATACGCTTTGATCAACTAGAGTAAGTAAAACGATAGTTGTTTTAATTATTATTTTTCATTAGACGATTGAATGTATTTGTACTTAGATTACCGCTTATGGTTGCCAGTCTACCTTGCGTTGGAGTTCAAATTCAAATTCCGTACAGTTGCCTGTCACACAAACTCACTTTGCGTTGTGTTCACTCTTTCTTCGATCACTATTCATTACATGCGAAGAGTTTTGAACAAGTCATTAACAAGCGTACTGACTTTATCATTTCTGGTTTAACAGGTAAGTGCCACCAAAGATTTATTTAAACAAAATGTTACGTTTCGAGCATATAGATGTTGGTGAATGCATAACAAAAGAATGGTCAATGCAGATGGAACTTATGGAAGAACTTCAAGATAGACGAGCTTCTGAAGTTAGCATCTATGAAGAAGAACTGAAGTATGTATTATATTAAAAGCATTCTAACAGACTACTTTTAAATTTATTTCCATAATTTTAAACTGATTAACAGTTTCGCAAACATCTTCTTTGCAACTTTTTTTTTATTTTAAAAATACATAGCTACATTTACAGTATTCAAGATAAATAAAAGACACCAGATTAAGTAGCCAGAGGCCACTTGATTCTGTTCTTGAGATTCAATAATTGAAATTTGAAAAAGACAAATTAGATATGGATGTCACTTCAATTGCTGCTATTTATTCAAAGGTTAAAATAATTTCGATTTAGGAATTCTGCAAGCAATCCCTATGTAATATAATAGCATTTTTCTTCTCCACAAAAATGATTGTGCAAACTTATCGTGTTTAGAAATATTTCAATAATTGTAGAAAAAAGCTAAAGCCTTAAAAAATACCTCACTGATCAGTTTTATAAGAAAACTAATGTACATACAACATTTTTCAAATAGAAAATTTCAAGCTAAGAGAGCTGCAAGAGAACTCGAAATCGGCAACAAGCAAAAAAATGAATTTAAAGTGCCTAAGCGCCTGAAGAAAGTAGAAGCTATACCAGAGGGCATGTACCCAGATTCTTACGAGTTGTTTGTTCAAAATGAAAGCAATCAAAACAATGAATTTATGACCGATTTTTTTCATCCAGTTACCCTAAACTTGTTACCGGACGAGGTAAGAAAAGAAAGAAATTTACTTTCCGATGTATTCCTTTTTTATTAAATAATGATTACGATTTGTAAAATACCTTCCAACATAGATTAACTTAAGAAAGTATATTATATTGGGTGGCACCTACAGCATATTTCATATAAGCTCACCAAAGCACACAGACTTCGAATCATTCAACATAACTTTGCATGAGAATCATCGAAAACTTGTAGTTTTAAAGGATATTGTCGCGGATCTAAAATTACTAGAAAATCAAAGTGAAGAAGCGTCAAGTGAATCAGCTCAGCTTCGCCAACAGAAGCAAATATTTGAATCAATGGGATTGAAAAGTAAAACTACTTTGCGTAGCAATAAATCCAACGAAGCTGCATTGAAGGATTCTCTTCCTGTTACTAATATCGCTAATTTACCTTTTTTTTATATAACTTTTAATGTGCCAAAACATCTTTGCCTCTGGGACACGCCAATAGTTTGCCAATACGAAGAAAGTAACGTTGAAAACAAAGATGAAATTCCTATTTTGCAGACTGATTTATTATCAATATTCAATGAACACGGCTATATCCTGCCATTTAAAGGGAAAATTCAAGCATTTAATGATGATTGTAACACAAAAAGGTCTCTTTTGAAGCGTTATACCAATGTGTCAGGCACGTCTTCAAATATTTATCGCACACGGCTGTCATCCTTTTTGCGTTATGGCAAACAAGTATCTAAATCGGATAATGAAGATATCGCACATGAAGTTCAACTGCAAAATTTCTTTTTGAATAAAAAACTGTCCAAAAGCGAGGTTACCGCAATGAAACGTATTTGCATACCACGCATTATATCTTCTTTTAAATTTCCAATGGAAGTAAGGGAAGTCGAGCTTGAGAAACGTTTAAGTATTAGAAAATCGAAAAGCAAGTCTATCTTCATTTATCGTAAAAACGATGAATCGGATGAAGAAATAGATCACTTTGACTTTGATTTTGAAATCCAGGATGGGCCAGAACGTGTATTTCCCAAATTCGAGGAATCGGAATATGTCGATTTTCGTTATAGAAATGTTAAATCACACGAACCTGATACCTTAGACACATTAACAGATAAATTGGATCATATCAAAATGAAATATTCAACAAATTGTCAAAAAGTTTTTATAGATGATTTTCAACTCAATCACAAGAAAAAGACAGCGGTAACACTCGACACCCAGCAATCTGCTTTAATGTTTAGATTAAATCCAAACGCAACGAAAAGATCAAAGAGTTCATTCAGTTCAAGCTTTAGTACGCCCAAAATCATGTCTACTAAGCACTCTTTTCAATCCCTTGATGGAATCACACAACCTCCACAAAGACAAAACTCAATGAATAAATTTTCGGAATCTGACCTCATAGACATCGATAACAAAAACATAATAACTCCACCTAACGAAAGATCGAATAAAACCAATGAAAAGTCAAAGAAAACTTTTTCGAAAATAACTCATTGGACAATATCCCATATATTTAATTCAAGTTTTAACAAAAACAACCTAACTTTGACAATTCAAACTGATCGTTTAGGTAAGAACAATTTTTATTATATTCCATATATGCACTGTTAAAATCGAATTTACAGGAATATTTGGCCTTGCCTTTAACCGTTATATACATTTTCCGTTTCGATATTGGAGCCTTGAACCCAACGAAGAAAAGTATGATAAAAGCAAAGAATTCATTATAATTATATTCGAATTTTGAATTATTAATTTAAGGCCAGGCGAGGTGATCTTCACATTGGATACACAACATGTGCGGGTGGAATTGCGCATATCAAATGAAGGCTACACAGGTTATGTAACCGATATTCCAACCAAGTACACTTCAAAAAAAGTCAAATATATCGAAATTGATGAACCCATAACTGATATCAAAGATTTGATCCAGGTTTGTTTGAAACTGGTATAATAAAAACAATATTAATCTTCCTCGACTTTTCAGCGATTTGTCGAAAACAATGTGAACATATTTTATTTAAATGATGCTGGCTTCTATATAGAAAATGGTTTGTAAACTAATTTTTCTGAATTAAAACACTTTTTTGTATTAATTTTTTTTTTTAATTAGTTGGATACTTCTCCCAAAAACATTTGGCCACAGAATATCATATATACCAAACGATGTGTATAAATTGTTTTTTCATGAAGTTCTGCTACTCACATTGGAACGCACATTCATCTCGACGTGATATCATTCTATGTCTAAAGCAATTCAACGAAAAAAACGACAGTAATATGGTTACTGTGCGAGTGAAACTGGAAGGTTCAACTTTTGTCGAAATCAAAGAAAAATGCTCCGACGACTTAGAAACTATTCAATTGGAGTATAAGCATACTTGGCGCAATATAAAAGTGAGTGGTATATTTAAATAGCCATTAAATGTATATCTTAAAATTTTGATGTTAGATGGCTATGGTTGTATAATTTATTCATAGTCAATTTAGCTTAATTATAATATTAAAACCACTAAACAGTAAAACAGTAATTATTTGTTTAATGCCTGCCGACTATATTTTATTAATAATTTATTTAAATAATATATAAAAATATATTTATCTATGTTTTGTTAATGTTGATTTGACTTTACAGCGATATACTGATCTGCATTGCCTCATAAGTTCAACTTATCCTTTTGCCAATGACGTACGGAATAAAGACTCCATATTGATAGTCTATATACAAAAATTATTAAATGTAATAAGACCTCTCAGCTTTTCGTGAATTGTAAACACACATAAAAACACATTTTTCAATAAAAGAATTCATTCTTCAATGAATAAATCAGTTTCTTATTAATAGAAAAATATGGTCCCAAGTTTTGGTCAATATCCACATTCTCGAATGTATAAGGTGGCGTAAAAGTAATGGTCAATGGGGGAACATTTTAAAATTTATCACAAATCCGTTGTAAGGAACGTCTGCTGATACTTAATTGTGTGCAGAAAGATTTGGAAATATTCCCACACAAAGTGAAAACTGTTCACGAATTGCTGCCTGCTGAACAAATACTTTTGCGCCACCCTATATATACTGAGTTCACTACATTTCAAGAAAAAATAGAAAAATAATATTAAAAATAAAATGAGCAAAAAATTGATAAACTCATTCTTCTATGCTTAACACTATGAGGCACGATACGCAATAAAATTGGAAATATATATTAAAGAAATTAAAATGAAAACTTTTACTTTATTGTCATTTGTTATTTAGTTGTGCATACACTTTATTCGTTTCTAGTTCTTGTTCTTTTTTTTAGTTAGTGTTGTGTTAAAGTTTTCAACAATTCACGGAATATGAAATGGCTAACAGCATAAAAATAAAACCGCAGGTCGGCACTCCTAAGAACAAAGATGCAACTAAGACAAATCTTCAGCCTGGAGAATTGTGGCAGTTCATAACAGAGGAGGAATTATCGGAACGTGAACAGAAATACGAACATCACTTGCAGGATCTTAAAATATGTGAAGGGTTCATTGAAGGTAGCAAAATTTGTTACCTGTACAAATTAGCATATTGCAGATTTACCAATTCAAATATTCAACTACAGAAGCTGCAAAGGAATTTAAAAGTCTTCAGGAAAATCAAAAAGAAACCGACCGATGGAACAAATACTTAAGTTGTGACGGTCTGCCCAAGCCACAAAGGCCTCAAGATGTGCATACTTTTCTAGAAAAGCTAAGACATTACGAGAACATCGAGATGGATAAAATTATTGATTGGACGTTATCAGTTGATGAGCGAAGCATATTATCTCAGGATATATTTTGCAAGGACCGGACTCGTAAAACGTTAGTCCATGAAATTTATCCGAAATTTGGCAAACTTTATGAGAAAAACGTGGATCTCTATTTGGCGGTTGGTGAAATGTTAAACACATTTCAAAATGCGAGTTTTTTTTTTAACTCATTTAATTTTTGAAAGGCAATCAAATCGATAGACAATCTTCTAAACTCTGAAATCGAAATGGCCTCGTTCGAACTAAGACACGCTAAGAATATTGTCTCGGTAAGAGAAATTTATAAATGTGTTGTAATTTTATGTAAATTAATTTTCAATTTTATAAAGCAAAGGGAGATAATAGAACAGGAAATTCGAGATGCCTTTGATCGTTTTACTTATCGAATTATTAGTTCTCAAGACACTTATATGAAGTAAGTGAACTATATTTTTTAAACATATTTAACATTTTGTTTCCTCTTTTAGCACTGTGGATGGCGTTGAATCCAATTATTGCTATAATGCTAAGAATTTTGACTTTCATATCTGGGCCTTGCGTGATGTTCCTGTACGCTTTAATCAAATGAAGTAAATTAATCTCTTCATTCCAATTTTACTCAGGAACATTATTCGCATTGCCTTTGTTAGTTTTCCGTTCATGATTGCAAAATTGGGTTGTGTTGGAGTTCGAATTCAAATTCCTCTTAGTTGCCTCATGCACAAACTCACATTGCGCTGTGTGCACACAAATTTCGATCACTACTCAGCGAATGCCAAGAGTTCAGAGTTCTTCGTAAGCAAACCCGTGGATGATATAATTGCCGGTATACCAGGTAACCAAAAATGGTACTTTCGATCTATTTTGTTAATAATACTATCTTTTTATAATGTAGACATTATAGATTGCCTAAGCAGAGAGTGGAAAATGCAATCGAATATCATGAATGAAATTACAAACCAGTTAGAAGATAATTACAAATATTATGAGGAAGCCTTAAAGTACGTAAAGAATAAAATTATTTTTATATTATAAACTAGTGAATACCAGCTTGCCTCGCTATGCGTTTCTGGTTAGCCCAACTTATTAACAATATAGAAAAACCTTCGCGGCATCAACTCTTTCCAATATACAATATTAATCATAAATTAAACTGGAACATCTATAGCTCAGCAGCACTTGCTAACTTTTCGTCAAAAAAAAAATTTAAAAAACAAAATATTTTTGAAGATCAGTTTGTTTATTTCTCTTAGAGTATTCCCAGATATGATTTCTCATCTGGTTGTATTTTTAAAGACTGTATCCGAGGTCTAAACTTAAAAAGAAAGTCTGCGTCATTTTTGAGAAAATTCGGTTTTTATTAACATTTTAATGGTGACAATTTTAGATACGGGCCGCAAAAATAAATTTATACCCGTGATTTCGCCTGTGTTATAAAGCCAATTTTAATGATTTTTTTTTTGTCGCATTCCAGCAAGCTTGTCACTTTATACATATACTAAGAATAAATTTAATTATTAATTATACCGCACATTTTATCTTTCATTAAACTAAAATTTTGATTGCATAATAAATAATATAACCATTAGAGCTTTTAATTACAAAACCGATCAAATTGCAAAGGAACGCAAATCAAACCCTTTTGCTGAAACTAAGAAAAGAAAAAGTAAACACTTAAAACCACCACACGAACCACAACGACTTCCGGATGGAATGTACCCCGATGTAAAATCATTGTTTCTTAAACGGGAACAACAACAATTTGAAAATTTTGTAAATGAATGCTTTAATCCGGATACGTTGGATTTATTGCCTAGAGAGGTTTGTAGACTTACAACTATAAAACAGAAACCCGAAAGTAATAATCATTTTAAATACGTTGTCCTAAGACACGCAGGATTCTTTTTTAAATTAATCTTTTGGTATTCATTAATTCTATGATTCTAAAGCCAAATCTTACATAACTTTAAAACGATTTGTTGGAATATATTTTTTTTTTAAGAATAAATAAAAACATTTTAATTAAGAAGCTAAAAAAAGCTTCAAAATTAGTATTTACATATAAAGCTAAAAACAAGTAGACTAGTTTTTTTTTTTTATTTATCATAGATAAATTTAAGACAATATATCATTCTGGGCGGTATATTCAACATAGCCTATGTCCGGAGTCCAAAACATACCGAATATGAAACTTTTCACATTACTTCACATGAAGAGAATAAAAAACTTTTTATTTTTAACGACATCATTGCGGATCTTCGGTTTTTTGAAAGTGGCAATGATGAAAGTTTAGAAGTAATAGATGAAAAGCCAATCCCAATAAATAGAAAAAGCCAAATCAAATCGGAACCTATAAATAATGAAGTTGACATACATAAGCCAAATAATATGGGTAATTCGGGCATGAATACTAATCCCGATATAATTGCATCTGGCAGTTTTTCAGCCAGAACTCAAATTTCGGATCTTCCATACTTTTTCGTGACATTTAAATTGCCAGAACATCTTTGCTTCTGGAGCACGCCAATTGTATGTCAATATGAAGAGAGCGAAATTGAAATAGAAAAAGAAGAGTCAGAACAGATAGAAGACTTATTCGAACCAAATAATGTTAAGTTGATCAGTAAGCAAGATGTTTACGAAGAAGCTCACTTAAGCCCGGCAAGAAGCCCTATGCATAGAAAAAGTTTACTAAACAGTTCCAGTTTCAAAAATATTTATCATACATCGCTGGCTACTCTTCTACGAAGCAAAATCCCAAGAGCTCCTATATATACAAGTAAGCCATTAGAAAACTTTGATTTAAATAAACCGCTCGAAAAAGATGAAATCAGAGCATTGGAAAATTTCTGTGTACCCAACATTATATCATCGCTTAAGTTTCCTATGGAATTTAAGGATGATATGAAGAAAAACTCTAATGAAAAACTACGAAAGTCAACTAAAACTGTTTTTTTACGAAGAATTTCAATTGAAAGCAGTAACGAAATAAAATCAGATGATGTCGATGGGAATTTTAACTATAAAGATCAGAGCCAACCGGAACGTGTTTATCCTATTTTTGAAGATCACAAACCCATTCAGTTTAGCTTTAATAAAGTTGATTACAACGAGCCCGATTCGATGTTTCAATTATATAGGACAATCGATAATATTGAAGAAGAATATATAAACAACCATAAGAAAATAACACTGCAAACCAAATTTGCTGAAGGGAAAAGGGAAGGAAAACACGCGCTCTCCATCGAACCGTCAGTTGTATCCAATGAACTCCATTTAACCAAGAAGCTATCTTTAAAAAAAATTCATAAAAAAGAGATATCCGAAGGAAGTGTAACACCACACATGGATCAGAGAACCTCAATTTCGAATAAATCAATAACTAACGAATATCAGACCCCAGAGGGTTTAAGTTACAGTTCAAAGTTTTCATTTGCTGCTGAGCCTGAACCAATAAAAAAACAAACAGTGAAAAAACAAACTAAATACTGGACAACAGAACATATTGTAGAATCAACTCTGAATAAAGATGATCTAACTGTAACGATAAAAACGGATCGCTTAGGTAAGAAAATAAGAAAGTCCTTTTTTTACTTAATAGGTTTATTTATACAGCTTTATTTCAACACGCAGGCGTTTTCGGCTTTGCCTATAATCGATATGAGCATTTTCCTTTCCGTGGTTGGAGCTTTACTCCCCACCAAACAAAGTACGTACTTTAGATTCTGAGGGCTTTCAAACGAATGTAAGCATTATTTGTTTTAGTCCCCAAGAAGTCAGTTTCACGATCGATACACGCCATGTGCGAATAGTATTGAACATAACAAACAAAGGGTATACCGGCTACATTACAGATCTCCCAGGTAAGTATGTTGCAAGGCCAGTAAAATACTTAGAAATCGATCAGCCTATCGACGACATCAAACAATTAAAGAAGGTAAGATAAATCCAAATCCATAAATAAATATATTTCATTTAAATGCAAAACGCACTTCGATAGCTATGGTTTAAAAAAATTTTATTTATTGATGTACTTATATAAGCATGATTTTTCAAATAGATATATTTAAAGTTAACGTCTTTATATTCAGTGCTTCCAGGAAAAAAATTTCAATACATTTCCCGAAGTTGATGCCAAGTTCTACATAAAAAATGGTAAGATTATTATCAATAATAATTCTAACTGGAGTTTATAATTAAAAAAAAAAATTCAATTGAAAAAAAAAACAGATTACTTTTCGGAAAAGCATTTGGCAACAGAGTGTCACATTTACAATGCAATGTCCGTCCATTGTTTTCTTTTATCTTTTCAAAATTCGAGTTGGAATCCTTTGGCAACACGTCGAAATATGATTCTATGCCTAAAAGATCATAAGGAAACAGATGACAGCTCCTTAATTACGGTGCGGATAACTCCAGAGGATTCGACATTTGTCGAAGTCAACGAACTTTGTTCGGATGTTCTGACAGTCATCAAATTAGAATACACGCCCACATGGCGTAACATTGGCGTAAGTCAAATGCGGCTAATAATATATTTAATTTTATGCAAATAACTAAACATTGTTGAATCGATTAGCTCTATTCTGATCTACATCAACTGATAAATTCATTGTATCCGCAAGCAGTTGACGAACGTAATACGGACTCAAAACTTATTCTCTTTTTGCAGGCCTTACTCAATGCGGTAAGGCCACTAAGCTATTCGTGAATAAAGCGAAGAGGTATTCTTTGTAATATATGTAACATAAAAAATAATATATATATATATTTATATGCATGTATAATATAAAAAATTTGTGTGATGAGAAAAACATTATTAATAACAGCATTTGTTTTGAAAATCAAAATATCACGAAATAGATGTGAGTATAATTAACCAAGACTACAATAATAAAGTAAGTTAACATCAGAATTATTCAGCCATTTCTGCAGAAAGTACATTTTTAACTTGATAATTATATGGATGATCTAATGCGCCATATTGAATTTATATTCGCTGTAATCTTTTGTCTGCAGGTTTCATTATTTAACTTGGAAGTAATCACAACTTTACCAATATTTTACCATACATTTTATAAAATATTTTTATTCCTGTAAATGTACCCAAAAGTTGATTTTAGCAAAGTTAACTTGTTTACGTTTTATTTCAGTTTGTACAATTCTTGTAAAACCAAATAAATAAAATAAATTGATTGAATTTTATGGTGCATTGTTTTTGTGCAGCAACAATTTACATATCTCCTTCATTTATCCTCATGACTTTTACAAGCTAAACCGCAACAAGCCGAACTAAACCGAACCGACACAAACTCAACCAAACCAAACCAAACGGAAAAACTTAAAGCGATTTGAAGCCAAAAAAAAAAAGAAAAAAAAACAAAACCCACAAAGTCAAACCCCAATTTTGCTCGTATGCGAGCCAAGACAAGAAAAGCTGAAATAAAAACACACATTGATCGATTACAGTGATGAATGAATTTCAACATCTATCACTTTATTGCTGTTACGACTTTGACTTGACATCATCGAAGTCGGATTGGGACTCGGCGCTGTTCGGTTTGCATTGATACAGCACACCGCCGCTTCTGCCGCCTGCTGCCCACAGTCTGCTTTCCCAAGCCGGCACTCAACGGCAAACTTACAGTTATCGAGAAAATGTTGTTTGTTTCATGCAGTCGAGAGCGTTTGGACATCTTACAAGAAAACTCAGTCTAGGCAGTCGTCGATAAAAAAAGCGACGAAGTGCTGTAGAGCTGGGAGAAATTGACAACAAATGTGCGCGCATGTTTCTTATGGCTGTTGTGTGGTTATCTTTTACTTTATTTTTTGCTGTTTAATGTTTTTGTTATTGTTGTTGTTGTTGCTGCTGTCATTCTTGCATTTTTTGGTGAAATTTATTTGTTGCAAGTTGTCCTTTAAATAAATTCCTTGTCAAACATCAACCATACGTCCAATGGCCTGTACGCACCCGTACCATTCAATCCGCAACGTCCATAGTCCAATGTTATGTCGTTGATGTCCAAAATCAAAGTCGAAATGGCAAATGTAGTCCGCATCAGCGTTGAAGTCGATGTCGTCGTTCGTTGTCAGCGTGGGCAGATGTAATATGTCACAGCTTCTGACAAAGACAAAACATTTAAAATAATTTAATGAACTTTTTCCACAGCATATCTGACTGCCAATTGTTTCTTAATGCGTCTACACGTTAATATCGAAGGCATATTTTACGTAAAAAGAAAACAACAAAACTGAAAATGCATTTCAAACCAACAATAAACCTTTAAAGTAAAATTTTATTTAAGTCTACTTTTTTTAGATATTCAGTAAAAGAAAATTTGGAAAATTTATCTTTAACTATTGTTAAATATAATCACAAAATGCTGCTAGATGACATTCGCTTAACTCAACTACTTATGTATTTAGAAGAAAATAAAACATTTTCACAAATTACTTGATACGTTTATGTATAGATATAAACAATATAATAATGGGAAACTCCTATTATTCCTATTGGGATTATTATATTTTGTGTGTAAAAAAAACTCAGATGTCGATCCAGGTGATTTAATTAATTTTCTGCTTATTTATTACCCAATCAAAATAAAAACATATCGGTTCAATCAATTTCTGAGATAGAAGCCAATTTCTATCCCTCGCCAACATTGAGAAATGACTAAACAATTTGTCTTGATTATCTTATCATTTTACCCTCCATTAAAGTACTATGTCTTATTTGGGAAGTGTTTCGTTAAATTATATAATTACGATTTTTTTTAACTCCCCATTCATCTCTACTAGCAGGAACGCAAGGACTGTAAGCATGCTTTCGTATTACCCACTGCATTAAGAACAGATCACATTTTAGAGTATTATACCGTGAACTTTCGGCAAATGAGTTTCTGCAACAGCACGTAAAATTTTGAATAAGTATGTGTAAACACTCTAAGATAGAAGTCTTAGAAGTCTTTCCTATCAGCAAAACATTAAAAAATCGAATTTTACTCTTGCTTTAGAAAATAATGGGTAACACTTGATTAATTGACCTTCTTAGTTTTAAACACTTTTGTAACTTGTTGGATATAGCTAACAATGCAAAAAAAAAAAAACAAATCAAATTACAGTCAAATCATTCAATCAATTCAATTATAATTTACAAAACTAAAAACAAAAAAAAAAAAATCAAACTAGAGAAAACACTTCAAATAATGCAGTTTGATTCTGCAGCTGTCAATGCAATTTCATTGAAGCATTTGGTGATGACTTTAAAAAAAAAAAATTAAAAGGAAAAAATTATATTTGTATAAAAAAAAACCATTGTATGGAAAGAAAGAAGCAAAGACCAATGCAGACCAAAGCAGACAAGAATAGACAAGCAGAGCATACAACAACAACAACAACAATAGCAGCAGCAGCAGCAACAAACAACATAAAAAGATTGTGACGGTGCTGATTGTTTGCAATGGAACTTAACGAGTTCATGAATTGCAACCGACAGTCAACAGCACCAATAGCACCATCACCAACATCACCACCATCAGCAGCCACAACAACAGCAACAGCAACAACATTAGAAAGACTTTGCACTCTTTGCCACACAAAATTCAACACCATTCAGTACACTCTCGTACTGAACAAACGAGCCACCGATTGAACAAACGAACAAACGAACAAGCGAACAAACGAACAACAACGAGCTAACAACCGTATGCGGCAAGAAGCAAAATGCTTCGGGCGAAAATAATTGACATCTGTATAAGTTTTGTATTTGATTCGGTTGGATAACAAGTGTCTAAGTAAGTACATTCGCCTGTCTAAGTTTGACTTGACTCCGACTCCGACTCTGACTCTGACTGTGACTCAGACTTCGACTCCTGACTCCTAACTCCGACATCTATTCGCCTCGATTCGACTCGGGGAAAACTGTCTCCCCAATTGTCTGTCGATCGTAATGTCTATCTGTTCGCTGTCTTTCGCCTGATGGTGTGACTGAGTGTCTGCCAGTCTATTTTTCACTGCACAGATTTACATTATATTTCAAACTGGAAAAATTACATCAAATACAAATAGCACAGACAGAAAAATCCATAAAAGAGAAAATCGCTTTAAGCGTGCTTGGAATGCGTACAGTGAAAACAAAGACTCAACTACGTTGTCGCATGTTGACATTTGTTAGGATAAGACTGCTTTAAAACATAACTGCTTTTTATTTATAAATAAATCATGATGATATTTTCAATAGTCTTGTTTATTCTAAAATGTACTCCCCGAAGTTACGTAACGAAGAGCTTTCGAAAATCTGGTACTTCGATATCCCGATGCTGCTGAGTTTGTTTAGCTCATCTACAGTTCCCTGGCCGTTTTATTTTCCTTCTTCCCTGCAATCGTTTATGAATGCCAGTGTTTACTGTTGTCATTACCTCAACCATCTACGTCCTGAATAACTTTTGCGCATTGCAATCATTTCAAATTGTTCATGAAGCTCTCGAGGAGCACATACAAACAATTTGCAGCAGCAACAACGGCGGCAGCAAATTATCTGCTCCATATAATAAGATACAGCAAACAAGCAATAACAACAGCAACAGCAACAACAACAGCAACAACAACAAACATCTATAACAACAAGAAGCAGCAACCATATATGAGTTGTCTAAGAGCATGGTAAGATATATAAATTTGGTATTTTATTTGCCGCACAAAGCGGAGACATTGCGAAGTCATTCGCACAATTTATAGACAAAGGCAGCACCCAACTTGGCAAAGGTCGTCTGTCTGGCTGTCTTTACATGTAACTATCTATTTATACGAGTATGCTTGCCTGTCTGTCAGTCTGTCTGTCAGTCTGTCAGACTGTCTGTTTGCCTTGCTGTCTGCCAAATGATTTTCACCACCATGGCAAAGCATATAATAAAAAACAATTTCATCAACAAGTTGTGCCGATGACAACAACACTAAACCAAAGAAAACAAAAACGACAAAGCCAAAGACAATGAAAAGAAATGGAAACAAAAAAAAAAGCGCCAGCATGCAACGCTTATCGCTTTCTGCGATATACGTGTTCGAACATAAAAGTTATTGCAAATTTTAAGCCAAAATTATTTAATAGATTTCGTATGGGAGAATACATATGCGGATATGGATATGAATATGAATATGCACGCCAGGCCAGGCCAGGCCAAGCCAGGCTGGCTCATAAAACATTCAACTAGGAAATACATGTAACTCGGCACAGATTCAGATACGAACTGCAGTAAAAACTGTGCTTAGGGTAGCCGAAGCAGAGCCAACAGCGCGTGCAAGATGCTCCTAAAGAAAGCTGCCGTCTGGCAACAGGTGAATACTCGTACTTATGTAAGTAAAAACTTTGCTGACATATTTGCCAGTCTAACAAAATGTTACATGGTTGGTTAAAAATATTCTTCTTGCCGCTTGTTGTTTGTCTTCTGACAGCGACATCGTTCATTGTTTTCACAAGAGAGAAAACAAAAAAAAAATAAAAACAAATGGTTTTTAGTTGCAGTTAGCCAGCATCAGGCACAATTTTTGCGGCTGCTAATTTACTTGGCTTAATTCGCAAAGGCATGAGAATAGAAAGTACAAACATGGTTGGCCTTCTCTTCGGCTGAATTGGCTATGCCCGTATAAGGTTAATAAACTTAAAGAGCATTGCTTATTTTGTATATTGCAAACAAAGGTTTGATTATCGCATTCATTGCCTTCGACAGTTGCGAAAAGTAGCCTTTTGGTAAATCATCGAATATTTTACTTTCACCCAAATCGCTACGCCGCTGTTGATGTTAATTACTTCAAACAAATTAGATTATCTTCACTTTTTTTTCTCTTTTTTTTTTGTTTGGTTCATTTTGCCAAACTCAATTTGGGTAACGAGGCGACAGGCGATTTAATCGAAACAATATGTTTTAGATTTTTTTGATAAAACTGTTCAAAACTCTATTAGTTTTCGATACCTTTTTTTTTTCAGTGTATTGGGATTTTTTTCGTTTAAAGGTTACATACCTAATCGTTTACAGTACACATTCAATATAACGAATTAATTTTTGCAGACGTTACCTATAAAGTTTTTATTCATTATTATTAAACTAAATGTTGATCACCGCAATTATTATTACCAATTACTCTTAATAGCATACATCTGAAGACTCGTCTTCAATATTCTTTGTCTACGAATATTTTAAGTACAATTTATTGTAATACAGTGGAACTTTTATAACTTAAAGTACCATCATGCATTCGATTAAGTTTGAGTTATGCAGACTTCGGGTTCTAGAAGCTTCTTATTATAGAAATTCGACTGTAAGTTTATTTAGCTATTTATTCAGGCAATACCAGATAAAGCACAGGCGCCCCTTCTCCTTCTCTCCGCCGCTCTGACATACAACATTGCTGCACTCTCAAGTGATAATCATAAATAAAACGTTATGGCATGGGGACAACTTCATTTAGCGGCAATCAGCAGCACCGAGTCATCTACTAAATGCTCGCACTTGCTTTTGTGCTAATTTCAACAAATGGCAACATTTGTTTTTTTCTGCAAACAGTATGACAGTGTCATGAGTTTGGATTCAAGTCAGTGCTTCAGGTTATATGCATCTTGAATGCTGTAAAAGCAAATGAACGGAAACGCGTAAACCAGTAATTTTTACGGCTGCCAGAGCAAAGGCGTCGTTGCTCGCCATCGATTGGCTTGCAATGCTACCTTGGGTGCGATTAAGTGGCTTAGCGGACGACACATGGTCTGAGAATCGACGTTGATTACACATGCCACATGCAGCAACCTGTACAGGTTTAAAATGTTATGATTTAGCAGGCTATGAACCGCAAACCGAGCAGGTTTCAACGTCTTCCCATATACTAACTTATAGAAAAGAAGGAAACTGTCATTATATGCGTTGCCAGTCAGCCATCAACCAAGGAGCGACACGCTCGAGGGGCCCAAAACGCCAAGCAAGCAGCAAGCAGCAACAGCGACAAATGACAGTGGGCCAGAGCTGAACTCGCATGTTTCACTATGCAAAGTGCGCAAAGTGTAATATTGAAAAATACACAAGCAATGTATGTGGCTGTCGCTGAAATACTCGCGCAAGTCTAACGAATTATTGTAATCTGTAATTTCTAGAGCATGTAATTATAAACCATATTTAGCATGGAATTTTAAGTTGTTTATTTAGTTTTTTTTTCTTCTTCTTTGTTCATGCTGTGTTTAATTATAGCGAAAATTGCACAAATTAAGCGAAACCAATAAGTGAGTAACTCCGTATCTCGACTTCGAGGCTAACGTAAAAATTTTGCTGGTGGCCACGCCAAACAACAACGACAGCCGCCAGGTATAGACAACAACACAAAAACTACTTTTTCATTTAATTTTTTTTTTTTTAATTTTTTTTTTTTTATTATTTTTGTTTTTTTTATTTTTGTTTAATAAATTTAACCACTCACTTTGCACACCCGTTACTGTTGTTGTTGAATTATTACAGTTGTATTTGTTGTTGATGTTGTTGTTTTCGTTGTTGTCGCTGCTGCTGCTGCTGATATTGTTATACATCCATCGAGTCGCGCTGCTCGTTTGACCAACTTATATCTCGATATTCGTAACAAGCTGAAATTGGGGTGTGGAGCACAAGACTGCAGCAGCGAAACGCAAAAAAACCCGCGCAAAATAAAAAATTGCAAGCTTTGCAAAAGAATAAAAAAAGAAAATCAATAGACAAGAAATGCTGTATCTATGTATAACGTAAGAAACTGCAGCTGACAATGAGTTCGCATGTGCAGCTGTGGCGTTTGTTAATTTGAATTTGATACAAAACGACAAGTTTTGCTTTGGTCCGACTCTTGCGAAAATAAAATGCCCAAAGTTGTGTCGCAATGACTAAACAATAAAAACGGAAAAATAACAATATAAAGTTGTTATTTATCCCTATATTTGACTTAATTATTTACTGAAAAATAAGAATTTAGAACCAATCAACTGTACTTTGTTGAAACCTTTCTATATCTTTGCAATTCAACAAAACCAGCTTTAACGGATCATCAGACGGACTGTCCGACTGATCGCTTACACAGTTGCTTGCTCATACAATTGTAAATTGACTAGCTGAGCCTAATGAATAACCTTCAAAGTGTTGCTAATCAATTTAGTCAAAAGTTACGATAAGTAAAGTATTTAGAGTTATTAAAACCAAACATAACTGAAGTAATCGTCAATTGTTGATATAATGTAAAACATAAATTAGCTTAGAACAAATTTATATTGATACGATAAGTCTTTGCTTATTATTGAAGATATCGTAAAGAAGTTCAAAGAAACTGACTTCTTACTTCTACTCAAGAGCAAAGTCTATACTAATAAAGCAACGACAAAAATTTTAAATAGCTAAACAACTCGATAACAATGGATATGAGCGAGATTGAGAAGAAATTAGGCACTAAAGTCGTACAAAATTTTGATCATCGGATGGGGATGTAACTTCGAAGTCATGGCAAAATTTTGACGAATATTTTTCACTTATAATTGCTTTCGGTCATATAGTATGATTCATACGGTCAAGAACTTTTCATCCTTGACGTGATCTATACATTACTTTCAAGTAATCACAGTTACTTTGATCAGGCAATTCTATCACCTTGAGGTTGCCGATGCCAACAATAAAAAAAAGAATATCAGGCCTCTTTCAGATTGCTGAGTGTTAAGCTACAAAAAGATTGCGCTGAGCTGATTGCAAACAGAACAAAGAAATGCATCAAAGTCATTCAGTGCTTGGCTCTTAAATAAAAGTTTCACAAAGTTGAAAAAAGACGAAACAAAATGTAATGCCTCACCAGCAGTCACTGGCCGGTGAACACTTTTAGCTTCTGTGGTTAATCGAAAAAATTTCAGATCAATATCGACGCTTTGAAGTGACTTTTAAACCTTTAAAATGTTTCATCGTCAAGAAACCTGATTTGTGCGCTAATGATGGCAAAGCTGATTTTAAGATGACAATCCCAGCAATAAGCAAAGAAACGTCAAAACTGACATTAAAAGCAAATTAGTAACATAAATCGACAAAATACTCGCAATCATGATTGCGAAGACGAAAGCTATTAAAGTGCATATTTACCAGAAAAAAAACAGCTGCTGCAGTGGCAACGTAGCTTCTGTATCATTACCCATATTAAACGAAATATTACAAACAGCTAAGCCTGACCAGTTGGTCACCTGGCTAAGTTGGCTACATTTCATCGAAGCCAAAATGTTTCAGAACAAATTTGCATATTTTAACCTGTCTAAGTTGGACATTGCACAAGTTGGGCCAACAAAAAGGGCAACCTTCTATAAGTTGGCCAGAAAATCTTGAACCAAGTGTGGCCAACTAAGGCAAGTTTTACTATATATCAAATATTGGAAATCTTATTATTATGAGAAACTGTTTTCAACTTAAATATAATATATGTGTGTATAGTTGTACTGTAAAAGGAGCTACTACCCAACAGTAAGTACATAATGCTGATCATGAATATATATAATGATCTCAATAAATGAGTCAAACCATTCTAAAATCAACTGTAAATGTTCAGTTAACGACTACTCTTCATAAAATAACATCTTGAGTAGGAACGAAATAAGTCTTAGGCGCTTTCAGCATGCAGCTGCCAGACGCTAAAAACTAAAGCCAGCAGTTGTGGCCGCCATTCCCCCCGTCGCTTAGCTGGACAACGTCACTAAGTGCCAATGAGGCTGACGATGATGACCACATGCAAGTCAGACAGCACTGACTAAAAAACTGAAACGTTGGTGTAACGTAGGCCGATGACTAATCGCAAACGGATGTTACCATTTAAATTAGCATTTTTTCCATTGCTTTTTCTGTAAGTGACTTCTTTGCTTGCCAAGTGTCTCTACTTGGAAAATTACAAAAAGATTACGCTGCAGTGATTGCCATGAGGAAGCAGCCATGATCAAGAGCAGCAGCAACAAAGTGTCTGGCATTTAAATCAAAGAAGTTACACAACTTAACTTCATCGTAAATGAACTTCATTGCATCAGCAGCTGCAATTGCCAAAGGAAATTTTACTATTACTGTCATAAATCAAATCAGCAAAGAATAAAAAATAGATTGGCTATCGAACTTAACTTTAAGTGACTTTTAAATTTTATATGATGTAATACATTCACCGTTTGAGTCGATTTGAATACTTTCGCTAGACATCGGCTGCATCTTCGCATCTATTTTCAATGTCAATAAGAGATATCGATAAACAAGCGTTCATGATGATCATTATGAGTAAATTTTATCTGTAGTCACGTGCTACTCACAGCTTCAAGACAATCTGATGCCTGAGACAGGCAATTCATAATCTCAAGTCCCTCAATATAAACTAGAAAGACAGGGCTATAGTCGGGCATAACCGACTATAGAAAACCCTGTACCGAATCCAAAACTGAATATATTTTGTTGTTGCTTTAATATTTTGTATTCATTATGTAAGGATATCTCAAGAAAAAAAGTTTTTTTTTAGTGAAAGCCATTTTTCGACTGATCGTTCCTATGGCAGCTATATGTTATAGTAAACCGATATTTAACATATTCAGAAATATGATTGGATATTATATCAAATCATTAAATCCGAAATTTGGTAACAATATCTTAATAAACAAAAAAGTTTTTCTCAGTAAATGTTGTTTCTTGGCCGATCGTTCCTATGGCAGCTATATGATATAGTTAACCGATATACATAATTTTTAGATATGTGATTGGACATTAGGTAAAACAATTAAATCCCAAATTTGGTAAACATATCATAAAAAATAAAGCGGTTTTTGTTACTAAATATGGCTTTTCGGCCGATCATTCCTAAGGCAGCTATATGTTATAGATTGAATATCGAAAAAAAAAATAAACTCGTTATGCCTATGGATTAGGAGAGTCTTCGTGCAAAATTTGGTGATTGTAGGTCTTACCGTTTCTGAGATCCGTTTATTCATACAGACGGACGGACAGACAGACAGACGGACATGGCTAGATCGACTCGCCTTTCGATGCTGGGCAAGAGTATATATACTTTATGGGGTCTGCCACGCCTCCTTCTGAACGTTACATACATTTGCACAACTTTAATATACCCTTTACCAATTTTTGGTACAGGGTATAAAAACTGGCAAAAATATTAACCGATGACGATTCAAACTTGATTTTTATTATGAATTATTTTTTATTTTAAATGATTTTGTAGGCATAAATGAAAATATACATACAAAATATTTCAAAGCTTTTCTGCCGATGGGAGAATATAATATTTTGTAGTTTTTTGGTTTTACTTCTTTTTTTTTTTTTTTGCTTCTAATAATTTTTGTATTTTTTTGCTCCAAACTTGACTAAAATTCATTTTGAGTCCAATTAAGTCCAAGCTAAACATGAAATGCCGATTTATTATCTGGTCTCACACGACACTTTGAAAATGCGCGAAACATTCTACTCGAAATACAAGGCAGATATACACGCAAGTGCAAAAGTCGAATCGAATGCAAGATTGAAATATACATGCATATCTCGCAGTGAGTTCTAGTTTCCTTCACTTGTGCACCACAATTATGCAAAATTATCGGCTGTCAATTGGCGCGCACGAGTTGGACCACCCGCAAAGCATTTTAACGGCAGCAATAACGAATTTTAACGGTAAGCTGCGTCGGGCCTTGATTTGCTTAAGTTGGCTCAGCACACACTGCTGGCCGATCTTGGGAGTCGTCGGACAGCAGTTACTAAGTAGCCAAGCTAACAGCAAACTTAATGACCACTTCTTATTTTGTCACTGCCTCTCGTAAACATAAAAAGCCACTTAGGCTGCTTTAAGCCAAAACGGAGAGAAAAACATTAAAATTTTTAATTCTGTGTGATTACGACAAATGGATTACATATCATTAGTAGGCGGCATTGCCGACTTTCTTGCATGTAAATGCCATATACGAGTATAAGTATGTAGATTTTGGACAGCAGCTCTGGCTGCTTTTGTTAAAATTATTTATTTAAAAACCCGAACAAAACGACTACAGAAATAACAACTAAGAGCAAAAGAAGATTTCCATATAATTTTTGAAATAGTGGCTTATGAGTGCGTTGATGTGATTAACATACATATGTGTATACACTACGTATGAATATGTGAACAGGGTGATTAGTTTGCATGAACAAAATGCAGAACGAAATATCTTTTTATCACTACACTTTCGTTCTTATTAACACAGAAAAGAAAGTTAAATCTTCAACATTTAGCAGAAAATGAAAAACATGGTAAATTTAACAGTTATAAAGGAATAATTCCAGAAGCAATACGACTCAACAACGCTACTTTTACAACCATCGATATAACGTGGAATGTTTTTAAGAATTAAATAATACAAATCACCCAAATACGTTAAAGTACTAACATTGAACATAACCAAACAGTGGACACCAATTGAAGGACACCGAAGTAAATGAACTTAACTTTATAATAATATCCTGGCAAGCCTGAGACGAAAGCAGCCACATCTGGGGATAGTCATTTTAGAAGACTCAACTGAATCGTTGAGTCATCAATATTTATGGTTCTATCAGGAGTAGAGACTCCTAATACACTCAAAGAAAATCTCTATGGTTTCCACGGATTGACTACCCAAATTTTGCAACAAACGGCAAAGAGTGCAATTGTGCATATGTCAAAAAAGATTATTGCATTTAAAAATAACCAGTTTAATTAAAAAAAAAAAAAACTATACAAATGCGAACCCAGCTTACACATCGACTTATAACGGCAGACAAATGTTTGCCCTTTTCAATAAAATAAATTAGCATAGGTAAACTCCGAGGAATTTTAACTATTTAAATGCACAAACCGTGAAACGCACAGCCAACATCTGTTAGACAAGTTGCTTAATCATTTGTCTTTTTGTTTATTAGTTAGCATTTAACAAAACAAAAACAAAAAAAAAAAACTTGTAAAATAGAAAACAAAAAAGCAGAGAAAAAACACGTTGAACATGCAAATAGAATCCAAGTTCACTCCATTGATTCGAATACTTGCCCAAAGCAGTTCATTGATTGTTGCGCTGAATGCAGTCTTCTTCTCTTCTCCAAAAGCCAACATTGCAGCTGAGCATGCGATGGAAAACTGTTGAAAACTGTGCAGAGAATGCCACAAAACCGTTGAAACAAACAAAAAGCTGCCGCGGTTGTGCAGCTAATTCTTTGGATATGCAAATCCATCCCTCCATCCAACCGTGCATCCGTCCGCTCTGCTCCTCTTTTGTGCTGCTTTGTTGCTTTCGAGTAGCATAATATTTCCCTAATCTATCTATGATGTCGACGTCAAGAAGCACTTTTTTCTAATTGTTGTTGTTTTTGTTATTGTTTTTTAATGTTATTTTTGTTATTGTGTTGCTGATGCTGATGCTGTTGTTGTTGTGGATGCTGCTATGCTATTTGCATATAATTAACATAGGGAATTGTTTGCATGCGCAGCTACTGAATAGAATTCAACATAAGTAAATATGGAAAGTTGTTGATGGCTTTTTAAAGATTTAAAATGCATAAAAAATATTTTCTGAATTTTGGGTTTGTGTGTCAAGTGATTACATTAAATGTTTACGCATTGATGGACCGGTTATAAAAAAATAAAAATAAAAATAAAAACAATCAAGCAACAGCTTCAACATTTTTTTTTTACTTGATTGTTTTTTAAATTATATTGAAATAATTAAGATATATGCAAGTAATCTTGTAAAAATCTTGTTATATGACATGGTAAACTTTCATATGAAACCAATAAATCAGCTGCTACTGTGGATTAGGTATAAACATAGCCAAACCTCCACCAATAATTCTGCAGGATACAAAATTTTACAAATTTTGAAATTGGTGTTGAATATGTCGACATTGTTTAGTTAGGCAAGGATACAACTACAATAAGTCCGAACTTTATGTCTGTAATGTTACATCAAACAAGGATTTTGCAGAGACAATCGTTACAATTATTACAGTTTAGAGCATCTACAAATGTATGCATTGAACAGTCATATCGGTTACTGCTGAAAAGAAAATCAATAAATCGACAAGAAACATTGTAACAGTAAGAACAATATCAATAAGAGCAACAGCAACACCAAAAAAAAATAACAAAAAAAAAAAAACCCGAAAAAAGAACAATACATTAATCCGGCGCATGCCTCATTTATACAATTCACTCACCAGCTGCAATAAGACACTATCAGAGATTGAAGTCTGACTGAGCCTGATGCGATATGAGCTGGCGCAGCGAACGTACGTATACGCTATAGTGCGAATCAAAACGGCGAGAACTGGCCAATAAATGCGCAAATGAACAAACAAACGAACAAAACAAACAAACAAACTAAGTAACCAAGCCAGCCAAGTGAAGACAGCCAGGCGCAGCGGCCGACCGAGTCTCTAGCCAGACAAGAAGTTGGAGCAGTGACCAGAGCACCAAGGCGCAGACCCAATGTCCAGCATATTGGAGACTGGTTGGCCATGCGGCACGGACAGTGAGACGGCGGTGGGCAGTTGATGGTTGGCGGTTGGCAATACAACATACGAGTACACAACATAAAACAATAAAGTTGCGCTGCAGCAAAGAATAATCGCATAAATCATGAGGCATGCAGTAAATGCAGCAAATGCAGCCGCGTACGACTTTGGCGGCAACACTTTTCTTGCTTTAAGCCAAATTTATAGCGATCTAAGTGGGTATAAAGCCCTCATTTTAAGTCAGTTGACTATTGTTGTTCTTGTTTTTGTTGTTGTTGTTGTTACTATTCTTTTTCTTTTCCTTTTTTTTTTTGTTTTTTTTTTTGTTATTGTTATTGTTTTGCGCTTTTACTGTGCCGTGTTTCAGTTGTCCGGCTCTGCGCTGTTTGCACGCGTATTCGTTATGATTTCCAGTGCTGCACATGCCAGAGTACTGCAAATACTTGTTCCTAGTTACACGAGTGTTGCTTGCAAGTTTACACACAGTTAAAAATACTTAAACACGAATCTGTGCAAATATGCATTTAGGCTGCTAAAAAAATTATTACAAAAAATTGCTAACGTAAATATGCGTATATATCGAAGTCTTAAATAATACTGCTTCAGGCGTAAGTGTTGACCAACACTGACAGCCAAGCTATGCTGCTAAAAAAACCATAAACCGAACATCTACACAAACTCTAAATGAACAATAGTCAAAGGCGACATCAGAATATGCTCAGGCAGACGCCATTTTAGAATTTAGTATAGAATAGTTCATTTATGTTGTGAGACAGTGTTGCAAAATTACTATTAGTATTTTAAAGTCTAACTTAAATTGACTTTTTCTCAGTGTTCACAAAACAAAAAAAAAAAAAAAACAAACCGCTTTGGGCCTTTCAATACAATTCGATGTTCAATGACGCTCGAGACGTATACTTTGTATACCGACCAAAAAACAATAGAAATGCAATGTCTTAAAATTATAAGTAAAAAACAAAACAAAACACATAACAACAAAACAACAAACAACAGAAACGAACAAAGACACTTGCATAGAAACTTTGGCATAACGCTTTACCTCCCCCGTCTGCCATCATCCTTTTGGGCGCACATGCTTAAAGCCAAGCCAAGCCAAGTTTAAAATTTAAAGCCAAACTCAAAAAATAGATAAAACGACAGCCTAAAATATTTGCTGTTGTTTTTACTAGTTTCACAAATCTTTTGGCATGTTTTTTTTTTTTTTGATTGTGTTTGTTTTGTTTTTTTTTTTTTGTCTACTGCTTTTGGGGCGCGGCTCCGTGAGCAACTTCACCTCAAGGCGTGCGCTTCGGGCTTACCAATGCCATTGCTGGCAAGCCGACTCCAGTTACCACTCGAAACTTTCTGCTCACTCGTGCGCAACTTCAAACAACTTCTTTTCCTAAGTGATACATTTTTTTTTTTTTGTGTTTTTGTTTTTCTCCTCAACTGTTTGGCCAAGCTCATTTCCACGCACTCGATTCTCCCTTTGTTGTGGTTGAACATTTCTGCTGCGGCTGCTGCTGATCTTCCAGCTTCCGCTCCCTCTGCCGCTGCCACTTCTGCTACTGTGTTTGCCTTTTGTTTGTTGCACATTTTTGCGCAGCAGTTTGGCAGCAGTTTGGCAGCAGTTTGGCAGCAGTTATGTCGCTCGGTTAAAAACTTGTGTTAAATCTTGCACGAACAAAACTTTTAAAAATCAGCTTAAATCATAAGCCTTCTGTCTAAAAGTTTCATTTATTTTTGGTGGTTATTTTATTTTGTTCTGTTTTCTAAGCTTCAAGCCGCCAACGGCAGCAAACATGGCCGACATCTCTGTCGCTGCTCGCTTGGCTGCCCGAGTACAGGATTTGCTTGTCCGAAACGGCACAGCGGAAACTTTTGCTAACGAGCCTAGCCAAATCGACAGCCAAGGGCATTTGTGTCGTTTATAAAAATCGCCGCTTAATGAATTATTTTAGAGTTATACTTAAAAGATTACAGCACTTTTGCAACTCGGTAATTAAAATTAATTGGTACAGTGGATTGAAATATGATTTTCATGCAATATCCTAACAATTTAAAAGTGTCATCGGCCATCAGCAGAAACTTCAATTGGATATCAAAATCACCAGGAACTATGCAAACGGTATGCAAATTATTATCATGACAAGAGACAACTTTCATGCTCATGAAATTTGAAATAATTTGCTTTGAGGCCCAATAGTATAGATAATTTATTTGTAAAGTCTCTCACCATCAAGTATTATCTAAAATGCAAGTAAATCTGGTATAGATTAGATTCGACGGCTGAGAATTATTTAATTTCATTAGTGAGGAAAGTCAATAGAATGACATCTACTAGATTACTTATGATTTATTTTAATCACAAGGAAAATAATGCAACACATCAAACTAATAAACCGATTTCGAAGATTTAAAAACTTAATACAAAGGTCAATAGATTCTCATTGTACGAATATAACAATGGACTTGCATACATATGTACATTGACTATGCTTTGTAACGTAACCCAACTTAACCCAACTCAACCCAACCCAAGCAATGTCATATCCATCATTAATAAAGCGAACCTTTAAATGAGCGAAGAGCGCAGCCTGCTTGGACGATGTCGCATCTCATAAATCAAATATGACTTACGTATGCGCTTTGTCGAGATTCAATCAACGTTCAGGCAGACAGGCAGAACAGAAATGCCAACACTTTAGCTCAAATCATTGCAATTACACGCAAATGTATTTAAACAATTGCATGGGCGCAGATACTCGTATGTCATGTCGCTTATTGCAGTCTAAGCAGCGCAAAGCAGCCAGGCAGGCATGCAGGCGAGTGTTTTATCTCTTCTATGGCACACACTCCGGCACAAATGTGAAATATGTGTTTATGATTTCGTTGCTGTGTATTGCCCCAGCCGCCCAACTGCCCGCAGTTCTGCCCAGCGCTGCCTAGTGTCATATTGCACATGAATTTCTCGGCTTTGCGTTTGTCATTGCGTACAGGTAAAATCAAAAGTTACTGGCAATCTAAGGAACTGTGTGGCATATGAAGTCTGGAAATTTTCATTAACGTGCGCATGCACACACACACACCCATGCACACATTCACTGGCAACAATGATGACTATGACGACAACGGCGACAACTACGGCAACAATGATCGTGCTCTGATTTTCAATTGCAGCCACGTAGGGACGCCCCCCGGGGGCCTCGGTGCAGTGCAGTGTGGCAATGCAGCAAAAGGAAGCACAATTAAACAGACAATGTTGCAGAAATCGAGTTTGTTTGCGGTACTCGTGCCCGCATCTACTGCGCGCATTAATATGATATCCACTGCGAAACGTGGAAAATTTATGCATCTCCAAGGATTAACGCATTTCCGTTACACGCTGCAGCAAGCAGCAGTCTGCGTCTTCGCACACATGCCAACCATTTCATTTCATTTCATTTCATTTTGATTTTTTTTGCATTACACTGCAGTGCCTTGCCTTACATGTTAATGATTTGGGTTTGTGCTGCGCGTACGTATACAAGTATTATGCAAAATGCATTCGATGATGCATATCAAAGTTTAGGCCAAGGCAAGAATTGTTGCAGCCCTAAGCCAGGCGTTTAGTCTAGCTGGGTTACTTGTCTTTTCTCTTTTTTGTTTTCAGTTGCATAGTTGGTTGGTTGGTTGGTTGCTTGGTTTACATTAAACGAAGAAATAATCATATTTGCCGAGTTTTTTCCAGCTGCCACGGCGACTGAGCCGAGCCGATTCTGTAGTCGCCAATTTGCTAGGCAAAAAGCGCAGTAAGCGCAGACAGGCAGACAGAAAGATGGCACACACAGCAGGTTGGTCGTCTGCCAGCTAGCCAGCTTGCTAGTCGCCTGACGACAGCGACAGCGATGGCGACCACGATGTCGGCTACTGCCGTGAAGTGCTGGCGTGTCTTGGCTTCTCCTTCGCTGTTTGCCTGCTTGGCTGCTTGGCTGCACATGAACATCCGTTTAACAAATCGTTTGCTTGTCGAGCGTCGCTGTTGTTGCTGCTGTTGTTGTTGTTGTTGTAGTTCTGCGTTTTACAAAATGTTTAACAAGGTATAAAGAGGCTTCTAAAAATAATGGCTAAAATGCTGCTGCCAACGAATAGCGCACGTTACACGGTGCAGGTGTCTCTCCTACTCCTTTTCGAGTTTGTTGTATTTCTTTTTTCTTGCGTTGTTCTTTTTTTTTTTAGCTGCTTAAAGTCTCAATGATTGAGGAGGACATGGCATGTAAGTGGCTAGTTGCACTCTCAGGTAGCCATTATTACATGATTTTTAAGATAATGTGCTGCACTTGTTATCGTTGAAGTGGGTTAAACGCTGTGTGCCGCATTGAGGTAACTCAGCACATGTCCTTGGCGAGACGTAGCAAAGGAAAACGTTTTTGTACAAGTAAATCACACTTAAGTCGTTATTCAAATTTATGAATTTGACAAATCGTGTAACAAATATTGAAGAAGCTTTCAAAAGGTAACGGAATACTCAGTGATGGCTTTTGAAGAAACAAGACTCTGCTTCTGCCACTCGTCGCAGAACTAATCTCACCCACGGAAGCGCATACAAATTATGTAGCTATTTGGCTTATTTGTAAACTGTAAACTATGGATTTTTTCTTCTATTCTATATTCTTTTATTTAATCTGTACCATCGTGGGACAAACATTAAATTGCTTAATTTTAACCTTAGTTGATTAAAGGAAAATACATATATGTATTAATTTTTACAGAATGATTTAAACAAGAGTGTTTGAGAGGGAAAGGATGAGTGAATTATAGAAAGTGGGAAGAGTTAAATAATATTCTGTTTGTTAGCCTGCATCTCTGAATGGAAGAACGATTTTGACTTGACATTCTTGCGCAGGATGCTAATCTTCTCTGCATCGTTCCTATTTTAGTATATGCAGGTTCTGCCGAAGCCAAAACTGTAAAATATTAAACTAGCTTATATGCAATTATTCTTGGAATTCTATTTTATTTTATTTTTTTAAATAAATCGGTTTTGTCTGAGACTAACCATCTGGGCAGTTTATAAAAAGTTTCTTATTGGATTCTTACGGCATTTGCCGCAAAAATAATAAAAATAATAATGTTAATTTGCTTTAAATTCATTTTACCATATAGTCGCCCCAAATTAAGGCACATTTAAGTGCGTCGCATACATCAAAAATATATTTTAAAAGTAAAGTGCAAGTTTTAAATGAACCAAAACGGCGCATAAATTATCACAATTATTATTACAAACGACGCAATTCACTTTCGGGACAATGCCTGCGTCGCATCGACTCCCACATCCGTTGCGTGGCCATGCAGCGCCTTTCAACGCTGATAATCTTCCACAGAGGAATTCACTCAAGCGTCAACTTGGTAGGCATAAATTTGAAACATTTATTTGCAGATTTTAACCTTTTTTTCTTTATTTTTTTTTTTGGTGTTTCTTGTTCTTGTTCTCGCTCGGCTTAACTTAAATTTTTTCGCCACATTTCGAAGTCTAAAGTCGGTGAAGTAGAAGTACTTTGCCATCCTTCAAATTAATGGGGCAATGTGTCACATGCACATGGAACGTCAGTGTCTCTGTTGCTGCCATTGCCCATGCGCTTTTTGTAACTGCATACAAATAAAATATACATAAGTGTTGCCTTTACCGACGAAAAGCCAACAGAGTTTTAGCAAGAATTGATTAATAAACAATGAGTAGCAAAGCATTCATGTGCGCTCATAGATTTCTGGTACCACACACAAGAATAGACCATTTTAAATAATAAACTAATTTCAAGAAATTACTAGTTTTAAAAAGAGTTACAATTTGGTGAAATAAGAGTTCCAGGATTGGCGATATAGCTGTTCATTGATTTAATTGGCATCTCAACTCTGGAGAAATAGTAAACCACCGTCTTCTTTATTTATCAAAAAAAAAAAAAATCAGGAACTTGCATTGAAAATGTGCGAAAATGCTTAATAATTTTTTCTTCCTACAATGAATTCAGAATGCACAGCAGAGCTTGGACCTGTTTAAAAAATAATTATTTTAGCTTCTCTATTAGGGTTATGTGTATATAATCAGATATCAGTTTCGAATCCCTGCCAGAGTTTGGACTTGCCGGCAAAAATCATTTCAATATAGTATTTTAATTTTTTGTAATTCACACACTTACCCAAACACGTCACAATCGATTAAAATCACAATGGCTGCACTTTATTAAATTTATGCCTTTTACACTTAATTTGCATAATATTTTCGTTTAGGCACATGAAAATACATTTGGCAATGCGCGTTTTTTTCCTTTTTCACTTTCACCGTGCCTTTTCATATTCTCATGATCATCATCTGTTTGCAGGCCCAAGACGAAGCCTTTTTCGATTGCATGCAATAAGCAAAAACCAAAAAATAAATTGTTTATTTCTTTTTTTTTTGTCAAAGAAATTCAGATAAAACTTTTACACAACACAACTGCTGAGCACAAGACTTTCGAGAGACCCACTTATGCACTTAGCACGCAATTTGCAATGAAAATCGTAGGAAATTCCAACGCATGAAGGAACTTAGGCGACCATAAATCTTTTGATATGCGCGCCCACTCGCTCCTTTGGCTCCTGGTCCGCCATCCGGCCACACAGTTGAGTGTGTGTGCGGATGTGTCGCGCAACACTCGCTGTCACGAATTGCGACAATTAATTTTCATACGCAGTGCTACTGTCACTACGTGCAACTTGCATGCAACAACAAATTGACTATCGTGTGGACATTTTCCACGCGATTCTAGGAAAATAAATTTAAATAAACTCCAACAACAACAACCGGCAGCCAGTAAGCGGAGCAACTAACAAACAACAGAATACAACAGGGTTGCCAGGTCCTCAATTTTTATACGCACCTGTGAATCTAAAAAAACAGTAAATAATATATTAAAATTAACAACTTAGTAAACATTCCTATAATTACTAAGAGCGTTAAAGACATACATTGCCAATTTTAATCTTCAAATTTAATTGACTTTAGTTAAGAGTGGAAAACTAAAGATTTATCGACAATAGTCAAACCACATCATATCACTTAGACCAGCACGAGTCATTTTGAATACCTACATTTTATTTGTAAAATAGTAATTCCGGTGCGCTTCGCTACGCGTTTTTTTTTTTTCTGTCCAGTTTGTGCAACCATCTTCGTTTGTTAAACCCGTTAAAAGCATGAGAAAAAAAGAGAGCACATGCTTTTTCTTTGTCCAATTAGTAATTCCTTCAAATATCCTAATTAGAATCTGTTAAAACAATTTATATTATACTACAACAACAAAAAAACAACAAACACAATATTTATAAGCAGTGACGAAACGCTGCTCTGTGAGTATAGTTCGGCTATTCTTTCGGCTTTTCGTTCGGCAAGACAAAAAATCGTCGTACAACAAAATATAAGCAAATAACGTACGAACGTTTTTATGTTGATTGATTTGTTGCATTTGTAATAACTTAATACAAAAAAAAAAATATATTTAATTAAAACAAACTAAAAAAGTAAGTATCAGTTGGTAATAATAAATGTGATTTTATAAAAAAAAAATTGACAAAATCGGTTCAGTATATTTTGTTTGAAAGCGTGACAAAATTTTCGTCTTTAATTTTATATAATTAGTATAGACTAGTATAGATTAATTATTGAATTCTTCATTTCTACGCGACAACTCTGCTTGGCTCACTCGCACGTTAAAGCCCAGCTCAGATGAGCGTGAAGCAAGCACAATGCGATAATGGCAGCAGCGTGTGGCTGGAATCTGGTTGAAAGTTAAGAATTGCAAATGCAAATTTTACGAAATAAAACCAAGTGAAGTAGCTACGCGTCGCGTGTCTGGCGTTCTGTCCGAGCAGCAGTGGTGTCTACATGCGTCTGTCCTTTGGCGTTTTCGACTGGATGAGGCCACAAGTGTTTAGACATTGTTTGCATGGCGCATTACGTGGTTTTTCGCAGCAATAGCAGCAGCAACAATAACAATCGCAATAACAACTAACCAACAACAACAAATAACAGCGCACTAAAATCAGAAGTAACTGTAGCTAGAGTCAGATCTGTTGCCATGACTCCTGCATCTCGTCGATTCGTCGTTCGCGTGTTTGGAACATGTTTAAATTTGAATAAAGCGCGATTTGGTGGGCGTTAGGGCAACTGAAGAGGCGGTGGGAGCTGTGGAGGATTATGCTGATGTTGAAGTTGCTCGTGAGTTCAATTGACGCCTTCGCAACACGAATTACAGCAAATGCAGCAGCACCAGCGAAAGCAAAAACAAAAGCAAGCACAACAACACGAATAACGTTGACAACAATTTTCGACAAAATGTGTTTCATTCGATCCTCGGACCAAGCGTTCTGGGTCTGGGTTACCCCGATGCACGGCTGATTACGCCTTCCTTGACTCCAACACGCGTTAACTTACGATGCGCGATAAAATTTTCAAATTGGCGACATTTCTTCGTATTCCGCATGAGTCAAGGCGGGAGTGTCTCGCAGTTGGCTGTCTGCTCTTGGCTCATGGCTCATGGCTGTTGTCTGTTGTTGTTGCCTAAGTGTGCGTCTGTTGGCAGACTAAGCGAAGGTCTTCCAAATGCACTTAATGCGATAAATTCGCGTTTGCGACTTCATTTCCAAGGGTGCCACTGCTATGCGACTGCATGCAGAAACACCTAAGACTGTTTGCATTAGTCACAAGCAGGATTGATAAATTAAGACATTTGCTGAAAGGATACATACGAATTAAGAGCAAATGAGTGGTGCGTCGTCGCGGTTCTTAATGCATGTAAAATGCGTTTATTTGGATTTTTTTGAATATTCGTTCCTTTGATTCAAAGTTTAAATGAAAGAAACCGGCAGAAGAGAGATTACTTGTGCTGACCAATTTAAGAGATAAATGTGAATGCATATTATTAAATTGTTATTAATTTTTTCCATTTCATATGTGAAAATCACAGATTCTAGTGTAGGCAAAAGATAATACAGTTCAACTTCTGCAATTTGAAGTCTCATTATACTCAAGTCATAGTCATTAAATTAAGAAAGACAAACAGATTTTAAAATGTTTATTTTCTTTTATTAAGCAAAATTCATTGCAGTTTGTTAAAATATTGTGTTATTTCTATGTTATTGGAGTTATAGAAACAAATATTTATAGAAACGCTTGTGCCACTCGATTTAGGCAGATTTAAAGCATTTAAAGATTTAAAGTTAAAGCTAAAAACCCGAATGTCCGATAGTCAGGAAACATTTTGAATGAAATGCGCAGTTCTAATTAAGATAAAATTATATTCCTATATAAGAATATGTAAATGATTTCGGTAAATGTATTTAGATTTAAGAAAATATCATATTAAAATATATGTGTTCCTAAATAACACTTCTCACATAAAAAAAAAAATTCTAATTTGGTTAACTCATAATATTCCATACCATATTAACTCTACATAAGAATCTTATGTCTGGTTATATTGTTTAAATCTCGTGATCTCTAAATTTCATTCGTGTCCATAATCTTAATATTTAATATACCTTTTAATTAAAACAGGCAAAATAAAAAATAACAACAGACTGCCTTGACCATTGCATGCTATTTGTCATTAAAATCCATGCGCAGCAATCAATTATTTCATTTCTTTGCTATCTAAGCACTTCCTTTCTCTAATCCTTATTCGTCGTTCTGTGGTAAAAGCTAAGCAGTTAATGGCATCAAATAGACGACTACGGGACAACAACAACAGTCGCAGCCATAGCAACTGCAAGTTCAGTTACAGCTGCAGCTGTTTTGCTTTTAGGCGAGGCAACGACATGCAAACTTCGATTTGCAACACCCCACACACCTGCAGATAACCAATACCAATGCATATGTGTAACAGAAACATAAAATAAAACAACAACAACGCAGCGATTACACTACTCTGACAGTCGGTAGCCAAATGCTATATGCACGAAAAAGACATACAAAACTTGATCGAGCACAAAACCAGAGCAGCCGCAATCGAAGCAGCACCAGCACAAGGCAAAACATGAAGAAGCAGAAGTGGACGCACTTACAGTCATCGGCCTAGGAAACGACGTTTGAGCTTAATAAGTATTGACTAACGAACACAAGCGTTGGCCAAAGCCAGTCTGTCCACTCTATCGGTCCGATTCGATCCGGTCCGGTCCAGTCCAGTCGGTTTGCCTGTGCAGGTAAAAAGCCTGGAAGGTGATTTATTCTAATCTGTATAAAGGGGGGCATAATAAAGCAAAATAGTGGACATCGTTGGCCATTCGCATTCGCATTTGCATTGTTGTAATTGCAGCATTGAGCTTAAAGCGAAAATCTACACAAAGAAGGAAAAACAGCAATAATAATAACAACAACAACAACAATAGTAACAACAACGCATTGTGTGCCGAATGCAGCAGTGGTCTGTCTTCGATGCCCAGTGTCTGCATTCGTAGCTGGGCACATGTAAATATGGCGCACTTTTCTGGTACTTAATTGGATTTTGCCCATGGAGCTGCCGCCCAGCTGCAATTCTAATGACTCAGCGCCTTGTTGCAACTTTTTGAAACGACGTTTTTGTAAGGTTTTTTTTTTTTTGTTGCTTTTGAAGTTGTTTAGTTGTTTAATTGTGGGCGCCGTACAATATGAGACAAACCAGATCAAGCGCCTAATCTCCAATGGTGAATGGTCGAAAAATGCTCATAGTCGGTAAACATGCCAATATGTGTAATACAAAAGAAATTTTTATCTAATTGAAAACTAATGAGTTTTGCTAATTAAATAGTAAATTTGAACAAAGAACATGTGATAGTGTCATTTTTTACATGCAGCGGTAAATCAGATCCTTATGTTAGTCGAGATATCTGGGGTCAAGATGATGGCTTCTTTTGTCTAAAGAGTTGGAGTGTCTGTCCAGTCTGCAAATATATAAGATGATCGAAGAATATACTTACAATTACTTGTATGTTCAACCTTGAAGAAATACGACTACTTGAATATTGTAAGAAGGTAACGAAATTTATGAGATTCAGACACTCCACAACAAGAATAAAAGCCGCAACTCTTTCAATTAAAATTTAAAAACACACCAGCATGAGCAACTATGCGGATAATTTTTTTGAGTGTAATCTGGCGATTGCAACAAAAACTTTTAAACTTCTTCAAAAACGAAAACAACAAAATCCTTAAACAAATAAACGTCGCAGAAGCCCAGCAAAAGAATTTTGATTGGGTCAAAAAGCCGCTCAGAAGCAAAATTCCAAGCAAAATGTGTCAAGTGCCAGACATACATATGTACATAAATGCGCTTGGTGAGGGGAAGAGCCATTACAAATCGATCCCAAGTTAAAGAAGCAACAAAAATGGCGGAAGATAATGTTGTTCTTTCTGTTGTCGTGGCTGATGTTGCTGTTGTTGTTGTTGTTGAGACTGCTGCTGCCATTTCGGCACGCGTATTCAATGACAGCATGTACGAAATGGGAATAAAAAACAACAACAAAGCGCAAAGTCCACATTAGCTCTTATTTTTTTATTTAATTTTTTTAATTTTGTATATTTGCTTTGCATTATATGGCAATGCAGTGCATCACATCTTGCGCAGTTGAGGACTGCTTTATTAATTTGCATAAAAAGTAAATTCATTGCAAGCTTTGTGATTTTACTTTTAGAACTGGTCTGGTCTGCTGCTCCAAGCTTATCGACGCCATGTCATTTCGCCAACTTGATATGCCCACCAGTTGCGCTGCCGATAGCGACAAATTCTGCGGCGGCACCTTATCTTCGCTTTACCACTCAGCGCATGCCGAATGACTGTAAGACGCTAATTGACGCTTGAAAGGCTGCCGAGAACGAAGCCTCAGGATTGTCAAATTGATCGCAGAGTGCTGCTGCATAGCTGCCTAAAACTTTAACTGCGCATTAATAAAATAAGATCGAAAAAGTAAAAAACAATGGCAGAATAACTGATAATAAAGTTGATATCCTATAGCAGAAATCCGATGAACTACCGTTGAATGGAAATGCTAGTGTCCCCATATAAACGAGCATGCAAGCCATATAGAAACATCATGATCGAAAGTGTGTAACAGACACATGTACTTCAACACCTATAAGCGCCAAGATTTTGTTCGTTTGTTCCTTTTTCATTGTCAATTCGTTACTTAAGAAGAAAAGGAATTTCTGCCAGCCTGTCGTCTGTCCATGCAAAATCGTTGATAAATGCTGGGCGCGATCAGTGCAGCCAAAATGATTTGTTGATAATTAATGCACAATGCATAAAAATGAAAATGAAAATACGACTTGATATTTATTATGCCGATCACACATGCTCAGCTGCATGCGCGCATAGCGAAAGCAAGAAGGAGCTGGCAACCAGACGAAACCAGTTCCTTGCCAAAGTTAGTCGTCTTCGTCGCCGTCGCCGTCGTCGTCGTCGTCGTTGTAACGTACACCACAGACACGCTGAGGCACAGTGCATGCGGACATTGTTGAAACGTTTCGTCGCGCTGCGTTTTTAAGACACGCAATCCTCCAATGTCTACAATTTGTGCAATTTTTTGTCGTTAATGTCATTGTTGTTGCTGCACAATACACACACACACACACACAGGCATTAGTTGTCGCGACAGCAGCAACGCCGCCTGAAATCAACCATAAAACGCAATCAAGGCACAGTAATTCAAGCCTGCTGACAGCTTTGACATTGGCGGCATCAATACTGCGCATGGATGGATTGTACGTACTTCGCGGAGAGAGTGAGAGTGGCAGTAGGTGTGTAGTGGAGTTGTTAGGCATCTCTCACGCAGTTGAAAACTTCATAGTGCTACTAAATCTGCACGTTGCAAAGGCGCCCGCCGCCAAATATGGCACGCCCCCTATTGCGCATCGCACGACTAATTACGAAGATCAGCGGCCAGCAGCAGCATCTCCACCAGAAGCAGACTAAACATGCAACACATTTGTTGTTGCTGCGGAGTGCAAAACGAATTGGCTACAACATGTAGAAATAAACTTTAACTAGGATTGAATCGTGATTCCTGAGTTTTATCTTTGTTTGTGTTGTGCGAGCATGGAGCGGAGTACATGACCGCAATTAATTCGTGCCGGATATGACATGGCCACTACGCGAACCAACTTACCAATGGGTAATCAATTTGGCACGCACATTTTATGTTAACTCCAGCGACAAGCTGCGATTTGCTTATGCTATCAAGTATGAGTACAAAGCGACTTGAGTGTTAAGGAAGAGAGCAAATTTGCTACTTAGGCATAGAAGTCTTTACTACAAGCTACAACTTTGGGCAATGTTAAGCTGATCGTGCAGCTTAGGATGAGAAAGGAGTTCTTTAAATGAGTTAGCTTCAGTGGCTTTTAGTCACAACCATTGTTAATCCAACACTCTAACAACAGTACAAACCTTTGATAATAAAAAGAATTTGCAAACTTCAGATGAATCGCGAAGCAAAGAAAAAAACTATGTGCGGCCGAATACTAAATTCCTTCTTAAAAAGGGTCTCAGCTAAGAAGAGCTTTTTGAACAAGTAGTACAACCTATTTTTCATAGACCAAGTGATGCCATTAATGCTATGGAAAAAAGAAGTTTTCGAAAACGAAGTCGAAACAGAAATCTGATAAAGCAAATTCAACAATAACACCGATAAATAGAGCCTCTTTCAAAAATGGGGTAAAAAACACAAAGATGATGGTTGGTCTTCTAGCAAACGACTTAGAAGCATCTATGTTTAGCTAATATACATAGGGAACAAACTTTTATTTATTCAAATAATGAGAATGTTTTTGACTAAGATACCCTTAAAAGAAAACTTGCTATTCTCTGAAGTCTTGATAATTATGAGTTGAAAGACTTATTAACCAGAAAGAGTGCAAAAACTCGAGTCATAGGATTAAGCCTATTAAATGGCTTTAAAAACCTTCACTGAATCAATGGAACCAGCCCAATTAAAGCAAACGCTCGGAGTGAATACCGGCCGGATTTCTTCGTCATCTTCCAATTTTCACACCAAGGTCTTTAATAAACATAAAATGTTACAAAACCTAGCTTATTATAATGACTTATAATTACGTCCTTTAAGTTAAAAATAGTAACAATTTATTCTGGTCACACCAATCAGTCTTAAAAAAGTTCAATGGGTTCATTTCAATTTACAGAGTTGTTTTTTAGTATAATTTATTAATAAAGACATAATTAGCTAGTATGGATAAGTTATTTATGTATAATTAAACTGTCTAACGAAAGTACATAATAACAATATTGTGTTTGCATTTATTTATGTGTGTCATTGATTATAGTTTTTGTTGTCATTTCTTCATGGAAGATAAGTATATAAAAGTGCGAACATTTCGCACAAATCACACAATGTGCCATTCTCACTATGTCTGTCAGATCCGCTTGAAGCTGTGTTACAAATGCTTGAACTTCCGTGGATGATCATAATTAATGCGATCCTCGAGACTTTGTCTGCTCTCCAGTATACTTTTAAAAATGAGTTACCTTATTCCCAAGGTAATCTACCCAAAGGGCACAATGCCCAATCAATTTTGTTATTGTCATCTTGAAAAATTAAAATAAATATATAACGTACAATACACTTATTGATTATACACTGCTCACCATTCAAAGCAAGACTCCAAATGCCAAACTCTTTATGTGTTATCTCAGCAGCTGCAGCTGTCTTATATTTGCCCTTTGCAAACTTTTTGAGTAGATCCTTAGCTTCATATATAGTATCGTCATTTGTAGCTATAGGTGCTTTTGAAGCTAGTTTAACGTCCTCATTTATATCCTCGAAGCTTCTGGCATAAGTGTCAAAAAAACTTGACAATGACTGCAATTTCGACGTAGGCAGCGCAGGCTCAATTAGTGGGAGTAAACTGCATAATAAGAATAAGCATACATTATTAGCAACTGTGAGCAACTCTCGATTAGTCTCCATATTTACCACTTCAACACCGGCGCCGTAAACTCATTGACGGCAGCCAAATGGTCATCAATAAACGCTCTTTCAAAGACCCAAGCGTGTGGTCGACGTACTGTATCGCCAAAGAGCAATGTTCGCTTTGTATTAACACCCACGCGTAGGAGCAATTGCCGCAAAGGCTTAGAAACCAATTCCGAGTTAAGTGTGGAGAAGTCCTGTTGCTTTAATTTAGGGTTCTGCAAGCAAACAAATAAATTAACTATATTCTTTGCTGTACGCATGCTTATAACGCACCTGATCCAAATCCACTTTGTGTATTTGCTTCATTCTACGCAACGCCAAAAAACCATGCGCTATTTGTGTCGCCCAGAAGCAGGCGCCATGCCGTTTGTCATTTGCAATGTTTGGATTTTCCGCCACTTCCAACAAGCCATGAAACACATCCTCTATGTAGCCATTCAGCGCCAACATGCGAAAAAATCCACGAGTGACATCCAAAAGCAATTCTAGTTCTTCACCAGAACCGTGAGATTTGTGCGCTAGCATGAAGAAACACTTCATTTTTAACATAGCCTGTATGTAAATTTCTATCAAATCCTTTATAGCCACTTCACGCCTGATCAATGACGATAACGCACGAACAATGACATTAAAGACTTTTTTAACATCACTCAACTGTTGCTTGGCACAAAATTCCTTGAGGTTCGTAAAACGTTTACCACGTACAAAACGTTTGCAATCCTTTAAGGTGCGTGCACCCTTTAAATACGAATCCAGCGCTGCATCGTATATGTCGAAGAGCGTGCTCAGCTCGCAATCGAACTGAGTCTTATCCTTGTGTCGAATATCAGAAGCATCCACATCGCGAATCGTCGCATACTGTTCACGCCAATAATAATCGTGCAGCCAGCTTACACAATATGTCGCGGTAGAGCGTAGAACATCCAGTGGCGGCAACTCCTGCCCGTGAGCGCATATATGCCTTAAATCAACAACGAACGATTGCAGACCCAATTGTTGCGCTGTGTCGTACATGGTGCGCAGGTTGTGCGTCTGCATAATAGACGACATAAAGTTGAAGAAACGCGTGAAGGCACTCGCGTAAAGCACTTGCAAGTTGTCAACATTGCCCTCCGCATCCTGCAGCTGCACACGCATCATAATGCTGGTAGCCAAGACGGCTGCTGGACAATTATCACAACGCCGCAGTGCCCACACGCGCATTTGACTGACGGCACGACGCTTGGTCGCAACAGTTGCATGGTCGCCATAAAGCCATGAGTAGACTTTTTTAAACTCGGCACTGCGGGTTTACAAAGATTAATCTTCTATCTAGCAATTTAGCTTTAACGGAACTTACACATTTTTCCAAGGAGCCACGAGTGTTCGACGTTTGACAAGTGCCTCTTGTTCCACAAAGGTAGAATCTCTTACATTTTGCGTGTTAACTGTAGGCATTTTTTTTAAATTCGGCATAACAGTGTAAAAATTAATTAATGATAGAAATTGACTATAATATGTAAACAAACCGCACGTGCCCGGCAGAGTGATAAAGAACAATTTCGTGCTCTGCAAGCCCTATTCCTCTTCAACAACACAACAAATTATCAGCACATCGCTAAGTAAATGCTTCTTCCCATCGCATCTGGCAACCGTTCGCAACGCCAGTGCTGCCATGTCGTCAAAAAATTTTCTACGAAAACTGATCCATCTAAGCAAAATTCAATATAAATCTTATAAATTTGGTAGAATTCTATGATAACGGCAACACAGCATGCAGCCCGCAAAGTCGCAGCATAAGAAAAATTTTCATTTAAGAATCATAAAAGATGTATGGAATACAAAAATTGCTGTACCTGAGCATTTTTCAGTTTTGTAAAAAGCAAGGGTACAAAATCGAGGTCCCTTTCTCTTCTGAGCCGTTCTTATACGAAAATTGTCCACACCACCCTGTAGTAAATTTAAACACGAGGTGAACAATGTCAAATTCAGGTTTATCGTGCCTAATCTTTTTTCCTAGCGCACTCGCTGGAACAAACGTCTGCGGATGAGGTGACAGCCATAACTACTCGATTCCAAATCTAATCCCCTCCGTACCGTAACCGACAACACGAAACAGCCAGTGTTTGACAAACTGTCATTAACTTAAATTTTTGTTGATTTTTGTTGACTGACAAGGCAAGTCAGGACTGGTCATTATGAATATTTTGAACAATTGTAAAGACAACATGGTGGATACTACTACTACTGGGATCTTCGATTTTGAAGATGTTTCCAAAACATTACGCATCATGGTCATACAAATAAAAAGAATTATCAAAATATGGCAAAACATTCATTTGAAAGGTACAAATTGGCGATTTAATGAGCGCGGCTTAAGAAAATTATATTCTTGTTTGAATTCTAACCGCCAATATTGCTATCCAACACTCCTTTCCAGGATACGAGTCGCTTACTGATATACTCGATCTACATATGAAAATTTTGGAATTACAAGGACGGGAGGCCGTGTTGGCTACATCTCGCCAAGCAAGTCTCACTAAAAAACAAATAAAAAAATTATATTGCAAACTAATTAAACCGTATGAACTTCTCGAGAAATGTTTACAAGATTTTGCAGCAGCCAATAGTCGCATACGGAACATGCTCAGTCAGGTACTCATCTGGCTGGAGGAAGATGGGATACCTAATTTCAATTTCACACTTGGCTTTAAGCTACAGTACATGCAAGAATTTTTGGAGTTCTTGATTTCACGATTCGAGGCGGAATACGAAATCAAAGACATGGTGCTCGGTGAGTCATAGCTTTAATTTTAACAGCTGAACCAAAATCAGGTCATATGATTGTGTATTATTCAAAATACTGAATACTATTTAGAATTTCGGGTTAGTGTTTAAAGGGTTTGCTTTAATCTTCACTTCCACTGCCATACAAGAAATAAACTGAATACGGGTTGGTTCACATAAAAAAACAGTAATTAAAGTGTGTTGAAGGTGCTTCTGTTTTATTTAACTATTAGCCATTTGATGTGAAAGTGGCTCAGAACCAACAATAATAAGTCCGCTGCATTCTATGCAATTTTTCGAGTGGTCTAATTGCCATACAGGAAATTAAACATGAAAGTAGTTTTCTAATGCGATTATAAAAATTTAAAACTAAAAAGTAGAAGGCGGACAAATGCTAAGGTTTAAAGGATCTATTAATTTTTGAAACAGTAAAGTTTATTCCTAAATATGTATTTTTAAATATTAAATTGATTTGCATTGTTCTACAGCTGAATTGCAGAAAATCAAAACCAAAGATGACATCGAATTTCTACTCTGCTCCTGGCAACCCACACGTCATGCACTTACACCGGAGTTTAAAGCTACCGTTGCTAAATTCGAATCTATTACGATAGATCTTATGTATTAAAATTAAAAATTTGAATTATTTATTAAGTTATGCAACCATTGCCTAAATGTATTCAAAGCAAAAGAAGTTCCTTTTTATTTTAACTTAGTCACATAAGTGCATAACTATTTCTTATACTTAGTTAAGTAAAGAAACAACTACGGACTGAAATAATGTGCCTTGCCTGGATTGAAATGCTTTTGTAAACTTAAGTTAAAACTGTAATAATATAATAAAATCCGTTGCAAATGCAAGCAAAATGTAAATAATTTGTGTATATTGAAAAATGTTTTTATTTTCGTTCAAAAATCTCTAACTTAATAGTAAATGACTTCAAAAAAACGTTTCCCATTTTTGCGTTTTTTATTTCTTATATAATGTATATATGTATATAGTTGCTATTATTTCTCATCATCGTCAAAACTTAAAATTATTTTACTACAACAACATTTCGTGTTTTTGTATATATGTATGTGTTATTTATATGTTTTCATCAACGCATAACTGCTGCCTTCATTAATTTGCAAATGGATTTAACTTTTTTTTTTTTTGTTTTTTTATATAATTAACATTAACGTTTCGTTTTTTAAACAAAATTTGCATAACTTACCGCTTTATGTGAAATTGTTATATGTTTAATTTGGCCTACGTTATTTTCTTGTAAAATTTTATTATTTTAAATTTTATATGTACTGTTTTTTAATTAGCAAATGCATAAATGACGACTATGCACATTATTTTTAAATACGCTAATTAACCGCCGTTTGACCATTTTTTTTTTATTTAATTATTCAGGTTGTCGTTAAACTTGGTGTTTATTGGTGTAGTTGTTTGAAACAATTTCTGATCTTCATGATAAACTTTGCTTCAATTTGTTTTTTGTTTTTTTTTTTTTTGTTTAATGCTTATTGACTTAAAATAATTTTATAATTTTTTTTCTCATATACGAGTTGAAAAACTGTTCCCACATTGGTTTTATTTCATTATTATGCATGAATTTATATATATATCTATTTGCTTATTTTTTGTTGTAAATGTTGCTTTTGTTGCGTTTGTGTACAATTTTGCATTGACTTTTTTATGATTTTCATTGTTTTGCTTTTATTTTGATTATATTTTCTGTTTGTTTGCTTCTTTTCGCTGATACCTTTTGTTATGTCTATAAACTCTTACAAAACGATTTACCTAAACCCTCGCCTTTATTTTTAATTATTTGTTTTTTTTTTTATTATTATTATTTACATTTGTTTTACAAAACTTGTTTACAATTTACAAAATAATTTATTGCAAATAGCAAAAATGTCAGAAAATATTGAAACCATTTGCCTAGGAAATAATTCATAACAAGCTGTTCTCTATTTATAGGTAATATTGATTAATATTTCTAAGGAATTCGCGACAAATAAAAACCTAATAAGCCGAGCGCTACAAACGCTCGTTCGTTCTTTTATATTTCATTCGTTTAGTAAGAGTTTTGCTATTGGCGTTCCTTAAGCAATTATTTACAGCGTCATACGTACAAAATTCATGTCTATATCTCGACTTTAATTATTTATGTATAAAATGTATAAAGCACTTAAACCGCTTTCAACATACGTTTTAAAACTCTATTTTAAAGGCTCTTGTGATTGATAATGTTATTGCTTTGTTTATTTCGACTTCAAATACCCTTAACAAATAAATAATTGCAAAAAAAAAAAACAAACAATTTATTAAAACAAAAACCAAGGGATTTCGCCATAAATAAATAAAAATCAAGATGACTCTATCTGTACTGCCTGCCTTTGTCGACTGAACAACAAACATGCTAACTTAAATAGTATCAAATATAATATTCAAATTACAGCAAATTTTTTACTTGCTTTATTTGGCTGTCTATGCTTGAAAATTAAAGTTTTTCTCTATAAGTAAATATTTTCCACAGCATGCACATTTGAACTGAGGTAACTAACAGTTAAAATTATGGTATTAGAAAAATCATCACTGTAACAAGCTAAAAAGGGGCAGTTTGTTTTATTTTTTATTTTCAGATAGAAGAAAAGGCCATTTAATAATAATGATTGGAAGTTGTTAGACAGATATTTAAGTAAAATACGAAAAGAATTCTGAAACAATATTTCAGAATGGCGGCACTGAAGTTATTCTTGCAAGACAAATAGTGTTTAGGTGCCAACTGGTCCGGATGAGAACCCAGAAGCAAAGAAATTCTAAATTTGCATGTCTGTGGCTAGAGAAATACTTCGGTGTTATTGAAAATTTTGATTTCTGAATTGCCGAGCATTTGAACAATAAAAAAACATTCACTTAATAATTATAAACGTTTTAATAATCTAATACAAAATTGTTCGAGCATCATGCTGCGGCCCAATTTAACAAAAATCAAAAAGTGAATTGTCAAAAATTTTTAATTTTAAAATTGATTTTTTTGTTTAATTAATACAAATGAAAATTATCTTATATTTATATTGTTGTTTTTTCCTTCTTCTTCTTCTTCATCTTCTTCAAGTCTAAAGAACCCCATTGGCAGTCATTAATGACATTTATACTTGAGTGATTTGTACAACTATCAAGTGAAAATTTAACAATTTTTTATTTATTTCTAATTTACCTCGGTAACTTTCTGCTGTGAACACAGAGTGTGTGATTTACTATTGTTACAATAGATCAGAAATGGTAAGTTCTAACAGAAAATGTTAGAAACTTTCTCTGAGCCTATTTTTTGTACAATCGGGCCAATCTAGACCTCAGTTCCTATTGCTCATGTATTTGTATAAATGTGAGCAAGTACACAGATTGACACGGTGAAAAAGGACAGTTGAAAGAACTCAGACATTTTGTAAAAATTATAACATATTAAAGTCGAAAATACAGTTTATGCTTTTATATATTCTTCTCAACGAATTTAATAAGTTGGAAAACAATTTATATCGTCTACTGCTATTAAAATTGAATGCAGAAGAGAATTTCAAAAAATCCATACGTTTATTTCGATTTGCTCACAAGAATTTAAACATATCCTATTTGGATGACTAAAAAGTTTAACTTCCCACAAAAAATAAAATTTATGTAACTGCAAAATTGAGTTATATTTACGAAAGTTTGTATATTTTTAATAGTGCTGCACGTTTTTGGCGCAAAATTCAAATTGTCTACGAGTTTTAGCAACGATTGCAATTATGCAGCAAAAATTAACAGATGATTTAAGACAAATAAGTTAAAAAATAATACTTGTGATTTTCTTGTTTACATATTTTATAATAAAATCATTCTTCATAGTAAAATTAATATTTATTTGGAGTAAAAAAAAAAATATTCTAAAATTAACTAAATAAAATAAAAAAAACTAAATGTATGTGTCTTGATATTTTGTTTGTTTTTGTTATTATTATTAATCACTGTAAAACTTTACAATAATTACTAGAGTCATCTTTGAATTGAATTTTTTTTTTTTTATTAAATTTTAAAATGAATGCATTAATGCATTGTGTATGTGTGGCTTTTTGTAAAATGTACACATTAAAAACTTTGTTTTAACTTTTGTTTTTATAAGTAGAAAATGTACTAAACTAAAAAATACAAATTCATTACAATAATAATAGTGGCGAATATGCTAATTTAATGGTTAATAATTTCATTGTTTATGCATAAAAATTGGCTTAAAAATTATGTTAAAAAAACAAACATTATGCACGTTTTGTTAAAACTATAATAAAAATAATTTAATTATTTTTTATATTTCTATTGCTAGCATTTAATAGTAATAAAATTTTCGTTTTATAATTTGTAATATGTTGTATAATTTCTGTGTGAGCGTGTGATCGTTTGTCTGTCGGTACGCAAAACTGAGTTAGATATTTGTAAAACTTACTTTATTATTTTTAGATAAATCTAAATAATTAAATTTGTACAATTTACATAAATAATTGTTGCTATTTAGTTTAGTTTCAAAGAAAACATACGAATAAGAAATAATTTTTTATGAAGTACATCAATTTGCCTTTGACAAACTCCTTACATTTTTTTTTTTTGTTTTTGTTCGCTTGGAATACATTTCAGTTAAAAATCAAAAGAAAAAAAAAAAAACATTTACGACCAACATAAGAATTAAAAGAGAAAAAAAATTTAAATATAACAAATTAAAAACAAGAAAAAAAAAAAAATTGTAATAAAAGAATAAAAAAAAAGTATACATAAGCAATCGGATTAATGCGCTTAGCGACGAGATACAAAACATGTGTATATATGTATAAGTTTGTTTAATGCTTGGTTTTTTTTTAATGTATTATTTATATAATTAATTTATTTATCAAATACCTTTCATCAATATAAATTAAATAAGAACTAAGACAATTTACAATTAATTTAAAAAATCGTTTACTCAAACACTACGTTTTAATAATAAAAATTTCCTTTACTTAACATTTCCTCTTTTTTTCTTGTTGTTGCTAATAATTGCATAATTACACTTTTGTTGTTTATATATGTAAATATTTACAATATTTTTTGTTGTTATTTGTTTCATTTTGTTTTATTTGTTTTTTTGTATATAAAATTTAAATACATAAAAAATCATTCTGCGTGCCTGCCTGCTTTGCTGTTTGTTTTTTTTTTTTTTTGTTTCTTCTTCTTCGACTATAAACCTCTACAATTTACCAAAAAATTGAATAACAAATTACTGTTCGTAAATACTTGCTATTGATTTAATTAATTATGGTGTATATTTCTATAATTTTTATTTTAGTTAGTTTTTAACTTAAATCGTAATAGTAATGCTGCTGTTGTTAAGGCTGTACTCTTAGTTTCTGTTTCTGGTTTTAATTAAAACCACTTACAAATTCATAAAGCATAATGTATGCTGCACACACTTAGTACCTATGCATAAATTTGGTATAACGGTATGTGTGGAGTGGTGTGTTGTTTTCGTTTCTGTGGTGTGCGCCTGTTATTTGGTTACAAGTAAAAAGTTTAAAATCAATTTCTTTACACTCGATTATTTACAATCCCTTTGCGGCCTTGGCTAATGGTTTGCTTTAATGTTGTTGTATACATTTTTGTTTTATTTTTATTTTCTATAAAATTAATATTGTTGTTATCATTATTATTGTTAATTTTGGATTCATTGGACGCGAAAATTGACTAAGGTTACATCAATGGTAATCCCTTTAAAATCTTGCGCTCGCTCTTGTACGCACGCTCTACAATTGGAAGTACAACAAACGGAAGCATACAAAATTCGATTATGTGTTTCATAGTATTCATGGTGTTGAGGAGGGAGGAAGGGCGGAAGCTAATGGCATGATTTACGAAAAATAAAACAAAAAATAAACTAAACACGATGTTATAAAAATGTAACTATATATATGAGTTTTCTGAATATCACAGAAAGTTAAAGTAGAGAAAGAAAAAACCTTGACAATACAGAAAACAAAAACAAACTAAAATAAGGAAATCTAAAATAATTTCTATTAAAAATTATGTGTTTGCTGTGTGTGCGTGTGTGTATATATATGTGTACAGCCGTATTGCGTGCCATATTGCTTTAACCTGCCCTAGGAGTCATGCTTAAGTTTTTATGTCTTTCTGTTAACCTTTATATTTTTGATTGATTTAAGAGCTAGCTTAGGCTATAGCTGCTGTCAAGTAGTATAGATCCATAAGTGTCTGAACATTGATGGGTAAACACGATAGACGATCATGCGTATTCGAGTCCAATGCTAACCAGGACAGCGCATTGTAGCCTTCGAGGACAAAACGCAATACGTCGGCGGTGAGCATTGAGTCGAGCGGATGATCGTTAGCAGATTGATGTGCGTTTGTTGAGTTGAGTATATCATCGGTTGTTTGTATATTCGGTACATGCAAATGTAGTGCAGTCTTTAAGAAAACCGGGCAGACATCCTCAAGATGTGGACACGCGGACCAGAACCAGGCGGGCATGCGACCAGTAGGCGCTGTCGAGACCATATACCCAACAGCGAGTGGTTGTTGATTTAATGAACCAACCTAAACAAGAGAAAATGCACAAATGCAATAATAAAAAAAAAAGGAAAAATAAAAATGCTTTCTGACGTACCTCCTCGACGTCTTGCTGCTGTGAACATTTAAAATTATTGCCACCAGAGCTCTGCCAGCTGCGGTTGTCCTCAATGCGTCCCGGACTGCCATGATTTGAAACGCGATCCATGTGCGAAGCTATATTGAATAAAACAAAACTTTATTATTACAGCCAAAAGTGAGTACAATTTTTTGATGCTTACTGTCCCAAAACAGATCGCCCAGTTCTCCATCAGAGAATCCTTCGTTTTCCTCTTCTTCAAATGTAAGAAAATCATTCTCCAAATCCACTTGTGGCTCATTTGGAAACTGACGTGTAAAGGACTAATCAACATAGAAGAAAGAAAGAAAGAGGGTATTAATACAAGTTGGCATATGTATGGTGACTTCATCATTGGCTTACCAAGCACACCGCACTTGTGGGAAACACTAAAATATGCGTACATGTCACGTCTTGCGGCGTCGATAGCGGATTCTGCATGGATATCTGCGAGAAGCGTTCATCCGGCGTAAACTGATCAGGCATGACACGCAACTTGGCATCGGGCTCGAGTGTCACCAAGCAGGCGCTCAATATGGTCGGCGGAAACATGAGCGTACATTGTTTGCACATATCCTTGAACTGCTTGGAGGCCTTCTGCAGTTGTTGCTTGCTCAGCAGATAGCTCCACGACTTCAGTTCACTGTGTCCGATGCGGCCAATGCGACCAATAACAATTCGCCAAGTCTGCGACGATTGCGAAATGAGGCCCATAATGAAGTCCATAAGCTTTTTGAGCGCAATATAGCGCGCGGGTGCTTTACGTCGACGCGCCCGATTCGGTACATCGATGTTGATGCACACCTTCTCGAGCATCTCGCCACGATCATCGGTTGCGGTCGCCAGCAACCAACTCTGATCCTCGCTAAGGCAATAGTTACAATACATAACCGAGTACTTCTGCTCAGCCGGACCTCGCATGCCATCTGAGGCACGCGAGAAATCGGTTTTGTCATTGCGTTCGTGCATCGGAGCCAGCACAAAGGGAGGTGTATACATTTTATAAGCGCGTCGGTTTTGCTCATCCTTTGTCTTCAGGAACGTCTCCATATTCGCAGCGGTTCCAAAGCCCGTCAAACTCTTCACCGTTTGCGCGTGCAACATGTGGCGACGACATTGCGAGAAAATGTTCAATGCCAGGCATTTGATGTCGTCCGAGAAACGTTTGCGACTGCCGCTCAGGCCCAACTCCATAATAGATTCCAACGATATTATCTGTATATTGAGCTGGCCGCGCACAGAGTCGGGCAGCTGTTTGATAAGCTCCGCATAGCAACGAAAGAGCGCGATTAAGGCTAAACGTTCCAGTTCCGTCGAATCCGTAGCAAAGGTAAATGGATTGACCACATAAAGCACTATCGCCGGCGGATTTATATCCTCTAGTGTCTCAGCAACGCCCAATGGATCGCCCAGCACAAGTGCCGGCTTGGCGTCTTTATCTTTACTGATATCGGGTTTAATGTCCTCATTAGCGTTGGCTGCCGTGTTGCTCGAGTTCACAACCTGCTCATTGTTGCCAGACTCCAGCTTAGGCGACTTTTCGCCAACATCTGCTTGCGTTGTGCCACTCATTACATTACCATTGCTCGGACTGGAGCTGCTGGCATTCGGACGTTCTGCACGTACTCCAGAACCATTGCCGCCGTTCATACTGCTGCCATTACTATGCTGATCTGGTGGATTAAGTAACGTTTTGTCCGTGGGTATGCGACTAAGATACGGCGCCAATTGCTGCAGAAAAGCGACTGCATAGCGACGTATCTGCTCGGCCAGTTGAGGATTGTCCAGCGTGCGTAGCCAATCATCCAAAGGCGTAGTCGATGTTGTTTGCGCTTCACTTCGGCTATTGCCACAAGTAGCCGCGGCGACGTTGCCGTTACCATTGACACCAGCAGTTACGCCAACCGTCAGCATGCCATCCCAGCCACGCATGGGCGTGTGTCGGCCCAGCTTGCACATCTCGTATGTGCTGCTCAACTCACGGAAGTAGTTACGCGTGCTGCTGATGACGTAATCGTTGTCTGGACAGATGATCACATACACAATATCGCGTGCATACGAATAAGGCTCGAGCAGAAACTTATCCCAGTAGTGTATCGAGTGTGGCGCCACCGAAATCCAGTCCTTGTCGTAGCCCACAATGACGGACGGTATCGGCTGCGGCTCACACTGACCTGAGGCACGCCCGGCAAGGCGATGAAATTGCCGCCAAGTAAGCGGACCACTTACTTTGTAAGTGGCATCTTTGGCGCCGGCAGCACTACGTGTCTTCGAGTGGAAGGCATGCTGCAGCATCGGCTGAATCGAGTTCATAGTGCGTACGATCTCCTTATTGCTACGCGTGTATCCCACCGGTATGAATGGCCACTTGTGCACGGTCAGGCGTGCGCCATGGCCGCCCAGTAGCTTGTTTCGCAGCGCAATTGCCGCTTGATGTTGCTGCTGGGCCTGACTGCCATGATGTGCATGACTTGCGCTGCCAAATTCACCAGACATGTCCATACGCTGATTCTCATAGGCCAGTCGCGCCTGGTCTAGGGCCAAGCAAATAATATCATGCGCATCCATGACCTCCAGCACATTAGTTATGCTGGCCACGGAGGACGACAACATTGTGTTGGCATTTGGTTTACTCTGGCGTCGTTGTTGTGGGCGCGAGAGCTGCCGACGCACGCGTAGCAATGCGCGATGCACCGAACTGCTTGTCGTATGTATGATGGAACACTGATCCAGGAGCATATCGAAAATTGCATAGGCCAGCGCCTGCTCCACCTGCGCCCCACTCGACAAGGCTGACTTATCTGCTGAATCATTCGCTGGGGGCGTTATCTTCTTCTGGCACAAGCTGTTAATTACCGCGAGCAGCGTGGGCTGTTTATGCTTGCCAGGATCTTCGGCAATGCCGGTTATCTCCAATTCATCCTCGTAGAAGAGTCCCGCACGGTATGATAAACGACGATTAACTACAGCGCTAAAGCCGCAGGTGCAATCAACCGGATCGTCGTCCACATAGCCGGTGATGTGTTGATTGCTGCTGGGCGGAGTCGAAGATGATGAGTTGGTACCGGTGCCAGTGCCACCGCTGCCAGCGTGCCCAGAGCCTGCTCCGGTCAGCGATGCTGGCGAGTCTACACTGCCAAAGGCACTTAACATACGCACTCCGCTGCCACTGCCACCAGTTAGACCGGCAATCAGCTGCTGATTTCCATTACCCGTTGTCGGATTGAAACTATTACCTGGCAATGGCACATAAACACCAGAATCGGCGCCACGTATATTGCCAATCTTATGCGTATCTGCATTGCAAACACATACCGTGCTGCTGTCGAAATTGTGATCCCGAAAGACATTCAACGCTGTGTCATACAGAAGGATGTTCACCATTACCGAACTAACCTCCGGCAGTTCATTCATAGCGCTCGCCAAGCCGATACTGGTCGCATTAACGCCGCCATGTAAGCTGCCGTGCCCTGTAAGACCGTTGCCACCGGCATACAATGCTAAACTGTGGCCGCCAACGCTGTGTGGACCGTGCATGCCAACATGGTGTCCACCATTACCGCCAGCATGCATATGCGGCATTCCGACGCTCTGTGGCGTGCGCGGCTGCTCCTGTGAATTGTACTGCTTATTCAGATATGATGATGTCGACGTTGCGGGACTGGCCACTGCCAGTTCGTAAGGAGGCGGTGGATGTATTGGCGTCTGACGTTGCTGCAACATTGGGCTACCCCGAGGAAATGGTACACCACCACCACCGCCGTTGCCACCGCCTGCTGGTGATATTGGCGACATGCCGGCGCGCTGCATAAGATGCTGCATGGGTGGGGCAGTGCCACCCATGCCCAAATTGTTTGTCAGTGCTGCTTGCGGACAGTTCAGCTGATTCAGTAACAGATTACTTCCACCGCCACCGCTGCTGAGTGGCGTCGGTACGGTATTGTTGTGCATAGGCGATGTGGCAGTTAGATTGCCAAGTGGTGTGCGCGGCTGTTGCAAAGGTGTGCGTGGACCAGCTGACAGTAATTCGTGTAATTGTTGATGCTTCTGTTGTTGTTGCTGTTGTTGTTTTTGATGTTGTTGTTGCTGCTGCTGTTGTTGTTGCTGTTGAGCCGCGGCAGCTGCTGCCGCCTTTGCTACAGCAGCCGCAGCAGCAGCCGCACGAGACTTCTGTGTTATCCATGTTGGTTTATATACGGAATTCCGTGGCATGGCCAATGCTGGCAACGTTTGACTTGGCAAATTTGTCAATGGCGCATAACGCGAAGAACCAACAAACTTCTCCTGTTTTGGCGGCCTATAAACGTACGACCAATCGTCAATGGGCTCTTCAACGGGGCTACCTAACTCCACCGAATATTCCTGTTTGATTTTCAACATGTTGGACAAAGCTGGCGGTGCTCCAACTAGGCCAACACCAACTCCCAAACAGGTCGTTTCCACAAGCGTTGTCGTCTGTGTGGTAATCACGCTGAGATCGGTCATTTGTATATCCATTTGGCAAGGACTTGAATTAGGATGTTGTTGTTCGTGTGACGGTGGCGTGGGAAACATTTTTGTCAAATCCTCCGCTTGTATGGTATTTGCACCACCGGAATTGCTGTTATTATTGCTGCCGATGCCATGACTGTTCTGCAGTGCAGCAATGGCTGCAGCATTGCTCACCGCAGCAGCCACCACACTAGCTACTGTTGAGTTGCGTTTAAGTTCATCGATCGAATTTGATGATATGGTGCTGCAACAACCGCCATTGCCTCCATTCGAGGGATTATTCGAATCGGGTGGCGTATGTATTTGCACACTGCTGCATTCATCATTTGACGATGTCTCGAACAGCTGTTCCAGATCATGCAAAGACGGATTGAGCCCTTCGGCTGTGTAGAGGTTACCACCGCCACTGGTGCTAGATGATTTGGATTCCTTACAGGGTGATAACATCGTGCCCGGTTCCGTTTTAATTTCAAATGCGCCCGGAAAGAAGCCACTTGTCATGCCGCTACTGCCATCCCCTTCATCGGTGCCACCATTGTGCGTCATGCTACTAGCGCCGGCAATGCCCACAAGCCCAACGCCATCACCGCCACTTGCTTGTAGACTATCTGGATCGGTATCCATCGCAGTTGCCGCCATATTGCCAGTTGCATTGGCATTGGCATCTATTGAAAGCAGTTGTGAGCCATAAACCGAACCAGGCGAAGGCATAAGTGGTTTGAAATGCGTGTGTCCCTCGTAAATATTTTTCACATGTCGCAACTTGCGCACACGCGGCGTTGGTTCATTCGGACGATGGCGTTTGACTGGCAGATAATCCCTGTATGCAATAGAAAAATATGTTTATTTTTAATTTATTAACTAATCAATTAACCAAAACTCACCAAGATTCTTGAAATGAAAAGTCATATATAACATCCTTCAGCCAATCGTCATCGTAAAAGCTGTCAGAATCCCTGACAATTAATTTCGGTGGCTTGTATAGTTTGAGTATGTCATTGATTGCTTGCGCTGTGGAGAGCGCGGGCACTAAATCAGCCATGCGGTTACAGCCGCTGCCAGGTTCTTGTTTTATTTCGGTTATAAGTCCATTTCCTGTGGCACTGGCATTGCCAATCGGCGTCAATGCGCGTTGCAACTCAAATTTTTTCACAGTAATTGTGCCCTGCTGCGGTTGAGTCTGTTGTCCACCATTGCTGCCACCGCCGCAGATGGTCGGCGTGCAACGGCCGACACTTGGCGGCTGCTGTTGTGGCACACTGCCTGGACCACCGACCGATGGTACACCGTTACCATTGCCGCCATGATATGCATCATTATAAGGCGGTGGCTCAACGCTTGGCGTTGGCTGCACATATGGTGACGCGGTTATACTCTTGCCATCATGCTGATCCGTGGGCGTAGGCGCAGGCGTATTCTTGTCCAATAAATGATCGATGGGCGTTGGAGGCTGTTGCAGATTGGAAACGGATGTAGGTGCATGCGGGCTCATTTGTAACAACTACAAGATGGAACATGAAATCGAAAAAAAAAATGACAGTTAACAAAAAGTTTTTTTCAATGTCACTCTACTTCGGAATATAATGAAAACCTTTAGTGGCACTCACTTGTTCAGCTGGTGGCACTGACGTTGGTTGTGAATTGGTTGAGTTTGGATGAGGCGAAGGTGCCGGCGTTGTTGGCGAGCCCACTGATGGCACCGGCAATGAATCACCAATGGAATTACGTGAATAGGAGGAGGCACCACCATGCGGTGTGCCATGTGGAGTGCTGCCAATGACAGGCAGGTTTCTGTAAACAAAGTGCATGTAAAAAAAAATTAAATATTGAAATGTAAATTTCTTTTCCAATGATTTAAGGCATTGTGCATTAGCATTGAATGTTTTAAAAACGCATGTTACATAATATGCATTAATACCAACAATAAAAATCAGCACTAAAAATGTATATAAAATAAATCCATAAAACATATGATTGGAAAAAGGTATATGATCGTGCCAGAGCCATATCTAATAAAAAGTGAATTTCGGATAAATTAATTTTTAGCTGAAAAAAGAGCAAACGGTTATTTACAAAAATTATGAAAAAAAAATAATTAAATAAACTACAAACAACCATGCAAAGAGCATCCAAAACCAACTACGATAATTTATTTTTTTTTTTAATATTTTCTTTTAATAAGTACATATTGCTGTCGCTATCGCATTGGGAGTGTTATTTGAATGCATATTTAATAGTAAGCGACTTGAATGAATGTTTTTGTTTTAACCATGGTACGCACATTTATGATTTTTTTTTTATTTTTCATTAACGCAGTTTCATGATTATTATACAATTCACTTTTACAATGATTAACAATGTTCATATGCGTTACTATTTCATTTCACTACTTTTAATATTTCTTCGTTAGCGTGAAACCATTCCTTATGCAAATGTATCAACATTTTATGCACATCCTTCGACCTTATAACCATTAGTTGAATGTTAACTTAATTATGCAAAGCTAGCGCCGATTTATTTTTATCAATTTTATTAGAAAAATAAATCAATATTTGTAAAATATATTAAATGGCAGAAATTTTGTTAACAACCAAACCAAAATTATAATAACGTAAAAAAAAGGGCAAACCAACAAGAGCCAGAGAAACGGAGCGAAAGAGTATATGGAGAAATTATGCGTCGATACAGCAATCAAATATCGGTTATTGTATGTAAACCGATTTGCATTTATTCGTACATCACTACTGAACTTTGCTATTGTACAGAAAATCAGTAGTTTTTTCCCGAGTATTTTTTCTTGCTAGCCCGTTTAAGAAAAATAATAAAAGTAAATTATAAGTGCCATCTCGCAGAGCAAAATAAACATACTACGTTACTGAACGTAACGTAATAAATAGCGCCGCTGATGCGTTTTCGGCTATTATTATTATTGTTTGATTGTTTGCTGTACTATTTTACTACGACACATATGCATGTAGTTATATTCAACAGGGTGAGAGTGGTGAACAGTTATAAATAAATTGATTTTGTTTGGTGTGTGTTGTGGTATTAAAAATTTTGTTTATGTGATGTGTATTTGATTACATTTTTTAATGTAATAAAATATAAAAGAACGAACAAACATATAAACTAAAAATCTGTCTCGCAATAGAGTACGTGTGAAGCGTCGAATTTTGTTCAAGAAAAGTAAGTACAATAATAAGAGAAATAGAGAGAAGAGAGCGTATAAGTTAAGTTTTGTTATTTTAACTTTGGCCACATTTTTTTTTGTTAGAAAAAATAAAAATTTTGAAAAAATTAAAATGAAAAGAAAATGTTATATGTGACAACACAAACCTTGGTTTTGGTATGGTGTCTGTTGTAGAGGAGGAAGTAGAAGTTTGGTAAAAGGCGGAGTTAGTGTTACCGCCCAGAGAACTCTTTGTTTGGTAAGATTTTGTTATAGCTGTTGTTGCTGTTGTGGTTTTTGTTGCCGATTTTGTTGTTTTATGCTGTTGTGCCGTTGTTAAACGCGATAAATCATCGAGAAATCTTTTATGAAATGGTATGCTTCGCTTAGTAGCATGCGAAGACCTGCTGATGCTACAATAGCTACTATAATTGTTGTTGTTGTTGTTGTTATTGCTGCTTATTCCGCTTTCAACAACGGAATGGTTATTTAATGGTGTCGACGGACGGTAATTCTGCTGTTGCTGTTGAAGGTAATGATGTGCGTTGGCGTGATGATGGTGACTACTGCTACCAAAAATACTGCTTTGAAGACTGCTGCTGCCGCTGCTACTGTTGCCCATATTGCCGGTAAGACTGTTGCTTTGTGACGCTTTGCCAACAGATTGACTTATACGCAAAGCAACTGCCGCAGCTGCGCCACCACCGCCTGCAACGCCGCTGCTAACGTTCATTGTTGTAACTAACATTGCACTTGCGACATTTGCTGCGCTGTATGTTGTTTTTGTTTTGTTGCTGCTATTTTGAGAACTGAAATATTATTTGTTTTTTTTTTTTTTTTGCAATTTAGCATTTGCTTGAGTTGTGTGTTATTGTGTGCTCTAATTTAAATTTGTTTTTAATATAAATATATAAATTAAATATATATATATATTCTTCGCAACTCAGCCTGTTGCCGCATTATTTTAGTTTTGTTTTCAAACTATCTTTAAAAGCGTCTTAATGTATAAAAAAGCTATTTATCAAAAGGCAAATTTAATAATCGATAGTTATATATCATTACAGCTCATGCATTACATTATATTTGTTTATTTGCAACAATTACTATTAAGAATTCAAAAAGTTGAAAGTATAAAAAAAGAGCACAAAATTTAACTAATGCATGCCATAATCTTTTAACATTTTTTTCTTTTATTTGCGCTGCGACTTGGTGCATCTGTTGGTGCTCAAGAATTTCTCCCTGCTGTAGAACTCTAATAGTTATGAAATATACTAAAATTATATATGAGTCAGTAATTATTGTGTGAAGTTTTAACAGTTTTGCATTTGTTTAAGTCTTTCGAAAATTGCTTTAAAGATGAAGTTACAACTGTCAATTTAAAAAAGAAAATCAATACAAAATATATCGTAAAATTCATTTTGTCGAAATTCATTAACTGTCCATTCTTGATTTCCCCCTAAGGATTATTCTAATACGAACGACATGAATTCTAATAAATATTAATAGCAAAAAATTTTAAGAAATAGTACTCAGTTTAATAAACATCACAATAACATTTGCCCTCAGGGTTTATAATGATTTACAGTTATTCTTGCCGTTAATTGGCACTAATATTTGTATGTACAAAAATTTTAGATTTTTAAACACCAAGGATACACCAAATGCATGCATAATCTATCCTTTTTAGGCTCTTAAATATATCGCTAAAAAGGCAACTATAATAATTAAAACAGACTGTATTCGACTTTTAAAAGGCAATCGAAAAATATTCAAACTAAGAAAAATAAAGGAAAAAAGAAAATTAGAAATTAAGGTATCACGACGAACTGTAGAATGTAATTCACTGCCAAGGTGCGCATAACGTTCCATCCCTATTAGGGATTAACTATTGATTCACGAAAAATATACTTTTTGTAAATATTTCCTTTTGCATTGATGTTGGCATTACATTTTTTCTAAGTGTAAAAATTCTGTGAAGTGATAATTAAACAGTTAAGACTTACTTTGTGCAAATGCACGGTGCCTTTTGCAGTGGATCGACAAAGGCCCAAAGCTTTTGACGTTGTTGTTGTTGGTGTAGTTGAATCTCACGCTGTACTTGTTGCTTCGAGTCCACAAGCATATTATTCGGTTTGTTTTCATCGCCCACCAAAGCATTGCTACTGCCGCTGGAGTTACTTATGCCGTTGCTGTTGCCGGCAGGTGTTGATGCTGTTGCTTCTTCATTGCCACTACTCGCTGATGTTGTAGTACTCGTTGTCGTAGTTGTTGGCGATGATGATGTTGCATTGGTTATTGATGACGCTGACAATGATGTGCTTACTGTTGCTGCCGTTGTTGACATTGTTTTAGTCGCAACTGCCGCCACATGTAACGGATTCGTTATGCAATCCTGCCATGCACGCTCTGGCATTTCCACAGCAGCCGTTGGTGGTTTATGAGTATTAGATGTGTTGAAGGTGAAACCCGATGTTGGACGTTGATCATAATAGGGTTGAAATGACAAACGTTCGAGAGCGCTGACAGCGCTATCCGTTAAAGCAGTTGTAGATGTGGGTGTTGTCGCTGTTGTCGGCCCTGTTCCTGTCGTACTAGGCGCCGTTAATGTAGCTGATGTCGTTGGAGTTGTCGCAGGAGGTGGAGTTGTCACCACAGAGCCCATTTTGTTATTAGTGTCTTTTGTGCCTGCAGTGTTCGATTTACGAGCTGATCCAGCGGATGCAGCGGTTGTTGTTGTACTTGCTGCGGTCGCACCAGGAAGAGCTACAGTTGAAGAAAGTGCTGTTGCTTCCGCTGAAGATGCTGTTGCTATTGCACCTGCAGCATGATTATTGCGTTTACGCAACTCTGACATTTCCAAATCCTCCATATCGTCTAAATCGGTGACTAGTACATAATTTGCAGGATGATACATTTTATGACCACCTTAAAAAACAAAAGTCAATTAGTTAGTAAATGCCTCTTTAAAATTTATGACATATATTTCACCTGATACAACTTCAACCACTGGTGGCACATCCGTGTTGTCCTTATTGCACAGTGGAAAAAACGAGACCCAATCTTCGAGTATTTTCTCAGCCATTGGATCGGTGGCCTTATAACTGTTGCCGGTTAGTACAGCAGCCATGCCAAAGGGCGCCAAAATCACTTTTCGGGGTTTAGGCGCAACAGCTTCGGCTACAGTTGATGTATTGTTGCTGCTGTTGTTATTGTTATTATTGGAAGCTCCTCCCGCCGCACAATCACCAGCGACAATGCCATTTACATCGGTTGGCGATTTTGCAGGTAACGCATTACCGTTTTGTTCTTGAGATTGTTGTTGTTGTTGCTGTGTGGAGTTTGTAGCTGCCGCAAATGCGGCTGCAGCCTCATCCAAATGGTTTTTGGTCAACGGCCGCACAGCCGGATGCTCACGAAGATCAATGGATGCGCAAACAGTGTCCCCATGCACGAAAAAAGTAAACGAGAAAGACAAGTGCTGAGAACTGCGAAAGGTAAAAAATAAAACGAATTATTTTTTGATGGCAAAAATAAGAAAAATTTATGAAATTGTTGTTGTTAGTGTAACGAGGAGAACGATGTTGCCTTGCTAACTTCGACATGGCAACACAGAGATCCTGTCTAAATTTTTATATAGGATGTCAGTTATGTGCTCAAGTTGCTTGTATTCTTTATACAACTTCAAATTGTTTTTGTGCTGCACATCCATGCTGTTGTGATGTTGGTTTCTTATTCACTTTTTATTTGTTATTACCTTTTATCAAAAAGTCGATCGTTGGATGTACAGGGCTGCACAAACCATTTGCCAAGGCGCACAATGTCTTTAGTGAGGACAAAGCTATATAAATAAATGAAAAAGAAGTTGAAATTATTATCGATTTAACTCGTCTTGTGTAAAAGTCAATTGTTTACCGCTCCATGAGATTGTGCAATGCTTTGAAAAGAAGCGAACGACATTCGTAGGTGAGTTGGCCTTTCCAGGTTCCATTCCAAAGCGATTGATTTGCTGAAAATTTAAAGGAAAAGAAAGATTTTACAAAGGTCAGAAATCAGAAAAAAAAAAAAACAATATGTACACTATATCTCGAACCTTCGATAACTCGAAATTCTCTTAGTTTTACGAAATATTATCTATTTCTTCTTTTGATTCCCCAGGTTTTCTTTTAGATCTTTACAACAACGATAAAAACATGTAAACCTTTATGCTACTATGTATCTCGCCCGTTTTTTATATGCAACATGAAGCAACTATGCATTTACAGAGAGCTAGTATGAAAGAGACGGCGTGAGTTCATATAAACGATTAATAAAAAGAAACTAAACAACAAACTAGATTTATAATTGCATACTACACTTGCGAACTTCTTAGAGATGAAAAGCACAAAAAATATGGCAAGACTATGTCCAAACAAGTTGTAAAGTGCCACCGAATAATAATTATAATTTAGACAGAGACATGCATACGTTTGGTTTCTTTACTTTTTTTTTGTTTTGTTTGGGAAAATTCCAAGCATCTGAATTTACAATAACAAACCTCACCGCTGACGCCGCCACACTCCCAACTAAACACAGTCAAACCAGACGTCATCGAAAAAGAGGCCAATAAGAAAAACAATGAGCGCAACACAGCCATTAACAAAGCAGTAAGCAAACACACACCGACAAAGACAATATCAACACATAACGAAACAAAACACTACAGTAGATGCTCGAAACAGTGAACGATGCAAACCAAGGCTGTTCATTATATCAAATCTGTTTTCTCTATTATTGTGTACTTGCAAATATACGAGTCTTTTTTTTAGAAATGTAATAAATTAATTCTAACTTTGCAGTCAGATGTCAACTCTTTACCGCCAAAAAATATATTTATGTAATAGTAATTAAATTTTTGCATTCCAATTAAAATATTGGTTATTTTTTACAGTCAAAAAATTGTTTTTTTTTTCTTTGCAAATAATTTGCAGTTATCCAATTTTGCATGATTATAAATATTGTTTTATTGCAATTTAGAATATTTCCACATGTACAACAAAGCGATTTCTACCGCATATATCATAAAAAGAAAGCTACATGTAATTTGTATACCTATTATAATGTATACATATGGAGAATTTTTTCGTTTGTTTACATATTTAAGTAATAATAAAACTTTTCACTCTTTCAGGTTTTTTTTCTTCGATTTTTACAGTTATTCACTCTCTACAATAGTAAAAGCAAAAATATCTGTTCACTCTTTCGAATGTTCACATAACCGAGATTTCACTCTTCGAGCGTCTACTGTAAGTGCAAATTACGTAAAAGTAAACAATACCAAAATACCAAAAAAGAGCATGAATGAAAACAACATTAACCAATATAACTACCTACAAGGTTCTCTTAAAGCGCAACTCAAAAAAAAAGAAAAGAGTACATTAAGCTAATAAGAGCATACTCAAGAGAAGAGTACCTGATTAAGAGCACATCTACGGAATAGTAACATAAATGAATTTCTAGGGTTGTCAACATATCAAACCATATATGTTTGACCGGAACTTCCAAGTTGTTAGTAAGGGAAGCTCAGCGGCGCCACATACGAAAGCAAATTTTGTGTTACAGTACTTCTTCTGTTATTCTGTACATTGTTCAGCGCCTGGAGCAATTATCGGAACGATCAATATAAAAATGAGCACACTGGGATTAAGCAAATTATAGAAACAAGTTTACCTGAGGCAACAATTGTTGAAGGAACACTGGTGCCATACGTCGTCCTTAGTAAGTAAGTAATGATATAACATTAACTGAAATTTTATTTATTTTATCTCATAAATCCACATCACTCTGAAGAAGTGGGAAAAAAGTCGAGTAGATTTTCGCAAAATGCAGTGAAAGCGAGGCTGCAACTATTTAGACACATATCTATTTGCGCCTCCGAGGCTATTTTTGGAGTCAGTAGAGGCGGTGCAACATATTTAGTGATAACCAATACAGTATAATCGCGGAAAAGTTAACCAAAATATCTCAAGGGTAATTAACTTTTCTAAACGGTTATCATAATTGAAAAAAACACGAAAATATACATTGATTTTTCAGAAATAACACTCTGAATTTATTTCAATGCCTTAGTTTTCATCATTCCGTTTTCGTGCGTAATCAATATTAATTTGTTTGAAGTGTTTTAAATAAGCAGCCCATATTTGTTTGTTTTTTTCCGTTGTGTAAAAGCTATTGACCATTTTCGTGCGCTTATCGACAAGGTCTGCCAACCGATTTGCATGGTTATTATTTCATATCATTTTATCAAGGTTTTGATACTTTCAACTGCTTCTGAGAAACTCACTTTTGGTTGTTAAATATATTTGCACTATAATTCATCTGTCGTTATCATTATCAGATACTTCGAAACTTTCGTTATCTCTCGTAATTCTATCCTTGTTCTAATTTTTAATGTCGTCAATGCTAATGTCACTTCAGAGCTCGCACTTGCTTCTGTTGGAAAAATGCATACGGTACGTGGGCACTGAAATTCGAGAGATAAACTTTGGCGCGAGTTAACATCTCCGCGATTCTACTGTAATACAAAAAAAAAAATAGTAACAAGAAATTTTATTTTCTAACTGAATGGACGCAAGGAAAAGCGTACGAAACACTATTTTATGTTGACAAACGAATTTGTATTTATAAACAAAAACCAAACAACATAAATATGCATAAATAGCATAAATATACAGAAAAAGACAATTAAAATATGGAGGTAATAAACATTTCAGTTTTCTAAAAAAACAAATAAAAACGGTGGACGGTTATGCGCACGGTATATTTCGGGAGGTTGATATTAAGCACTTATTCACTATTCAATATTGTGCACATTCTTTTGTGGAAGTAACTTTGGCGCCGTTATAAAACGTGTCCGATTTTTGTGAGACTAGATTCAATATTGTTTACGAACAGAATTTTACGACCAGATCTATCTACAAAATTTTTTTAAGCTAAACTAAATCAATATTTAAATACCAATCATTATTATATTTTTGGTTATTAAACTTAGTTTAAAAGTATCCCGAATAAAACAAAAAAAAAAACCTATATTCATTTAAATTGGTAATTTAATTGACAAAAGTGGCAAACAGTGTAAATAAGGTATCGTTCTCAAGTACAATATTATTCAACGGCTTTATTTGCATATACATATACAAGCACCCACAAGTCTTTCCAAAGCATTGCAGCAATTTTGAAAAATCAATAAGGAAACCCCAAACAATTCGACTAGTTTTTTTTTTTTTTTTTTTAGAAATCCAACAAAAAGAAGCGAAGTTGCTTTTCTAGCAAAGGCAAGGGAGCAGGAAAAAGGAAAACATTATGGCGGCATCGACAATTCATTGAATGCTGCATGCGTACTCGGCAAAAACAAAAAGAAAATACTAAAATAAACGTAAAAAGCTCAAACAAGCTCCATTTGGTTGAGTGAAACGTTACACTGGTAGCAAGCAGTTTACTACAGTAGTCGCTATAGAAATCGTGCAACAAACGATGACCAATTTTGCAAGTTTTCTTTTTTTATGTTTTGTCATCAACAATGTTGACTACATATAACAGGAAACCAAACAACAAAAACAAGTCGGCACAAGCAAAGCGACTAAAAAATCAACTCAAAAAGCAACTACAGCAACTAGTTTACTGATTGTTTTATTCTGCTGATGCTTCTCTCACATGGAGGTCTAGCATCTTTATTCTCTTCACTTCTGTCACCGTCATCGCAACAAACACATCATCAACCGCAGCAATAACACGACACAATGACGACAACAAAAACAAATGCAAATTCCAAATGTCTGTTAAGCACGTGTGCGTTGTGCACATGTTGCTCTGTTTACGACAGCGAAAACAACAACATTGACACAAAACATCTATGACGTTAACACGAAACCAAGAGCGTAAATAAGTAAATAACGAGTATTTACGCGCGTCATGCCGCTATTTACAAATTATGAGTAAAATACGGAATTATGCGATTCCACACTCTCCCTCTAAAAGAGCGGATCATAATGACGTTGAGCGCTATTTTTGGTCAAAATGTGGCAGTACAAAAAGTATATAATGTAAAACATGCCGAATGTCAAAAACATGTGTGACATGAATATATGACTAAACAACACTCATTTTATTGCTTGCAAGTATTTGAATTAAATTCCAATCTCATTTTCATTTATAGCAATTCACTAAGTTTAGTTTTGAAAAATATAATTGCGTGTGATATTACTTTTCAACAAAACGAATAAAAAAGAAAAAACACCAATCAAGGTCAATAATCTGCGCGAAAATTCAGTTTAAATCAACTGCAAGCAACATCGGCTTAACCAAATACAGTAAAAAATGCAAAGCAACAACAATAAACGTGAAATAAAATTAAACAGTCAAACCAGTTTTTCTTTTGTTTAAGTGTGAGCACAAGAGAGAACTTCAATTTATTGGTAATCATGACATGGTTGCCACGAAAACGCATACACTTGCTGCTCCAAAACTTTTGGAAATAGAATATTTTTATTCTTAGTTTATTAACAAATAATTTAGTAATTCAATAACTTAAAGAAAAATATATACTTATATATATATTTAGTTTATGAAAGCCAATTCTCAGTATGGTGTTGATGGTTTTGCTGTCAGAGAGAGTGAGAAGAAGAGAGTACTTAGAAGGCCAAAGAGAAAAACACGCAAGAGCCGCTGTTGCTGCGCAATGAGTTTTTTTGCGCCAATTTGTGGAGCACGCCAATGCAACACAGCAAGAGGCAAAAGCAAAAAATGACAGCTGTTTAAGGCAAAGTGAGTGATATATATACATACATAGATAAAACCGATATAACAAATGAAATTGTACGTAAAAAAAATGGTTTTAAAACAATACCCTCATAGGGTGGTACAGCCGTTAGTGACGTCTAATATATATTATAGCAAATCAACCGATACCAAAAAGCAGCTGTGCTTTCATAGCGGCACTTAATGCGTTGTTGCCATATTTCACGACACAGTCAAACGACAACATACGCATACACAGACACCTCTTGTGTGTTGCAGCAACCGAATAACAACAATTTGCGTGCAAAAGCAACAGTGTTGTCATCTTACTCGACAGAGTCTCGACCCGCTTTACATAGAAAAATAGTCTGCAGACTGGACTAAACACAATAGTTTATGTTGTTCAGTACTGATTCTCTGAAGTATTATTGAAAGATATAGTCTTTCAAGTCAAGTCTAACATGGTCTTCCGATTTTCTAAGGTTGTCACCATATAAAACTGGAGTCTGTACCCTGTAATAGGGTTTTTGTATAATGAACATTTTCCCTTGAACATATTTTAGCAAGATTTTGCGTTATTCACTACTGTTGAAAGGGAGTAGTTTGTATACGAAACTATTATTTATCACTCCATACACATTGCGCGGTTAGTGGTCCTCTGAATGTGTTTTTTTATGTTATATTATTCTGAAGACGCAAACTAAAAGGTAGCAATTGGATATGTTGGCTATATCAGTGATGCACAAGGTTTGTCAACAAATCAACAACCCTTAAGAATAAAATTTTACTTGTAAAAATCAGCATCTTATTGGAAAAATGTCTGAACTTAAGTCCCGGAACACGACACAGTAGAGATTTTACTGCTTCACTGTTAATAGAGTTTGCAGAGCACAAAGCAGTTTCTTCTCACTCTGACGTATAGCGAAGCACTTTCTTCTCCCTTCTGACAACGGCAAATGTACACTTTACAAGAGTTCGAAATCCACTGCTGCGTTACGTTCACCACTACTTACTAGAAGTTTTCAATCTAAAACCTGAAATTTTTGCGCAAAAATGAAGGGCCTAGGGATGCAACACTCGTTTCAAACTGAGCACATAGAAGTGACCGGCCGCGTAAGCGTTTGTGTTACATGGACAGCGTAACTGTGATTTGCAACGGAGTTTGAATGTGGGAGCTCCGATTTTATCACAATTAAAAGAAAGAAGAAAAAGAGCAACAACAAAGTAAAAGCAAGCTCTATACAAAAAATGCAACAAAGCAACTGAAAAAGTAATGTCATTGCAATTAGTCAATGTCCTTGTCATTATAAAAATACAAAAATAAAGTAAAATCGCGGAACTTCACTCATGCTTTGTACTCTTGCATATTTGTCAGTAAACACATTGCTCTTCTCTTTGTTGTGCATTTCACGTGCATTAACCCCTCTTATATTTTTCCATTCCGCTTTTATGAGCGTTTCTAATGCATTTGTGAACATAACGATAAAACTAGCTTAGAGTCCAATCTTAGACAAATTTAAAAAAATTAAACAGTTTTCGTCAATCAATATTTTAAATAACATTAGAAATAGTTAAGTTTACTTTTTGCATGCCAAATAAACACAAACACTATTACAATTATTGCGTCGATAGCAAATACCGCAAAAAAAAATTATTTTTGATAAGAACAATTCAACATTCAGGTACATATATGTACAATTTTAGCGTGTTTGGCAACCCCATTAAAATTTGTTGCCGCCACCATCGTTTGATTAAAGTGTCGGCGGTGACAATAGTTCACAATAACAACAAACGAGTAAGCAAAATGAAAAAAAATATGCGTTTTGCGTTTTACACGGTCGTTTTACGGTTCACTCTCATAATGCTTTATTCTCCGAAGAGAACCATATTTTACATATGTATGTATGCATTACTCTCTCGATAGCACATCGTTCAGGAGAGCATAGCAGAATTTAAAACATTTATACTCACTCGTTTGTATTATATAGCCTTTCTCACTAGCTCATCTTTAAGTACATAACACTCTCTCACCTACACCCGTTATAAATGTACGCGTGTCGAGAGACGTAACGTTAGGTAGTTTACCTCAATACTGTGTTTTTTTTATATTATTCAAAAAATCTACGTTGGGACTATAATACGAAACACACTAAACAAGCGTCTAATTGAGTGGTAGAGGAAGGCTGCATTGGTCACATCAGCGGCGAGCGGAAGGGGTGCTGCCCGACTAAATGAATGAGTTGCAAGTGTCGTCATGATGACGTTATTGGTTGGACTTTTGTAGTGGTCGTTTTTGTATTATTGTTTTTGTTGCTGATGTCGTCGAGCACATACACGGTTATTATTGTTGCATTTTATTATATGCTCGTTTAATTCGAATAACAACTGTGAACGAGCGATGGAATTATGGTGAGTATATAATATGCCCATGGGTGAATTTTTATTGGCCTTGAAATGTCAAAACGCTGCAGAATGGTTGTCTATTTATGCGTTCTTGTTTGTTGTATATTTGTATTTATTTACTTAGTTTTTTGTTTTTATTTGTGATTTCTACAAACTCACCTGCTATTCTTAACAACTCGGCATCTACTAAATCGCTTAAATCTGGTTCTTCGCCGTACCAAAATATCCAGAGCTCTTTAGCAGCGGCTAAGGATAGTGGTGGATGTACTCTTGATGTGGTGATCTCAAACCCAAGCGAATTTGGATCTGTGTTATCCGGCTTCGTTGACTGCACACGCCGCCACACGCAAAGTATATCTGCTTGCATACATCGCGAATATGAACGCAAGATCGGATCGTCCAGGGGATCACTAGACGGATTCGTTCGTTCGCCGTTAACGAACTTGCGCCATTTTATTCCGCATAAATCAGTCTGAAAATTATAATTATTTTTAGTTTAGTTTAGTTTTATTTTTTATTAGCATAAATTTTATCTTTACAGGAACAATCATTCAGCACGCTAGCATAATGAATCAAATCAAACTAAATATTCAAATTAAATTCAACTCTATTGAAGGAAAAAAAAGCACTATAATGAAATACACACAGCGTCAGATCGATTTAATTACTCCAGAAAGTTAGTCTACAATACTCGCACTCACGCAGAAATATAAAATCACCAAAATTATGAAGCCAGACCCTAGAGCAAGAAATCCTTCTATAAAGAACAAAAGATTCATACAACTGGCCTTAGAAAAAAGATTACGCAGATTATGCTAATAGTTTATCATTCAGAACAATAAGAAGACGATTAAATAATTAAAATCTGATTGAAATATATTTATGTTCAGGATCTGACAAATTATATAATACAATCTGAATTTAATAAACAACATTTATAAAAAATAGTATACACATCTTTAGTAAAATAAGAAATATTGCAAAATAAGTTTACTACATGAGGTGTCAAAAAAACAACTCTAGTGAAACCTCAAGATAATTAAATACTAGAAATGAAAAAGGTAGTGTGTGTCAGTCTTTCCTTTGAAATCGTTGAAAAAGAAGTAATTTTAATATTATAATACATACTTTTGACAACGAACTTTAAATTTTCTAAGGACAATTTATCAGAAATCTCTAAAAGAACAATTACAAAACAAATATTGATAAGTAGAATATTTGTATGTGAGAACATATAACTCATATTATTCTGTATGAAATAATATAAGCCAACAACAGGAGCTACAGCAATTTAAAAAGGAATAATGAAGTGAGCAAAGGAATTCGACAAACTCCCTTTTTTTCTTATTAAGTCAGTGGAAACTCGACATAAACTAAAAATGTTGTATAGATGTGCCCCTAAACTTTTATTGATGTGTCTGTTTTGTTTTTCTTAAAAATATCAAAGGGTACCTAAAGTTTTTGGTGTCATGATTTTTTTCTACGGTTTTCCAAGGAATGCAACTATGTGTTTTCTGTTTTAAAGCATCCAGCTTCTTTCTATAATTTAACAGTGTTAGCTTCGAAATATTGATAATCTGATGTATGCATCCCATAAAACCACGCGATTACCATAACTTGCTAAAGGTATATATAACATGCAAAAAAAAAATATAATCAATTTTGGATGGGGTAGACGGTATAGCCCTAGTTTGTTTTGTTTTAACTCCTTAGCCGGATTTAAAATATAAAAAAATATGCACTTAATTATTGAACTGTAATGCATTTAGATTTTGTTGTCTTTCTGTTTAAAAATATATTCAGTTAAAGTTTTTATTAGTTGCTGAGTAAGCTATGAGCCACTGTAGATGCATTACAACTTGACACGAATTCGAGACTAGGCGCGAAATTTTTGCAATTTAAAGCATAAATGTGTGGCGGTCCGTTCATGTCAGTGTATAGTTCACACACAAGCAAATTATACATACTAAGTGGAAAATGAGAAAATTTAGAAACTCATTTACGTTACACAGGGCGCCGCTGTAAGTGCCAACAACAAAATCATTACTACCAACATTACAAATACTATTCCAGTAGGTTCCCATTCCACTTTTCATACTTAAGCGTGTGTGTTCCACATTCTTCCGTTGATATTGCTTGCGTATTCTGGTCTGGTCTGTTTCCATTTTCGCTCTTATTTACTCACTGCCATGATATACCACTTATTCTCGCATTTAATTTGATATTAATTTTATCAATAATAATATGATAGATATGGCTGTTTTCTGTACAATTTTATTTTTTTGCGCGTTTCATCTCAATGTGATTTTATTGAATATTGTCCGTTACCACCTATAATTTCGTTGAGAAATTGATGGTAACTTTTTTTTACTCAGCTTGTTTTATTTTTCTCTGCTCTCTGAACATACCGTTGTGTTATTTTTCATTTTAAAATAATTATTTATGATAGATGCGGCGTTCCTCAGTGTGGGCCGATAAGTCTTTTATATATGCATGTTGACGCGTTTTTCGCTGTGTACATTTTTGCGCAACCCAAGTTCAAGAAAACATACTCACGACGCAGTAGTAACACTCGCAGTGTTAATCCTCCGTGAAGAGTTCTGCGATGCGATGCGGCATACCTTGCAGGCCGAGTCATATGGCACCCGCTCTTCTGTGCTCTTTACACTTATATTTTCTGTTGCTCTCTGACAATTAGTGTGAATGCTCAGAGAAAGTTTTGCGCGTTTGTTATTGTTTCGTTATTTTACGTCATGACTTCTTAACTATTTTAATGCCGGTGGAGGGCAAGAGCGTAAATGCTATCGTCCAACCCAATGAGAGTCTACGATATCGCAGCACGTTGGCTTTTTACTTATGTACTTTTATATATATATGAAAGTTGTTGGCTGCCTCGTGCAGCCTTCACAATATTTTGTGTTAACTTGGTTTTTTTTCCTACTTTTTATTTTGCGCCGACAACAGCAAGCGCGTCGTCACTTTTCTTTACCGAATACGAATTCTTCGGTGTCTACTTCGACCGCGCTTTTTGAGTTTGTTCGGTTAGGTTATTTCTTTTTTAATGCCTGACATCGGTCGTTGTTTTTCATCTTTGTTGATTTTTTTTATTCGTTTTTTGTCGCAAGATATATTCATTGAAGAAATATGCCACCTGAACGAACCTACTTAAAAAAGCGGAGGAACCTGTTATTTAAACAGGCATATTTTACTTATTTCTAACAAGGTGTTTCTGTTCACGAGACTTTTTCTATTATTTCCCAGTGTAATTTGATAAATGCTCTTGCATGTAAGAAGTTGTTTCGCTTGAAGCCCACTTTGAAAATGAAAAATAGCCGTACTTTGGCATTGGTTTTCTTCTCTCCTTGTGTTTTGGTTTCAGTATTCATGCTTCAAAAACAACAAGCTAAGAGACAAATAACTTATATGCATGTTATTAAAAAAGTTAACTTCGTTCCATTGAAGAAATTATTTTTCACAATTTTTTCTCTTCTTATACAGCGAACTTTCTGTTGTAGCAATGCATCAGCATTTTTTTAAAATTACTTCACTAACAGTTTAAAGAAGTGTAAACCTGTTTTATAACATTTTAAATAAATAGTAACAAATGCTTTTGTAAGACGCTACTTTACTGCGGTTTAAAAAATAATTATCTTACAATCAAAAGATAAGTCTCGTAGCAGATTTTTCTAGCAACAATTTCATAACTTATAACCAAAATTGACTTCAAAGTAGAAACTCGCTCATACTTGTTTCATCACTAATATTTTTAAATAACAGAAATATTTAACTGTAAATTCTTTAGAGTAATTAACGCACACACAAATAAGTAAACACGCACACACTAGAGACACTTAAAAAAACAATTCACTCAACAAGGTCCGAATTGTTTTTGCATTTTCTTTTTTCCGTTTTATTTTTTTTTCAATGTGACATACTCACCAGGGCATAAAAGTTTGTATGGCAATCCTCCAAACTTGCGCCGTTTGTCTGATGATTTTGATGCGTCATAGTTCGTTTATTGTTTTCGCACATAAGCAGCAGCACCTCATTTTCTCAATTATTTTTCCTTTCGCAATAAAAAAGAATCACTGCGTTTTAATTATAAATTAGCTATATTTAATTTTTTTCTTCTTGGATTCTGTTGTTGTTTACAACGTCGCATGTGTTGTTGCACTTAATTTTTGTACCTTGCTTTTGCAAGAGTTGCAGCTGTTGCTGCTCTTTGCAGTTGTTTGTTGTTGCTGTAGTTGTAGATATTGTATTGCTTTTGTTAAAATTTGTATTCAACTTTTTATTTAAATAAACAGGCGGTCGGATCGCGCTGCCTATTTGTTGATCTTTGGCATATTTATGTTGATTACTTTTTAATTTTTTTAATTTTTGATTGCACGCAATGTAAGATTTTTTATTATTACTATTTTGTTGACATTTGTTTCACTACACTTTTGGAAAAAAAATGAAAGATTCATGTAAATCCATTTTGAAATTAGCAGCAACAACACAAATAAATTTTATTTACACGCGTACATAAACCCACACTTATGCAAACATGGCACCAACTTCGTCGCGACGAGTGCACACGCATACTATAAACACATACGCCACGCACCAACAATGAAAAAAAATAATACATTTCTATACTTTTTTACTTTGCTTTTTGTTTCGTACGTATGTATACACAAATATATTTCGTATTTGTTGCTACTGCTGCTTAAAGCAACAACAACAATTACAAGGGTGGAACGTTATACGTACGTTTGTCAGTAGTAGCGATGGCGTTTGTGTTGTTGTTTCGTATTTGTTGGGTAGGTCGGTCGGTTGGCCTCTGAGTAAGAGCGCATGTGAGAGTAGGTGCCTGCCTGAGTACAAAAGCACTAAATATGCGAAACGCGGAGAGCTTTACGGCGCGCCGTATTTGCGGACGCGTGTGAAGAATATAAAGCGAACGACAGAGCAAGAAAGATAGAAGCGAATCGTTACGATAAAAGTCGTTGCTTTCGTTTAATCGTTGATGTAGACAAAAAATAAAATAGTACGTTGTCTTAGGCTACAGTTTATTCAAATTTTTTATAATAGCAGAAGAAATATTTTGCGATTTCTGCTTTACTGTTGAAAAATTTATCAATGCACTTTTCCACAAACACACGCTTACAACATCTTCATGCACGCAAGTTACATATACACTCATTCGCTCGCTCGCAAGTTGTTTAGGCATTTAATTTATTTCTTGATTCTTCTTTTTTCTATAGAGATTTGTTACACTCTTGCAATGCACTAAAAAAAGAAATAGATGAGTAATAATTCTTTGAAGCAAATTTTGCACATTTAACGTATTAGCAGTTTAAGCTGCATTCTTTTATCATTATGTGTTAAGCACGCTGCTCATTCACTGTTTTGACACACATATACTCTGAATAAATTTCAAAAACACAGATTCTTTTTATATGATCGCCTACGTTGTTTTGATTTCATACTTTTATTCCGCTTTTTGTTCTTTTCTTTTAATTTAAATCTACGTATAATTTTCAATTTGTTAAATATAATATTTTTTATTATTCGCACTAATGACGAGTCGACAATTTTTTAAACCGACTGCGACGACGACATTAACACAATGGAAATTTTGCTCGTTGCCGTTTGGCTGCTTGCTACAACAACTTAAAAAAAAGAGCCACAGCAGACAAGCAGAATGAATATCTAAAAATCGAAATATTACAACAACGATATTCAACGCTCTTGCCACCTCCGACACCGGGGGGTCCGACAAGAGAGAGGAAGGTTTGTAAGGAAAAATAGACTCTTTTTCTCAGCAGACCAAGCTAGTATAATCAAGAGATAAGCGCTCAGAGCGAGGAGCGTTTTAAAGAGCAAAGTTGAGAGCATGCATAAAAAACAAGTTTTTTGACAATAAGAGAACGAGTTTGTATTTTTTTTTATTTCGAGTCGGTTGATTCGATTTACTTGTATATGCACGTGTATGTGTCAGTGCTCTCACATTTTTGTTGGCATTGCTGCATCGCCCTCGTTCTGCTCTACAACGAATATGCAATAAAGCAAAGACGTGATGAACGGTGACATAGCGAGTAGTTGAGAATACAAGACTGAAAAAAATGCCACTTTTGTGACTTAAGCGGAACTTTTGCACTAGAATACATACTTAAATACCTATTTGTTTACACGTTATCAATGAAATGAAAGAGCAATTTAACAGCCTATTAGTAGCATTGGCATTGCAAAAGCACATAACTAGAAAAAAGGATTTTAAAAGCAATTAATAATTTAATTTTGACATTGATCAACACCTTACTGTAGTATCTAATAAAAAAAACATTTTTACGATCCGATCTTCAATTTGAGAAAATTATAAGAAATAATGCAGCTTTGGCTTAATGGATTCAACTGTAGAAAATACAGATTGAATAAAAAAATTCCCGTCCAAATTGCATACTATCAGTGGTTTCAGACAAAAACTATTGAAACGGCTTTATAAAATGAATCAGAGCCGAGAACAGATATTGTTTCTTCAAACTTTTGTCTTCGCATTTTCGTTGTGGAACAACGAGCAACTAACCAACGAAATACAAAAAGTATTCAAGTCGGGGCGATGCACGCACACAAGAGCTGGTTAAAAAAAAGTATAAAATGAAAATCCGTTGCTTTTTTATACACCGCAGTAGAAATAATGACAACAAAAAAGAACACTTTGATGTGCAAAAGAGTGCGAATATGTTTCACATATGCTAACGTTTATAAAGCGTTCTCACTCGTACGCATTAAACAGTAGCAATTGCGGCAATGACGCGAGAGCGAGACACACACACACTGACACTCGCAACCACTTTACTTCCAAAGTAACTAACACCGGATAATATTTGTTTTATTTTTTGCATGTTCATTTCTCGAAATAAGTTATTCAATGCTACATAGTTTAAATTTTATAGCGTTTGGAAAAATTTAACAATCTCAACGAACACAGCAAAATATCGTACGTAGCATTTAAAGTCCCATAACTAGCTACACACTTAAAAGTTGTAAGTAAATTTTATTGATTTTTAAATGAATGCAGATGTTGTACAATTTACTGAATATTATCGATTACCGGTAAATTGTGGCAAGAGTTAAATACTTTGGGTCATTAGCTCGTACTCTCTCTCGGTTTCTAAATTCGCTCTCCAGTCTGTCTGTCCCATCGTTATCTGTCTGTCTAACTTTCTGTCCAAGTTGGACTTTTTAATTTTTTGCCGACTGACTTCTTTTTTGGTACTCTTTCACGCATTCTCTTTCCTACTTTAACTCCCTAACGAGCTACGTTCATAAGCTCTTCATTTACTGCAAGTTTAACGGGTGTATTTAAACGTTAATATGTGCTACTTCGCTTTAAGCGATTTAATTCAGTTTACACAATTAAACACGGTAAATATTATTATTTTTAAACACAAAGCGCACACACGCATGCACTCGCTCATTACATATACGCACGCACACACACACACACACAGTTGCTGACTCGTCGTATACTACTTGTTATATTTTTGCATTTCTTTGAAATCTCCTTTGGCTCTCGCTTTTATCATTTACATTTTTGTGCCACTTTCTATTCACAATACACTCTACGATCGATTTTTTCGGTATCTTAGTCAAAAAAACTTCAATAATGTAAAATTTCACAACTATTATATTTTATATTTATAAACACATTTTACGTACACACTTGAATTGAGCGGATTTCAGTTTAAAAATGAATTGAATTTGCGAAAAAATACGGTGAAAATCTGCTTCGCTTACTTGATAAACGAACGAGGTGGTCTGAGCGAGACAAACTGCAAACTGAAAATGACGGGGATCTGCTTCTTCTCCCAATTGTCCAATTGTATATTGCAGACAATGGCAGTCACTAAGAATGACAGAGTTGCATTTTTGTACGCACTTACCGCAAACTAGGGGGTCGCGTCGATTCCGGGTGGAAAAGTGGACAGACATAAAAGTTTTAACCGGTAACACTGGATATATACTTAGTGAATTATGTGTCGGATTACTATGCATGTGAGCCAGTTTCAATTCCCCACACAGGACAACAAAATATCCTCTAAATACCATTTCTTCATATTTTAATTGAATTAAAATAAGCCCGAATATTTTTTGAATATTTAATATATTATAAGAGCTTTTTATGTTTATGTTATAATTGTAAGAAAATCAAAAATAAAATTTATGCTTGGTCGCATTAATTGTATCCAATATTGATAACAAAATATCAGTGGGGAATCTCGAGAATATTTACATGCAATTAAATTACAATCTGGTGAAAAGCTTAACATATACAGGCATTAGTTTAAAAATATCATAATTTTATTATAAGTCAAATAACAACAAACATAAGTTGTCAATTTGGCATATTGTGCATATCCGGAAGTTGTTATGCAATGTAAACTTATGCAGAAAACACACAAATAACAATTAATTATATACTGATTGGACCCAATGTGGATCACGCAAAAAACAGTATTCAAAATGAATTGCTACTGCCTGGTTTACTCCCACTATTCTCATTACTGGTTTATCTACACTTGTGTGTCATTTTTAGGTCCGTATCCAGAAATACATTTTTTTTAAAAAGGTTTAACCTTGGCAAAAACTGTCACTCCTCTTATTAAGTGTCATCATTTATTATTTAGCTCATTTGCATTCTATTTACATATGTTATTTTGATGTCCTATGTCAGGAAATGAGTCCGCATTATCTAGTATTATTAGTCAAAATTATTCTGTCTGCCCGCTGTCTTCGACAAATTCGGCGCAATGATCACACTACATAGAAATAGAAGCTTAACGTGTGAGATCATTTCCAAACTCACCATGAACATTATACAATATCTTCATCGGTAAAAGTAATCAGAAAAAAAAAGAAACTTTCACTCAAAAGCGAAACAATTTTATATACGGAAACATTTATGTACTATAATCTAATATCGCAAAATTCAATTTTTTTTTATAATAAGAGTAAAAGCAAATTTATTATTGAAATAATCAAAAAAACGTACAACAATCGTTAGCCGTAATTCATATTTGTACTATGCGATGTCTGATAACTACTCGATATGTTCTTCTGCTGAAAGGCTGTGCTGTTGCTTTCCTGAACCTGCTGCACAAGACGATTTTCATGGCACCATTCGACAAAATCGTCGATAAGTACAGGCCAAGCACCTTCCGAATCATAGTTGCTCATTTTGTCGTCGATGTTTGTGGCAAAATCCAATAAGAGATTCCAAGTGTCGCGGGATATCGCTCGCTTGTGTTTCTCCTTGAGGAATTTGCACCAAATCTCCAAAAACTTAAAGCGCCCACTTAACACAATGCACCAGTAAGCAATAGCCATATCCAGATCGATACCCTTCTGGCCAGGATCCTTCGCATAGTTAAAAGTGAAGTGATAGAAATCTTTGAATTTAGCCAAGTCATTTAGTTCCATTTCAAGCATTGGCAATTTCGATTTAAGCTTATCAATGCTATCGACACCTAAATCACTCATTCCATTAATAAACTCATCACGTGAGAATTCACATTGCACTTCAGCGCGAAACTTCCAAGCTATGATGAGTACCAGTTTGGATTCGGGACTTAGTTCTAGATCTTCGAGCATACGGACGACACCATCGGAATTTATCTTGTGCAGATCATTTGGATCGCGATACCGATTGAATAACTGTTCGATGCGCTTTCGGTCGAGCTCTCGGTAGTAATAATCTGGATTCTGGAAGTAATTGTCACTGGCTTGATCAAGCTTCCAATCATTTTGCTGCAAACAGTAAATTGCCGTTTGTTCTCCAGTTTGTGTAAGCGAAATGAATTTTTTGACTTTGTCCCGTTGCGTTGATTTCAGTTTATTCATGTTTACGTCAGACGTTTTTCTTTTTACCTTGTTTACCTCTGCGAAGTGAAATTATCCTCTTTTTTAATAATAATATTACGAAAAAATATATTTAAAGAAGAAGAAGCACTTCTTCTTGCAATTTGACAATCACATAAATAAAATTTAAATCGATGTTTTGCAACACCTCGTGACAGTTGAAAAATTATTAAATAATTTCGAACTAAGTTATAACAGTTAACAATAGAATGAAGCATACTTAACTTTAATTTAATCTACTTTTCCAGCAAAAATAAACTAATTATGAATTAGCAATTATTTTAGCTTTTGCATTGATCAGCTTTGGTATTTGGGTGTGAATGGCCGAATTGCCGTGAACTGAAAGTGCAAAATGCAAGGTCTGTGAGTCACCACTTTCACATGTTGCGTCCCGGACTTGAAAATAGCACTAAGAGTCCAAATATATATATATTGTATAGGTCCCGACACGGATTTTACGTTGTTCACCACTGTTTGCTGGAACAGAGTTTGCAGAGCCCAAAACCATTATTTCTCACTCTCACGCACTAACTCATCTCTTCTGACTTGTACATACACTCGAGTTGTTTTAAGGAAACATGTCTGGTCAGGTGAATTTACGTAAAACTATCTTGATTCTGGCAAAAAATGTAAGTGAAAATACATCTGTAAGATAGATAGTTTCTTAATGAGATGGAATTAAAATCTTCCATGGGAATTATAGTTGCAAAGAAACTACACTAAAGCTGCTCGGCCGCCCGCTACGAAAACATTGAAGTCGGTCAGCCAGTCACTTGCTTCCAAAGGGTAATTCATGAATTTTTTTTATTTATAGTGTAAATAATAACCAAAACCTTTTTTGATAGTTTTTTACGTCCCAATAAACCCTATGATGCGCCGAAGAATGCAGCTGATAAAGTCATGGCTATTAGCGCCGCGTTGAAGATCCCCGGAAATTCTGACTATAAGTTGAAAGATACAGAAGAAAAATTCCGTTTATTATCCGCGTGTTTTGAAGATTTTCAACATAGTGTTCCAAATTCACAAATACACGAGTTGGAGACAATTGGCGACATAATTGATTTCTACCAAAACTCCGTAGATACCACAGTGCCATATGATGCTTTGAAGAAAATGCAGCTTCCAGAGAACCTACACATACAATATGATTATGTTCGTTTTCATCCAGAAACAGATACTAAATTTAATGGCCAAACGGCATTTCCCAAGAGTTCTACGCTCGTCACCGGTCTAAAGTATCGCAAAAAATACGAAGGACACGAGGCGAAGCGTTCTTGGCCTTAAATTACATAAGCAACTATAACTGTATGTAATATAAATGACATCATTTGTGCTTTATAACGTTGCGTAGTTACATTGATATTTTATTTCATTTTTATTTGGGTGCATCTGTATCTACTCAGTTGAGTTAATGTTGTTTGAATTACAATTTATTTAAAGCAATTATTATCGCACTTAAGCTAATAGGCATAAAAGATATGAAAATAATTAAATAAAGCAACTAAAAATATCTTAAAAATGAACAAAAATATATAGTATGTTTATATACAACAAAGAAATTTATAACGTTTCTAATTCGTCTGTTCCGTTTAGGAGAGCGGAGCGTGTAATGATTTCTTAAAATTCAATTCTTAAATTTTTCGGTTTCTTAGTTTTTTTTCAACTTATTATTTATTTATGATATGATACGATTAATTATTATCAGATTAGTGTTGTTGCTTATATGTGAAGATTCATATTAGTACACATATATTATTAGTTTATTTAATAAAGTTATCTACAGTTCTACTCAACTTATTTCAAGCTCGTTGAAAAATATTTGTGATTTTACAAGCGGAATGTTTAACGGTTTAACTGTTCACCTACTGTGTTGAGCAAATCGGAGTTGAAGAGCTCATCTAATGCTTTTACCACACGATCATCACGCAGCAATGACATGATACTTTCATCCTTTTTGACTGCTTCCAGATCTGGATACATGAGTTCATAGTTAACTTCACCAATCGATGGTTTATTCAATATATTAAGTATCTGTTTTTGTAATTCGATTTCTGGATCGGGGGCTTTTGTTTCCGTTTCACCCAATTCAGTTTTTACTTGCAAACTTCGACGTTCTTGCAAATATTTGATTAGACAGTCATACTGCAACACAGTCAAGGGTAAATTGTCCGCTAAGGCATTTAAAAGTCTTTGTATAGATTCCGGATGACGTTCTTTCAATGGTGGTGCTACTAAACTACTCATTGGAAGTATATGAGGTGTTGGCTGCGGCATTGGTTTTCCTTCCCGTTGGAGTTTTCCACGAAAATCGTCAAAAATCAATTTGACAGCATCATCTAGTGGCATATTGCGATGCTCCGCAGGAACACCATAGAGTATGTTGACGGTGATGCTTTTGTGCTCTTCATGTTGTCCTGTCACAAGTATGGCATACAGGCAACCACGAGTCTTGATATTAGCAAGCACTTTGCCGAGTGGCACATCGTCGTTTGGAAAAAGTACATCAACTCGCAGTCCAATGTGCTTTAAGCGGTTCTCAATGTATTCTGCGTATTTTCTGTGGAAAAAACAGTTGCTTTCGTTTATAATATGTCTGTTACTTGCATGTTTATGACTTACGTATTTTGCCGATTAACGACAATAATCTCACAATCATTGTAGTCGCCACCAGCAGTGGTATTCAGATTTTCTACCTGTTTGTTTAAATGTGGTTTCTTCGGCTGATTGCCAGTAGCCGCTTTGGTAGCGGCATTCCGCACAAGCACAGTGTTTCCCTTGAAAACTGACTTGTTTAATATACCGGCTACCTTATTCGCTACTTCCTCTGATTCGAATTGCACGAAGCCATAATTTTTCTGAACCATGCAACCGACAACTTTGGCATAAGGATGGCAAATGCTTTCGAGTTCTTCTCGCGTACATTGTGGCAAATTGCCAATAAATATGCGATTTTTTACCAGATTTGGATTACGTATAATGGCATTTCCACTTAATCCAAATGCAGCTGGTTTTTCACTCTCTGCCATCGTACAACAAAGCTAGTGCAGTCCTTAATTTAATTGTAAATATTCAAACTGCCAACTGCAAGCAAATATACAACTCCTCTATTAGCCGACTTTTTGACCCGAAGTATCAATAATAATAACAGATCATCTATTGAAATCCTTTAGTCGTTTATATTAAAGCCGGATAATTTACGAAGAATAACAAAACTGTCGTTGCTGAGAGTGAGAGTGAGAAAGAATGGTTTCCGAGCTCTGCAAACTCTACTCCAAATTACACTATGTATAAGAGTTGCCTCAATGAATTTGTCTGTCCGATGACATATTTATAATATAATTATACTTTATAAAGGACACAATGGTTTAATAATGCATTACATTGATAAAGATGGAAGTACATGTTTTTTTATAGCTAGCGTCCTAATTAAAATAAAATAAATGTGCCCACTTTACCAACAACTAAATTTCTTCTTCTTTATGCCATTACCAGTCAATTAATAACGGTCAGAGTAGCAAAACGAAACTCGTCAGGTTCTATAAAAAGATTTAAATTTTTTGTATAAGTTTTAGTTGGCTTTTACAAATATATCTACCAGATCAAGCCGAAAAGGCATCATAAATGTGCTCTTTTCAATAATGATTTTTTAGTACTGATTTTCGACGTAAACATGTAATAAATTTTTTGTAATAAACGTATTGCAAAATGGAAAGCGAAGCGTCCACGTATTGCTCCGAAGCTGAGGCTGTAAAAATTTGTAACGGTAAGCCATCTTTTCAATACATGTTTAATCTATATGTGCATTTACATAATACCTATAGAACAATGTAGTGCATCGATAGCTTCATACGGATCTGAGTTACGGCGTTCACAAAGGTTGCACGACAAACTCGTTAAAGAGCCAAAGACGACTGTTAAGCAGCAAAGCGCGGAGCTGCCATCTAATATAGACAAAGCATCGTTAGTGTCTTTGTCTCTAACTCAATGTAATAGTTGTGTTGTAAAGCAACAATCGGAAAATCTATTTGAATACGAGCATCTAACACAGTCATTGGCACCAGCGCAGCTTGATTCTGGCTTTGATACATTATCCGCACCAGTTAAAAAACGTAATACTCAACGGATAAAAAAATCAAGAAATAAGATATTACAAAAGCAGCCACCTAGGCAGCGTGTGTCTAGGAAAAAAGCAAACTTAATGACGAAGGCTCGTAACGGCAAGCGGTAAGCTGCTAGTTTGAAAATTTCGTGAAAAAGTTGTTCCTAAATTAAATGACTTTACCTTTTACAGATCTTCCAATAAAAAATTAAAAAACAACGCATTATCGAAAAATGCGAAAACTATATTGCAAACTAAAAAGAAAGCGAACACTACCAGATCTAAAAGTACTGTTTTGACCACAGATTACTTGAATCACCATCTTTTAATGGAGAGAAAACCTTCGGCAAATCTACGAAGCGCACCAATCGAGCGTTATAATGTCAAGCCAAATATCCATCAGACTCAAGTAGTTCCATTTTCTGAATCTGTTTTGCCATATTTCTATCCCCCGCACTTTAAGGATCAGCTGCCACCACTAAACACTGTAACTGAGACAGAAAAGGCACAGCCGCATAATAATCTTGACACGAGAGCCACAGTACTCACGCAATTTCAGGCCGACTACCAGCGCGTCCTTTGGGAACAACAGAAGCAGCAACAACAGTTGCAGGCTCCTCCAAATGTGCACGAACTGAGCGATGCACCGGACACACATTCGCCCAGTGTAACGCATGATCAGTCGACAACACCGTCGCTGTCCGATTCCTTGCAAGCAGTATTTGGTACAAACAATTTGCGTGATGTGCTTAAGATCGATCCAATAAAATATCAATTGACCGAGCAGCAATTGTCCGCGACAGCGCATATACTAGACATTGAAGTGGCACGCTTACGTGGTGTCATCAATCTGGTGCAGCGTTTGCCCGCGGATGAGGTCATGAACGTTTCCGCTGATTTTTTAACTGCAAAATTACAGCATCTAAAGACGGAAAACCGTGACGAGAGTGACTGGGATACATCTTTATCAATTCAAATGATCGAAAGCAGCCAAAGTGAGGAGCTCGGTGGACGCAAGCATAGAATTCCCAGACAGAGTAACTAGTTGACATTTGTTGTATATTCGCGATAAGTTATTATTATAGCCAAGTTGTAAAACTTTTCTTATTTTCAATATTTATTAATAAAAAGGAAGGTGTTTTAATTTCGATTTTAAGTTTATTTCTTTTTTGTTTAAACGTACTTAATCTTTATCGCATGCTTTAGTTCTTTTCATTGCTTTGTAGACGTTTTGAGTGCACAATTTTGTTTCGACCTTCCTCTTTTTCAGACACTTAATGCTAGATTTCATGCTATGCTTTCTAATTTTCTAGAGCGACGTGTTGTAGATTTGCTGCAACAGCAGCAGCAACACAAATGAAAGCAAAATAAATATTTACAATAGACGACGACTGTAAAAAGACTTTCGAACTATCGAATCGAGCAGCAGCGGCGGACTCTTTACGTGGGTGCTGCCTCCAATCAACAATGAATTAAATGAGTGCTTCTTTCGTATTATCACTCTAGCGGCAATTATAATTTCAATTTAATAAGGACAATGTTAAAAAAAAGGAAAAATATATTCACTTTTTTTTTTACTGTTTTTGTTTAAACGAGAAAACACAATTTGAGTTGTTGCCGGCCACTGTCTTACTTTTTCGATTTGGCTGTGTGGTGTAAAGCTACTACAAGCTTTCAATTGTTTGTCTGTCTACCTGTCTGTCTGTCTGTCGTGTAAACTCAACTCGTTATATGCTTAAACCTACCTATCGACTACTAACTACCATACCATAAGGGTTTGGGCGACGAGAGGGGTTCGGTTGAAAATTTGCAATTGCGGATAATCGCCGAGTCAATCAGTCAGTCAGTCTAATAGTCACTTTCATAGTTGACATCCTGCTGAGCCTGTATCGAATCGTCGGAGCGTTCCGATGTCGGCTCAAGGTCGACATCTAAATTTGGATCATTTGCGGGACAACAGCTAGGATGAGCCATAGAGTCAAAGGCATCTTTGATTTGGTTATTCGCACCTTTCGGATCAAGATCAGTGGCCCAGCTGAAGTGCATCAATGCCAGATCGATATTGCCTAGGGTTTTATGTATTTTACCAATCAAATAGAAGACCACCGATTCCTTAGGTACGATCTCCTTAAGTTCCTCGAGTTCGCGCAATGCTTCCAAATATTTTCCCAATGAGAAATAAATCGAGCCACGATGAAAACGGGCCAACGGGTTCTTTGGATCTAATGTCGCCGCGGTATTAAGCGTTTGCAGTGCCAAGAATTTCTTTTGCATAAAATACTGCATAGCACCGATATGCACGAGTATGACTGAATTTTGTGGATTGATCTTCAGCGCTTTCACGTAATGTAACTCGGCTAGTTCGAACTTCTCCTGCTTCGAATAAATTGTACCGATGCCAAACCAAGCATTATAATGCCTTGGATCACGCACAACCGCCGCCCGAAAATACTCCATTGCCTTGTCGAACTCCTCCGTTAACACGAGCTCGTGGCCCAGCAGTGTATAACTGTAGACGAAATCACTATCGACTTGCACTGCACGCTTAAAGAATTTGATTGCAGTCTCGTGTTCTTTGTGCAGCGAGAAGCAATTGCCTGCCACACACCATGTCACTGGCGATGTTTTATCCTGATTGATTAGGTCTTGCGCCAGCGCTGATAATTCAACCTCCTTTTGCAGATGCCACAATGACGAAGAATAGATTTCCATATAATCCAGACGACATGGCTCCGATTCATGTATACGCTTAAAAATCGCCACAGCAGCCTCATACTCGCGCAACTCGTAGTTTGCCACGCCAATAAGCGATTGCACCCAACTGGCGCATAGGTGATGCTTTGGTATCGTCGCTTCGAAATGTTTAATCGCTGCCTTGCATTGATAGTTCGACAGCTGTTTATAGCCCTCGGCTAGATCTCGCAACAATGCCATTAATCCGTCTGCCGACTGCTTCTTCATGCTCAGCAGTTGGTGCGTTAACGAGTGTGTATTGTTCAGACTATTGTTGAGCAACACCTTAGCCTCCTCGGCGGCGTTACGAGCGTTGTTGTTGCTATGGCCATTGCCAACTGATGCAGCCGATGTGATCGTCTCCACTTTCTCCTTATCCTTGCGTGCTTGTTTCTCGTTGTGCGTTTTATCCTCGATAAGCTCGTTAGTGTTGTTTAGAAAGATTTTATTCATGCGCGTCTTGGTTTTACGAGGCGGCGAGCGCGGTTGCACAAATTTATTGCTTGTGATATTTGGCGACTTGTTGTTTTCTTTCACCGAGTACGCAGAGTTGCTGAATAGACGCGAGCTCCGACGTAAAGCAGCATTGGGCAAGGCTGCTTTTAACAGGCAGAAGAAAACCATAAAAATAGAAACTTTTCTTTAGTTTATTTTGTGTGCGTTGCTTGTAGACAACTTACCTGAAACGTTGCCGGTGTTGTTCGGCGTTCGTGGCGTTATATTGCCAGCCTGTGAGAATACGGCGGGTTTGTTGGTATTATTCATATCCTTGCGATTAATCAAACTGCCTACGTGACTCTTCAACTTCTTGCCCATAATCTTCGTCTCTTGATTAACTTCGACCAGCATCTGTGACATCTGTGGTGAATTCGTGACATTCAAATTGTTTTGTTGATTCTGATTCTGAGTGCTGTTGTTGGCGACAGCATTTTGGTGTCCGCCATTGAACGAAGCATCACCGACCGTGCAAGGACTAAGCGGCATTATACCAAAACTAGGCGTCAAGGGTGATATGGTCGACAGATATTTAAATTGTTTGCGAAAAGGTGTGCAAGTGAAGTTCTGCACACCATTTTGTGAACTACTCGTCTCATGTGCATACCCAACTGGTGTATCGTCTAACAACATCAGCATGCTCGAATTTTGACTCGTATTCTGTTGGTGTTGTTGTGTGTTGCCACCTCCGCCACCACCACCGCCGCGCAACATTATTATCGAATTGTTGAGATTGTTGTTATTGTTATTGTTGTTATTGTTATTATTGGGCGTCAACAACGTGTTCTGTAACGTGACTACTCCGCCATTCGACTGTTGTTGCTGTTGATCCACAGGCGTTGACAATATGTAATTACTGCTAATATTATTCAATAGTTGCTCCAATGCACTCTGTGCACCATAATTTAACAAACTCTGCTGGCTCAAGGCTCCGCTATCGTTTAACGAATTTGTCCCTCCGAAGAGTATCATGGAATTCATATTCGAATTGCCTTGGCAAGTTTGAAAAATATCTGTATTCGCTATTTGGAATATCGTCGACGCATCGGTCTCCTGTCCTAACAGGCACAAATCAGCAAAAGCTTGCCACATAAACGGATTCAACTTCAGTGCACGACGCAGCGCATTCACGGCCAATTTGGTGCGTTCAGTTTTGATGCAGATCTGTGCAATCAGTTGAAATGCAAAGCATGCAATTTCACCAAAGTCCTTGGTAATATCATCGAAATGTTTTGCATCGCCAAAACCAGCAGCGAGCAGCGCACACTCAGCATCTGTGTACTTTTTGAGCTGATACGCACATTTCGCTTGAAGAAAGCGACATTGTGGTGCACGGCGTGACTTTTCTTTGAGAAGCCAGTAAGCCTGATGCAAGAGATTTGAACGATAATAGCTGGTGGCCAGTAGGAAGATAGTCTCATCGCTCTCCACTTTGTGTGCATATATGAAAACGAAAAAAAATTAATACGCATTAACATATGCCAAAATTGGCAATAAAACTTCTAAACAAAGCAGCGCAAGGCCAAGGCTAGACATCTATTGTATAGTGTTAGGCTTGTGTATACACTCACCTTCGGAGCACAGGCGTTCTGCCAGAAAAACTGCATCTTTGTGATCGTAATGGTTGAGACAGTGCCATATGGCTGCCTATGGTGCACACCATAGCGTCCGTGTAAACGATGCGTGCATGCAATGAAGGGGTGAGAAAGCAAATCGATTAATTTAGCATATCATATGCTTTGCATACATATTTAAATATTCTTTTTTTTTTTTTGCTTTTTCACTCACCTGTACGGGCTCTTGTATGAGCATTTTTTCTTTTATCCAAAAAATTTAATATAATTTCTAATAGAAAAAACTAATTTTGCTCGTTTGTCAACAACACTGACGACTCATTTACGACGTACGGCAGTGCCCCAGATTTCGCGGTATAAATCCCAAATCCGGTTATGGGGAGCAGCGGACGTATATGATGTGCCTCTGCCACTAGGCAATACAACACGTAGAAAGTTCAATATGCAAAAAATTTTAAACTAAAAAGTACATTCCGCTTTCATGGTGGTTTGCTAATGCACTTTTTGAAGCTTAGCAGTCAATTGGTTATTAGTTGTTGCAGGCGACACACAAAAAAATCTGCTATTTTCTGCGTGTGCCGTGTGCGTCTTGTTGTTGTTGCTGTCGACTGCTTGTTTGCCACTTCACTCTTGGCCCTCGTTGCAGTTTTTTCACTAATGTTCTTTCACTTTCAACGTGTCCGTAATTGCTGTAAATTACGCGCTAAGCTCTGCTTTTTGCATGTGCTGTTTTATTTGAATTATATAAATAACTAGAAAATATGCATTAAAATTAAAACCTAAATCCACACACTAATTGAAAGTTTTTTTTTTTATAATGCACACACACAACTACAAGCTGCGCATAGGGTTGTCTAGTTTGGTGCAGTTTTAAATTTCTAAGAAAAGTTGCAATAGAAATTGAGTTTTAATTTAAGAGGGATTATTTAAACATGCTACTTTTAAATAACACGCGAATTTTTTGCAATGCAGCAAAAGTGGAAAATCGAATAACTTACTTACAAATCAGCATATTCGGACCAAACTACCCTAAACTATCGGGTAGCCGGGACCTCTTCTTCTTTGCGGCAACATTAAATGTCACACAAGTGAGAGACAACATAAAACAATTTCACGCGCAAACTTCAACTTAAATTTTTGAATTGCATCGGCTTACAAAGCCACATGCCGTCATGGACTGAAACATACTAAACGTATACCTCCGGTGGAGGAGAGTATTTTGGCTATTGCTAAATTTGCTAGTACCCGATACAAAAATTAAAGAAATTCATATTAAAACACCTAAAATACTCGAGAAATATATTATTTGCGAGGAACTTAAAGAACATTTAGGAATGTTATATATTATGTGGAAGAATGTATACATGGTGAAGAAATGGCTTTGCTTGGCTTTATCGCCGTACAGTTTGATAAGTAAATGACGCTCGTCGGTGATATACTAAAATAAAAAGGGCTTATCAAAATTTTGAGGGAAAATCAGCGCTCAGCTACCACTATCCTCAAGACTTCTTCAAATATTCGCGAAACAAGCCACATGAGTTCAATGATACGTATCACCTCAAGATAAATTCACAACTACCTTGTGAGTTTGACCCGTGGGAAATTCTTTCAAGGATCTCAACCATTTTACTACACTTTCGTCACGAACTAATTCACGTCACAATTGACTGTTATACCCATAATATTGGGATGGCGGAGATGGTTACTCTGCGCACAAGCAATGTGTGACAACTCTAGGACAGACACGTACATCAAATGTGTTTACTTTAGTCATTAATTGATGTTTTACAGTCTTACTCCTTTATAAGAAATATGACAACGTAAAAAGGTCCTGCAAGCACATAGAAACATGCCTAACGCTGGCCAATAATGATATAAGCCGTTACCTGTATCACTTTCTGCATGGTAATGTGCCTTTGTCTATGCATATGAATGTGTCTATCGATATTTCATTTTAGCATCCCGTTAAAATGAATAGATACTCTGCGCAAATATAATTGGAGTGTTGTAGGTCTGCTGTCTAAATTTAGTTCACTATTTATTTTAAAATGTTCTTCAAAATATGGAGTATATGAAAAAGTAATTAATATCGAAAAAGTCTCCATTCTTATATATTATTGTACTATCTTAATTCTTTACTTTCAATCATCGGGTAATGCGGGAGGGAATTAAAATACTTGATACTTAAAAATATTTATTGTGAATCGCTGGAACTGGAACTCGAGCTATCGGTGGACATTACTTCCACATCGTCCTGTGAAGCTGCTTCCTTGTGTGAACGTGTCTCAAGTGCTACAGAATTGCCCGTTGGACCCATCGACATATGCAATTCGCCAAGGTTGTTCCAATTGAATTGATTCTGAAAAGTACTCGGCACATCGCCAAGATTACGAGCATCAGCGGGCAGATTACTGCTCTGTTGTGAGACACCACTGCTACTGCCGAGATCTGATTTGCCCAAAAATCCATTTCGCATTTCAATGTCGGTTGGGTAGGGGCGCCGCAAGTCCCCAATGCACCATGTCATCGGGGCGCTGATTGCATTGGCCGAACTAATGCGATGTGCATACTTAATCAGTTCTTCCGAGCCAACTGGGCGTTTGTTAGCTTGATTAATACTGGCGAGTTTTTGGCGTGCTTGAAAAATGGCCGTTGAAAGTATGAGTTCAGCGTCTTTCAAGGATTTTTGCAGTTTTTGTATATCGCGATCCTGTGATTGACCATAAGCAAGATAGTGAACTACAATCATTGAGCACTTTTTTTCTACTTACATGCACATCAACTTTAACGCGCAGATCATCCATTGCTAACTCGACTTGAGCTTGCTCACCGGCAAGTTCAATAAGTTGACGAAATTCTTCATCCTTCGACACCAAAAGATCCACGAGTAGCGAATGCTCTGCTGGAGACATTTTCTGGTGCTTCGGCATAACTGCTTGCTCAACCAGTTCTCTGCAAAAGAGGAAAGGACATATAAATTGGAAAACAAAACTTGCTTTGCTGCTTATTTACTTGGCAATTATTTCAATATCATCTATTAAAAGTAGAAGAGATTCCTTGGTGCTAAGATGAAACGACATTTTCACTTGTAAACTTCTGTTTTACACAGATATAGAAATAGAAATTTTATAAATTTGCGTCCGTCGCAGCTTGCAAGCAGTCCTGTTAATGCACTCCCTAGGGAAGGGTTTCATACGAAGAGAAAAACAAAACAAGACCGATAATTGTAGAAAATGACGAGAATAAAGGAACGGTCGATAGCCCATGGAAGAAGAAGAACTCAAGTGCGGGCAACAAATATGGTTTTTATTAACAATTAGCATTTTTGAAAGCACAGTAAGCGAAATTAGCTTTTCAGATATTAACATTTGTTTATTCATTACTCAAATTATAGTTTTACCATGAGTTTTTCATCATAGTCGTAAAAGTATTACTCCGAAATTCACGAAGTGGAAATAGGCACAGATCAAAACAATCAGCCGTTGTGAGTGGCAAGCAGTGTCTGCTGCGCTGTTGCTTTACAAGCAACAAATCGTAAAACAATTGTTTATAATAAATTTGCGGTGTAACAGTGTGTGAAAAATGTGTTACTCTTAATGCAAAATGTTGCTGCAAGTTATAATATTTAGTTTTTTGCTTTTTTTGCTCATTTACTGGTGCGTATTACATTGTTTTCAGCGTATGCATTTAATACACTCAAGTGCTTGCTCACCCGATTTAATTCGGCGATGTTTATTGATTAAATTACTGATAGTAATATCTATCTTAATATCTAGGGTGTTGCCCACAGTGATCAGTTGGTATCTGGTCAAGCGTTTTCGCGTTAAAGTGCGCATTGGCCGTATATCGCTGCTATATTTTTCGTTGAAGAATGTGCACGTCAGCAAGAGTGGATTTTCTGTGGTAGGCTTAAGACATTAGATTGTTTAAAACTATTCTTATTAATATTGTTTTTTTTTTGGCACATATGAAGCAAATCGAAGAGATATGCTTGCGCAGCAGTTTCTTTACAACCGAGGTGACGAAGCTTTTATCGATTTATATACGTGATATACGTATCAATAAGGATATACAGAATCGTCAGACTGCCACGGATTTCTATGAGGTGCGAGAGCAGCAAGTGCGACAAACGCACGATGAGCGACGCGTCAAGCATGTGCCAGATTTTCGGCAGACAAAGGTTCCCGCAAGCATTATAACCTTTGCACAGGTATGCACCTGACTCTGGCTAAATATGAGTGGATTCTCTTACTAAGCTAGTTTTTAATCAACAGTTCATGGCTGTGCATATAAACAACATATCCGTTGTGCTTATGAATAATGATTTCGATCCAGGTTGGTTTATGCACGCCACTGCCAAGGAACTGCATCTTGATGGCAGCATTGTGCAGAATGCGCGTGTGCTCTTGGTTAATGCTTCGCTTAGCGAAGCGCAGGCAAAAATTCTGCGCCATTGCGCCACACGGCGTCAGTCGTTGGAGAACCTGAATAAAATACGTCCATGTTTGGGAGAAGTTAGTTTTGACGTGGCACTAGACGCATCGCTTTTCGCGCAGGGTCCTTTGTCAATGGATGTACGTATAAAATATGTTACTTTAAACTGTCCAGGCTTAATTTTCGTTTATTGTAGAAATTAAGCTTAGCAATTAACAACTGTAAGTCGACTATACACGGTGGTTTATACGAATTCCTCACAGAGGCTAAAAAGCGCACAAACCCCACCTCAACGCATAAGCACTTCGCTTTAGTGCAGTCTACACGCAATGGTTATGACAACGAAAGCTACAGAAAGTTGGCGCCAATTATACCAAAGAACTTTAATTTCAGCATCAAAGCTGCGACATTTTCGGCTGTCAAGGAGAACTCGCAGAATGATTTCAGTGCCAAGTTACAGCTTTTAAATGTAAGTTGTACGTTTGGGAAGGACGCATTAATAATGTCGATTTTTCACAGATCAATGGAAAATTTAACTCAAAAATTACGGATGAGAAGACAATCTTGCCAGCTATGCTGGCGAAAGTCGTATTCCAGCACTTGGACATTGATACGAAGTATGAGAAGCTGCTCTTCGTTGAACAGTTTACGATTGATTCTGTGGTTTGTATTGTAACTCTTAATAATTTGGAACATCTGTATAATCGAATCTCTTGCAGCTGGAAAATGACATATTCAATTTATATGTAAAGCTAAAAACATTCCAGATTATTTACAATCATATCGAAATTTATGATTTTGTTAATAATAACTTCTTGGCGAGGCAACGTGCCACAAGCAACGCTCACCAACCGCTGCAACTGAATCATAAACAAAAATCTCTGCCGGATAATCTTTGCGTTGGTGCTAGAGGTAATGGTGCTTACTATGAACAAGATGGTGCAATGCATGCGGCTAAGGCAATTAGCGGCGCAAAGCAACGCGATGGTGGCCTACTTGAGTGGCTTATGCAACGCATGGTTGTTAAGGGTTGCGCAGAGCTCTGGAATGTGTCACTGCTAATGAAGCTGGAGGATGAACATGTAGCCATGAGTGTTAGTCATACTCGTTTTCTGCTCGAACAAATTGAAGAGAAACGCAGCTCGCGTTACAAAAACAAATTTCTTAATTTACTGCTTAATCAGCGGCAGTGGAGCATGGAACTTATGGTTGAGACACTTTGGTCGAACCTCGGCCATTCCATAAATGATACGAATAACTTGAAAAAAGCGCATTCGCCAGGTTCTCCATTCTTTCTGGGCGTCAGTCTGGTCAAACTGTGTTCCTATGCGAACACAACAAAGTTGGATATATCGATACATACCTTTCGCACCGAATACAGCATGCAATTGGCTGAGTTTGTGGTCAAGTCCGTGCAGTGCGTTAAACAGTATGGTGGCCTTGGTAAATCGTCGCATGCTGTAACTAATCTGCAAAGACGTGGCGCTGCTGCTGGTAATGCTGAACATGCAGTTGGCAATGCGTCTGCCTTGCGCGTGTCAGTAAATGTAAAAGATATTACAGCGTATTTCGTGAATCATCATAATGTTTATGTGCTACTGAGTTTCTCGGAGATAACGCTGACACGCGCGCAACAGATTTCCTCACTCAAACTGGAAGAGTTCCAAATGGCAATCATGCGTTCGATGATGGCTTCGTCGTTGTGTCTCACAGATTTTTCTGACGTTTTTGCTAATTGTAAAATGATACGCACCGAATTTGAGAAACCGGAGGGCACGCGTGGCAAATTGTCGGTTTATATACCAACGAATATAGAGGCTATGTGGAACTCGAATACGCATATGCATTTGCTGACGTTGGCACGTGATATGCAGGATTTGAAAGCGGAACTGGCTTTGGGGAGCTCTAATGAGGAGACAGCGTCGCCAGACGCGCAGTCTACGGTTCGACAGGATTTGATAATCGAACTATCGGCGGAACGAAGCACAATTTTTGAGCTGAAACTCTCAGAGCGTCACACGATACAATGCTTTGTTGAGAATATGTTCTTCAGTCACAAGGAACGGAATATTATATATGCTGAGAATTTATTTGTGAAGATTGACGATCAGCATATATTTACGGTTAAGGAGATTGATATGCAATCGCTACCCAAACTGGATGTACTGACGCATGAGCGGCAGAATTTCCCGAGCTTTGTGTTGCCATCCAACAAGGCATGGGTAACAACGATCGGTTCGTTTAAGGCTATCTTTCCGTATGATCACGATTTCTACGATGCCGTTAACAATGAGCTGGTTTTGCATTTCAAGTGGCTAAAAATGGTGCACAATTATAAGAAGAAACCATTTACTGTTAACTCACCTTTGCCAAGTGATATGATCATTAAGGTGAGTCCATTTATTAAATTGTCATTCAAGTGATTTAATAATTTTATCTTTTGCCACCAGATAAAAGAGTTCCTTCTAGAGATAAGCGATGATCCCTTCGAAGTGAAGTTACGTGATAATTATGTGTTGCTCGTGGACGAATACCTGGAGAGTTTGAAGCGTAAAGCCCTCTTTGATAAGAAGATCGCTGAGCGTTGTTCAGAGCGACTGCTTGTGCCAGCAGGCACAATCGAAAGTCTTTACGCGAATCTGGTGAAAAAAAACTCAGAGATATATGTACAGCGTTCCAAGAAAATACGCGAGAGCGGACCCGTGCGCACACGTCTATTAGCATGGATCATGACGGATGTTGAAATTATGGCGATGGCTGACACTTCTATACATGGTTATGACAATGTAACGCGTACCATGCGGGAAATTGACTCGGAGAGTCCGTGGCCGGAGGAGGGTCTGCAGTTTACGACACTTTGGTGTCGAGGCGTAAACATTAGCTGCTCGGAGTGGAAATTTATGTTGCGGTAAGTTTTTTGGCCTAAAATAGGCTAGCCAGAACGTGTAACATAGTTTTCTTTAACATCCACAGCGATTTTCCGCAGCCCATGTTCTATGTGAAGTCAATGCGTTTATATGGTAATCTATGCGGTGCCGAGCAGATGGCTTCGAAGCGTGCAAAGCGCGATGTCTTCATCGAAGTCGGTGAACCATTCGAGACAGATGTGGTGCAACGCAGTATGCCATCTATAAAATTCTATCATGATTTTGATTGTGAGCTGGAGGCCTGTAGTTATGCTTTTGGCCCCTGTTGGGAGCCGGTAATGGCACAATGTAATTTAAGCTTTGAAAAAATATCAGCACCCTCAAAGGATCCCAGTCCGCCATTACCATTTTGGGATAAGATGCGTTTGCTTCTGCATGGACGCTTGACGATGATTGTAAAACAATTTACTGTGCTATTGCATGCCTCGCTGGATCCCTACAATACCACAGAGGAAATGGAACTAACTTGGAATAATTGCGGCATTGTCTGGACTAACGCAAAGATCATGTTTAAGGGCGAGTTGAATGTGACCGTACGCACGGCTTCGCGCTACGATGATTGTCGACTGCTGCATTTTCCCAATCTTAAGCTGACGTTTAAGCTGAATTGGGTCTGTCTGGCCAATCCCAATGATCATCATGCGGTAATGCCGTGTGCGCCAGATAAATTACCCGAATATTCAAGCAATCAAGTACATGACTCATTCCGCGCGTTCCGTTCTTTAAATTTAAATGTTTGGATTTCATTTGAAACTAAACCAAAGTCGGGCGATGAAGTTGAAATCGACATTCCTAGTCTGGTGCTATATGGCAGCACGTTACGTTGGTTCGAGAGCTTAAAGCTGATACTGTCGGGTGTGACCAGACCCACACGACGTGGTCCTGTATTTAACAATGTTCGCCCTCGCAAGAAGCAACTTAGTCGCCACTACAAGAAAGCCAATCTGCAGATGTGCCTGCATAAGTTTCAAGTGCTGTACTGGATGTCGCATGCACTGCACAAAGGATTCCAGCTGAATGGACGTCGTGTTTCGTTCAGCTCTGAATACAGCTTATCGCTCAGTCCAATCGATGACGGGCTAATACATCGTCCACGTGCAGAATGGTCCACGGTATATATGAATTGTGAACTGAACGATGCCGAGATTTGGCTTAAGAGCATTGTAACGGAGAAAATGGACAGCAGTTCGGAGAATATAGCAAGTGCTGCTGATGCATTTAAAATTGTGCGGTTTTACTTTCTGAGTGTGGCAAAAGTGTCGTACGGGCGTGAGGCGCTCGTACAACCGGCTGGCAGCAGCACGGAGGAAGAGGCCAAGGCCAAATCGACAACGCCCACGCATAAGTTGGTGGTGTACGACTTGAAAGGTGCCTGGACCAAAAACAACCGTGACGTGGCTTTTGCGCTCTTCGATTCGTTTATGAAGGCACAGAAACTGAAGAACAATCTGTCCACGGAGGCTGTCAAGAGCTATCGCAAAGAGGGTAACTCGAATATGGTGAAACACAAGCGCAGCGACAGCACTATAACTCTCTCGGGCACTTCAAATGAAGTCCTGCCAAGTAAGTGACAAAGCCTTCGTTAATCGTATCAAGTTGAAAATATTGTTTAACTTCCTTTTTATTCTGCTACAGTTGCTAACACAAATACCGCACTCAAAAAGACGCAGCCACAAAGCCATGCAACGGCCATGCTGCAGCAGCTTATTGCCGAGGCCGACCACAAGTTCAATGTGTACAGCGATGATCAAAGCACGCAAATGCGTGAATTGCAACTGCAGGGACTGGAGGCTTGTTCCGCGCACGATGTCATACACGAAAACTGGTCAATTTCATTGGTTAACTCGCAGGTGCTGCTGAAGGGCTGTGAAACCTCAGGTTATGTGATAATTAGTGCCGCCAAGGCGGAGATACTGCAACGTGTGCATCGGCCAGTGTGGCGCGATCGTTCGCTTATCTCGAAGACAACGTGGAAGGGACTGCTCGAGTGCATGCAGTACTATGCGACAGTGAGCGCAGGTGAAAATGATTCGCTGCTGGAGAAGGAGATTATGTGGCTGACGGTGGACAATATACAGGATAAAGATGAACCGGTGATTAACGATGTACCCGAGGACATACCACATTTAGTAGGCAGCGGGCGTAGTGTTGGTGGCGTTGTCTCCGAAACAGTTGGCGCCTTTCTCAATGACAACTCCGGTCAGGAGCAACCCGTGCAGCTGCAGCGCATTGTATCGCGTTGTAAATGTGAATTCTTTTATGTTAGTTATGGCGATACCATCGATCCCAATTCAATTACGGAGGTGCCACCGCCACCCTCAGAGGAGACGCTCTCCCCCTGGGAGAAACAAGACGATCCAGTTGATGCGTTCACGCTTATGCATCATGATTTGGATGTTTGCACCAATTCGCTGCAATATGCAACGATCCTAGACATTGTAAACAATCTGCTGCTCTATGTAGAACCGCAACGAAAGCAAGCATTGGAGAAGTTGGCTCGCATGCGTTTTCAACTGCAGCTGCACTCTACTGAAGATCAGAAACGTCCCATACAGCAAAAGCAAACTCTCATACGTAGTTTATTAATGAAAACGCGATCCCTGGAGAAGGATATACATCTTATAAGCAAGGAGCGCATCGAAGACGGTGATACGCTCGAGTTGCGTGCGGAGTTTGAGCGCGTGCAGTCGCAAATACGCGAAAGCAAAGAAGAACTGAATACGCTCAGCGAGGAGTTGGACATGATGCTCTTGTGCTATAAGGAAACCCAATTGTCACAGCTAAGCAAGATATCCAATGTGTGTAATATGCATAAGTCATAAATTGTCGCTTTTTTATTCACTTTTTATTTTTGTGCATTCTTGTAGGTACGCTCTGATAAATCTCTGACAATTGTGCGTGCGAATGAAATCTGTTTTAAACGCGCGCAATGGCGGCTCACCGAAACCGATGGACAAATTGGCATTTCGGATCTTGTGCTCAGTGGTTTCCTTTATACAAAGAAATCCAAGAGCGACGATTCAGTGGAACATTTATTGGAATTAGGAAATATCCGTATGAGCAACCTGATACCGCGTGAAATCTATCGTGAGGTGCTGCTTGCCACCGAAATACAAAAGGATATGCCTGTTGATACTCATAAGCGTGTATTGCGCGTATTTTGTCGTGAGAAGCCGCCCGTTGGCGGCATTTCGGTGAAGGAACACTTTGAGATTAATGTTGCACCCATTACCATAGCCATTACGAAGAAGTTCTACAGCACAATGTTAAAATTCTGTTTTCCTGATCGGGATGCTTTAGAAGCTGAAGCGGTCGATGACATGGAGGACAACTCATCTAGTTCATCATCTTCGACGAATGTGCAAGCTAGGTCCGCGAAGAAAATATCGAAAAGTAAAAAGAACGCAAAAGACTCAGAATTCTATGTGAAAATCGAGAAGGATGATGTGGAAAAAATGAAGGAGCGTGCAGAGAAGAATAAACTCTTCATTTACATTAAGATACCTGAAGTGCCTGTGCGTGTTAGCTACAAAGGCAACAAGGAGAAGAACCTAGAGGATATTACCGACTATTCACTGATCATACCTACGCTTGAGTATCATAACGTTACGTGGACTTGGTTGGATCTGCTGCTCGCCATGAAATCGGTTAGCAAGCGTGTGATCGTGTCGCAGGCGATTAAGCAAAAATTGCAAATACATCGCAGGCAACCGGTGCTTTCGGCCGGTGAGCGTGCCACTCCTCAGGAAGAGGATAAAGCCAAAATGCTATTCGGCAATCGTTTAGCGGTAAATTATAGAAAAAACTAGATTAATTTGTTATATGAAAATTGTGTCTGCCTCTCCTTTGCAGAATGAAAATCGCAGCCAAAGAAGAGGCGTCTTCAAATTTCCCTCATCAAATAAATGACAGCGTACAATGTCCTTTCGTCAAAGTTAATATGCTGTAGCAATTAATTTTACAAAAGTAAACCACTCACAGCAAATTAAAAATGCCCTTAATTTTCAATTAAACTCAGGCGCTTTTGTTTTTAAATAGTTTTTCTTTTTTGCTTTATTTATATAGTTTAGTAACACTTTTACATTTATTCTTTTTTTTTTAGTTTTACGCTATAAAGAGTTCTTTCGCATTCTCTCTTTAGACTTTTTCTCTACCACTTTAATTAATATTTAACAAAAATAGTGTGCTACAAGAACATACAAGTATTATGCTACATTTCAATATAAATATATGTTATGTTATTTATTTGATGTCCGTATCTGAATGGTATTTAGTATTTTTCTTTATATCTTTATGTATAACAATTTAAAAGGAATAAAGTTGTATTCGTTTAAATTTCTACAACAATAATAATAATCTTCCACATTATTTTTAGTAGAGTCTACTATATCCAAGTTGTGTAGTGTATTTTCTTTATATTAAACTAAGCATGTACAAAATTACTTACAGCGGCGTTAATGTATAATTTGTTTTATTGCTGCTTCTTCATCTTTGAGTAGTATGACTTGAGGAATCTTTGTTCTTACTTCGTTTGTTGCTTCAGTGGCGGCTGCGGGTATAAGATGGGCATCAGATGGTATCAATATTAGTTCGTATTTTTGTTTTTTATTAATAAATTGTAGAATTTTAAATGAATAGAAGCCTAAAATTGAAAAATAACTTGAACGTGATTTTAAATACTCGCATAGGAACTAATTAATCGTATTGTATAAGGTAAAACTGTACTGGTCTATATTGAAGATTGTTCGACCATTGTAAAATTGTACTAGTTTGTATACAGAAAAGTCAACTAATGCTTGTTTAAAGCAAATCGCAAATTTAGTGTTTTTCCTTAATTAAGTGTTCAAATGTTTTTCTGTATTTGCGGTATGAAATCTCGTACTCACCAGCACGAAAACCCGCTTGGGCAATGCACGCTGCACTAGTTCGCTGAGTAGTGTATTTTGGCTTTCGCTCTTCTGCGGATCGGCGAGTATGTTGTATTCCAAGGTCAACTCGGGCAGATTCTGCCAACCAACACGTAGCGGATAGAGATTGTAGACCAGTTCCTTTTCATCAAAACCCATAAGTGTAATGTCAAGCTGAAATCATAAAATTTAAGACAAATTGTAGAAAATGCTTCCACAGCAACAACAGCAGCTGACAAACCTGTTTGTGTCCAGAGCAGATAAAGTTATCTGTATTACTGATGCTTAGAGTAGCTATTAGGTGCATAACCTTGGCTGTCGGATTTTTCAGTATCACCTTAAAGCACATGGGAATCTTGACGAACATCTTCTCCTCGATGGTACAATAAATATTCAGTGGCGGCTCGATTATTTCGAGACCATTGATCACAAATTTTGATTCATGTTCCTCCTTAGCGCCGTGTCGACGCCAACGTATGCAGTAAATACCAAATAGTTTTGTTGCCGTGGCATTCTGCTGTTGCTGCTGCTGCGGCTCCGTTGCGGTGTAGACACCTTTGATGAAACCGCGACAATGTCCTGTGGCCTGTATGGCTTCGATTGCTTTGTTGAAAACCAAACGCGTGTTGTTGCTGGCTGCTGCTGGTGGCTTTTCTGCAGTGTTTTCCTGTGTTGGCTGCTCCGCATTTGCCGTTGGCGCCGTCAGTTTGCCATCATCTGAATTCATGGAAGCGCTCATATCCGACGTCGACAACGCATTGTTTAGGGCAGTTGTATTATTGACTATTGTCATCGACGTCGGTATCTTTGCCATAAGACTCTTGTTCATGTAGGCACTGATGCCGCTTACGCCGCCGTTCAACTGATTGTTAGGCGCGCCGCTGTTTGTGTCCGTTGGCTTTGTTGCATTCGCGTTCAGATTGTTCTTATATTGCCGCAAGCGACTGATAAAACTGTGCGTTGTGCCGTCGCTCTTATTTTGCTGCTCCAGATCCTTCGGGGTAAGCCAATCAGTTGAGGTCGCGCTCGTACGCAGCACAATCACATCCTCCAGTTTGTCGCCGACACTGTAAGTGTTTGTGAATTTTTTGCGCTTAAAGCTGTAATTTGACTGTACTAGGTTATGATCCTGCAAGAGAAAAGTGGTCAACATCAGCACATAATTATGCGCCTAAACCAAGCATGCCTTACACATATAAAGTAGGCATCCAGTATGTCGACATCATGTGCGGCCATGACCTCCGTGTTGGCACGCAATAGAAAATTTTCGCCACGATAAACGTGCGTGAGTGGTTTCCTGTTGAGCGTATAGAAGCGTCCATGGAACATGAATTCCAAGCCGCATCGCAAGCTGACGGTATCCTCGCGAGTTTTGCGCACGCGTGCCTCATCGAGGATTTCGATCTGCACGGGTATTTGAAATGCCAGTTGTGCACCACTCACCAGTTGATTTGTTATGGCACGCAAGTTGTTGTTATTATTATTGTTGTTGTTGCTGTTGTTCGCGATGGTATTATCAGGTGAATTGTCTGCACTAGTTGGTGTACTAGTTCCATTGCCCACATTGGTCACGGTCAACGCTGTTGCACTAGTCCGGCGTTCAATGTCCACCGTGTAGGAGAGTTTTTGCTGCAGCGTCACAATCGTCTCCACTAAACTGAAGATGTAGTAGGACACTGTATTTGAGCTCTGCATGGAGAGTTCACCAATATCGATTTGAATTTGGCTGTGCAGTTTCTGACGTCCAGCCGAAACATCCGTCGTTAAGAACACTGTAATCGAGCAGGAAAGGGCAGGAAATGATTTATTTAGTTTTTAAATTTTATTTTATTCAAATTTGGTTTTTTTATTGCTCCTGTAGTTAGTTTCCCTACCAAACATTGGTCGTTACTGTCTTCTACTAATAATGTACACTACACAAGAGCCTATGAACCTGGTTTTATGCGCCTAATACGCTGCCCATCATCTTTTCAAGCTATGTTATCTTATAGCGAACATGACTCATTTTTACGTATGTATCGTACTACACATACATTGTTGATTTATTTCTATATAAATAATATCTTCACAATTGGTATAGTTTTCTTAGAAGATCTCTTTATCATAATGTTCAATATGTTTTCAATATTTGTCTAACCTGCATCGACCTTAACTTGTGAGAAAACTGTTTATATGTTTTATATTCAACGTTAACAAGAACATTTAAATCTTATAAAAAAAAACCAATATTTGAACAGTTGTTTTTTCATCGCTTCTATATATTTTCTAGCAGTCTTGGATTTTTTGCCAATTAAGGTTTAGAAAGGTTAGTAGCGAAGTCAGTGTGTTATCAAACCTCAAAGAGTAATTCGCAAAATGCTTAGTTTCAAAATTGGATACCTAGTGAAATTTCTTTCGCTTTTTGTGTTTCTAAAAACCACTGTAGGATCACCAAAAATTCAACCGCGTATTGTAGGCGGCCAAACGATCAATATAAGTCAGCAAAAATTTATAGTACAAGTTCGGCTAGGCAATGTCTTGTGCGGCGGTACTTTGATTAGTCCAATTTGGGTTATCACTGCTGCACATTGCGTTCAAGGTGTAAATCCATCACGCATAACGATCATTGGTGGCAGCTCATCATTGGGCGGCGGCGCTGGTATTCGTCGTTCTGTTGTGCTAGCCAGAGTAGCGCCCAGGTTTACCAGACGAACCTTGAATATGGATGCTGCGTTATTAAAGCTGAATGCACCTTTAACGGGAACAAACATAGAACCGATAGCAATTGGTGGCCCACCGGGAACCCTTAGACCCGTAAGAGTGTCCGGCTGGGGTCGGGTAGCTGAAAATAGTGGTTCATCCGTACAACTGAGATCAGTGCAAGTGCCGGTTTGGAATAAACAAAGATGCAGAGCGGCATATAGAGGCGTGGCACGCATAACAGACTTCATGTTTTGTGCCGGTCGCGTGGGCGCAGATTCATGTACCGGTGACTCTGGCGGACCAGCTGTGCAAAATGGTAGATTAGTGGGAATTGTCTCGTTTGGAGCTGGTTGCGGGCGTTCTCGTTATCCAGGCATTTATACTAAAGTGTCGTCTATTAGACCATGGATACTTAGAGTAATGCAAAATAACTAGAATGCGTAAATTCGGTGAAACTTTTTTATTTATAACTAAATAAATTAAGTTAGCTATTGCATCTCTTTTAATTATTTATTTTAAAGAATAAAAGAATGTTAAATTTAAGTTGCTTTACAGGTGTTACAGTAAATTTGCAGGCCAAATGAACGTTTCATATTCAACAGTAACTTGATTAACTACTAATTTAATAAAATAATGCCTTATCGCATATTTGAATAAAATTTTATCAATTTGCAATTCAACGAAAGAGAATTATGAAAAATGTAAATTTTTGCAATCATCAAATTATAAAATGTAAACAATGTTCATAAGAAACATTAGTGCGAGCAGTACATTTTTATGTAGGAAAGGGACCAATCAATAATTCATTGTGTGAATTAAAATAGATTTTGCTCTCGCAAGTTGAGTTTTCTTTCCACTTTACACAACTCCGCGGCGCATGATTTTGAAACTCAACATGGAAATATTATTTGTACATATATATTTTTTCTATATTTTTGTATTCTCTGTTAGTAGTGTATAAATATAGTATCGCCCGAAAGTATGCTTTTTTCTGGAGTGTTGCTTACTGGGCAGTTTATTGCAACTATTGCTCGTTTTAGCTGGTCTAGCTTAATCAAAGATTTTTTTATTTCAAGTGTCTGTTAGTAATTTTTGAACTATTTTCCGAAATCTATAGTTATATTCATGAACAGAACAATTACACCAAGATCATAAAATATAACATTGTTGGGATCTCTATTATCAGCGTTTTTCTATGTTGAGAAATTTGCAATGTTGGAACACTTTAAAACTAACACTCAGATATAGCCGAGAAAACTTGAAACCCTGAAACTTAGGTAGAAGTTACCGAAAGTTTCGTCGAAAAAATCTGTTGATGCAAAAGAGGCAGAGCCAGTCAAATTCTTGATTTTCTTTTGCAGATTCTTGACTTCCAAATACTCAATTTTCTGTTTTTCCTTATTAAAAGTTAGGAAATTCAATTTGAATCACTCTGCTCTTGCACAAATTATTAATGGGAATTTCTATGAGATTTGAATGCATGCATCTGATGGCAAGTTAAAAAATTACAACTGATGATATTATTATAACAGCAAATACAATGCATTAAATTTAAAAAAAAAGGAATAATTCATGTACCATACAGGCGACGCGTTAATCTGATAAAGATTAGATGGAAAGGTTCATTTTAGTTTATTAGAAGTAAAATTCAAATTTCGACCGAGTATTTGCTAGTTTTTCTACTAAAATGAGATGTGAATATTATGCACATTAATTCAAATGCAGTTTAAATGACTATAAAATTATTATGTGATCTATTATAAAGTTACGTCTTAGCTGCTTAAGTCGCAGTTGACCTCAATTGAACGCAAAGCTTTTCATGTTGAGCGTGCAGTGTAAACAGTTGTGCTACAAATAATTCCAATAAGCAGCCTTCTTAAGAGTTAAGGTCGTTTAAGGTTTGTCACTGCAAGCAAATACGGCAACACTTGGGCATAATATGTCTAAACACGCTATTCGAATTGTTTTGGAGTTACCCAACTTATAAACAAACGACAGTATCTTGTAAGCATTCCATAAGTACTACTGTAAAATTAAAAATAAACTTCAGTAGTTTAGTGTGAAGAGACGTAACTCGGTGTGACATGTTCGGCTACGCATTGATATTCCTTGCTTTTAACATATTAAAGACAACTGCGGACTTAAACTTGGACTATATGAGTGCACATGGCGGTCCGTTGCCCATTTTGCATCGTGTAAAACGCGTCGTGGGCGGTTATCCCAATGATATACGGCGTTTGCCATACGTGGTCAACATACGCAAGAGGCGAATTTTCGTTTGTGGCGGCTCCTTACTGTCGCCGAAGTTTGTGCTCACCGCAGCGCATTGTGTGAAGAATGCCCCACTACGGGATCTGTTAGTGCGAGGTGGTGTTACCTATTTGAGTGAAACGCGTAACAATCGCAGAGTGCGGAAAGTCTATTTTCCGAAATCGTACAATAGTAGTTCGTTAGACAATGATCTAGCTATGCTCCAATTACATAAGGAATTAAAGGGATCACAGATTGGCAGCATTGAATTAGCATTGGAAGCTCCAAAGGCTGGTGCAATTGTGCAAGTTACTGGCTGGGGTCTCACCAGTGCAAATGCATTTGAGCCCTCGAACCAGATGCGAAGTGTTAATGTGCGTGTTATGGAACAAGCAAAGTGCAGAAATTTGTACAAGGGCTACCGCAACATAACGGCTGCTATGTTTTGTGCCACAGGACCGGGATTAAAGGATGCATGTTCTGCGGATTCCGGTGGTCCTGCCGTGTCTAAGGGTCGCCTAGTGGGTATAGTCTCCTGGGGCAAGAGAAATAAGTGTGCAGATAACAAGGCACCTGGAGTCTACGTTAACGTTGCAGCTATGCGATACTGGATTACAGAGGTTTTGAAAAAGTATAATAGTTAATTTAAAGCTCGTGAAATGAAAACCATAAAACAAAGCACCAAACATAAATTGGCTTTTATTTTTGTTTCAGTTCCGATTTAAAATTTTAGAAGTGTTCTGTTGTTTATAGATGACTTGAAAAATATTTTTGTATTTTTTAAGATAATGCTTTCTGCATATGATACAGGGTATTGATTTCTTCATAACATAACTGGTTGAGTGAAATTTAGATGCAAACTTGTGAATAAACACAGAAAATGGTTTATAATGCTTGCAAATAGAAAAATGTGATCTTACTTTAAAAGTGAAACAGTTATCTTAATTATTGGTAATATATGCCCAAATTTTTGTTGTGTATTAAATACGTTTCGCCAGTGAAAAGTTGCAAAAAATTGGCTTTTACAAGTTAAAAATGCAATTAAACAGCAATACGGACGATTCTCTCGATATAATGAACTGTAACTAGACCAAGCTAAAAACAATACTGCCGTTATGCTGGAAGAAATTCACATGTTACAATGTAATAAATAATTATTATAAGAATCGATGCCATAAATGTGATACGGTATCATTACAAAGAATCATTTGAGAAAATGTCAGATAGGAGCCTTCTCAGAAACTAGTTACCATGCAGTAATTCTCCTTTCTTCATTTTTTGGAAGACCCTCATCATGTGACAAAAATATTTACAAACACAAAGCTCGATATAAAACTTTGCATTTTTCTCTTTGGGATCTTAATTTGGTAACTGGCAATGGTAAAGTACCTTTTTAAAAAGTACGTAGTGTCTAGTGAAAGATTCGTGGCATTGGCATGCAAATGTTTCTTCGGATTGCTTAAATACTTGTACTGGTCATTTGTATGATATAAACTCCAACTGTCCCCATCCAGCTGACGTCATAACCTTCCCGGCTTGCAGCGTGCAACTTTATTATGATAAGCAAATCTGTACGAAGAACTACGCACTGTTTAGGGGAAAACCTTTCTTTTGTACATTTTCCTACAAATGCGGGCATAATGATGTGCTTGTTATTTTAGGTATTAGGACCGCTGAGAAGAAGAATGAAACCCGTGCTTATTATTTAACTTCTTTAATTAACCATTTGACATTTATTTATATATTAACAATGCCATTGTACTCAGTGCCGAATTCTAGATTGCTAAACCTTAATTGACTAAATAGAAATATTTTTAGAGTAAAAATGGTAGAAATTTGATTTGTTTCCATAACAAACGTAACTAATTCACATAAAAAATGGCAATGTGTGCACAAATGTTTAAGTTCTGTGGTATATACAGTGATCGCTCGGTTGTATTAAAATCTTTTGCTATGAAAATATTCAACGGGAAATAAATATATAAAATATACAAAAAAAAACATTAAATACATCGTTATATAAAAATCGTTATAAAAATATCTTTTTTTTTGAAATATTTGATTTTCCCTAACGAATTAGCTATGCGATAGCAAAGATACGAGAAATAAAATAAAACAAATTTTGCATTGCTTGAAAATAAATACAATCGGACTTGACTTTTTTTTTCCTTGTAAAGGAAGTCATCCAGTTCGAATAAAGTCTCGACTAGCCGAAGAGTATGCCAATATATTTGATTAAGGTATTTATTGATAGAGAAAAAAATATTAAAGAGATTATTGATGTCTTGTAACTATTATTACAGATATTATTTTCACTTCGTAGTCTCAACATTCGTTGTTCGGATTAGTTCACAAAATTGAGATGCTACTGTATATATTTTACATTTTCTTTCAAGTGATCAATAAAATTTAATAAAAGCCGGAAGAAGGTCGGCTTTGAAGTTAGTTTGTTACCAGATCTTAAAGGCAAGTTTTGGAAATGGCTGGGCTGAAGTTTTTACATTGCGTCAACTATTTTTTGCTTTTTGTGATTTTGCAAAATGCTGTAAAGTCTCAAAGGGTTCAACCCCGTATTGTAGGCGGACAAGTTGCCAATATAAGTCAGCGAAAGTATATGGTGCAGATTAAGGTTGGCGATCAGTTATGCGGCGGTACGCTGATTAGACCGCGTTGGGTACTGACAGCTGCCCATTGCGTGCAAGGAGTTGGTATTTCACAGTTTTCTATAACCGGCGGCACCCCGACGTTAGATGGCAGAGACGGGGTACACCGTACGGTTGTGTTAGCCAGAGTAGCGCCCAGATTTACCAGACAATCTATAAATATGGATGCCGCGTTATTGAAGCTTAATGCACCTATGACCGGGCCAAATATACAACCGATAGGACTTGGTGGCCCACCTGGCATGCGTAGGCCAATTATAGTTTCCGGCTGGGGTCGGGTGGGTGAAAATCGGGGTGCATCTATTCGATTGAAATCAGTCCAATTACCCGTTTGGAATAAACAAAGATGCAGAACGGCATATAGAGGTGTGGCTCAGATAACAAATTTCATGTTTTGTGCCGGCCGTGCGGGTGGAGATTCATGTGCTGGCGACTCTGGAGGGCCAGCTGTACAAAATGGTAGATTGGTGGGAATTGTCTCGTTTGGTGCTGGTTGCGGACGTCCTCGTTATCCGGGTGTATACACGAAAGTGTCGGAAATTAGGCCATGGGTACTCAGAGTCATTCAAAATAATCAAAATGCATAACAAGGATTTGAACATATAATCAGGACTTAATAAATTAAATCAAATGCATCTTTTAAAATTTTGTTTCTAATTGAAAGGGTTACGCAGCCAAATTTGTGAAAGAAAAGTGAAAGACAACAATCTTTAAAATATATGTATATATAAAAGTTAGTTATATATATGATCGTTATGTATATTTCAGATTGGTTTAAATTTAAATTTAAAATTATTTGTTTTCTTACGCAAGATCTGTTGCTTTCTCATATCAACATCCATCAAGAACGACTGAATTATTATAGAAGCTAATATTTCAGCTTAATGCGAATTTATGAAATGTATGAAATATTTATTTATTTATTTACCCAATTTAGATAATTTACTTATGTAGATATGTTTACATAGAGTTTAGTTACTACACTACTTTACAACTGGAATTTTACATTGTTATGTACATATTAACAGGCCTTAAAATTAATGTTGAATTAGAGAAAACCTTAGAAAACTTTTGAATAAAGTTTACAAACTAATCTTACACTAGGCTATAACAGCTCTCATTAAAATTTTTCGGTTTGGTGACTCTGGTGAATAGGTTATGCAGAACGGACGGCATTGATTGCTTTAATGCCAGTTGCGGGCTAAATTACGATTTATAAGAGGTTTTATGTATATTGAACTCCAAATAAATTACCAATTAACGAGAAGTCCAAAAAGTATGGAAATTTTACGAATTAACGAAGTTTTTTGCAAGGGATCAGCAATTTGTTACGAATTATTGGAGTTTTCAATTAATCGGGGTACGATTTATCGCAATTCCACTGTATATAACTTTAACTTTAAGCGCATAAAATTCTAAAATATTGGAGCTTCCTTACTGATACAAAAAAACTAGATGAAAAAATTAATTTCAGTCCTAGTTCCAAGTTATCTATATAACCTTAATTTAATTTTAAGCTATCCATTTGTCGATAAAATACGATATACTTTTTATATTTTAAAGATCAAGCCTCATTACACATTTTGGCAAAATGACTAGTTTAATGTTTCTACGTTTTCTTCGTCGGGAGAGGGTTCTACTCTGTTTAAGTCTCAAAGAATTCCATGTAGTAAAAATATTTGCTTGGCAGTGCAGTGTTAATATAACAAATATTGACATATATATATGCAAAAGTTTTTCAATTTGTTTACATAGATTAAAGTCCCCAAATAAACACATCTTTACTTTCTGAATAAATGTTGTTTCTACGCTATCGTTAAAGATTGAAAACAAATAACAAAATAAATGATAAGTGAAAGCGTCGCTTGCGTAAGACAGAACATATTTCCGCTGACGCATTCATTTTTAAATTCGAAGTCCATTATATTTTTTTTGGAGCACAACTAAATAAATTGTTTTTATGAAAAGATGGAATATTTTCAATTAAGTACCAAAAAATTATATAATTATACAAAAACCGACAATTCAATTATTTCTTAAGCCATGTAAGAATTTAAATTCTGATTCAATGAACTAGTTAACACAAAACAGCTTTTATTAGCAGTGATTGAAAAAAAAAAACATTACATTTAAGGAATCCAAAATAACAGTCAATATTAATAAAGAAAAAAAAATGTGTATAAAAAGGTTTTTGTATATTCTAATATCTATCAAACTGTTTACAAATCATAATAAAAAATATTCTTGAAAGACGATTTGGTTTACAACTTATCCATGTAAAAAAAGCCACTTAAATATAAACTACAAAGCTACATAAAATTTTAAGAACTATGTTTGGCTGTTAGCTGTGATAAATAAAAATTACTTATGTGTTGTTGTGGGACCTGCGACTTTTGAAAATGTATCTAAATGAGTACTGTATATATCGCTTTTCTGCAAACACGAGAATGCAGTAAAAAATTTTTACTTTAGATAATGTCTATGTGATTTTATAGCAGTTCATTTCCAAGTCATATCATGGCATAACTACAATTGTGCCTAAATCATATCATACTGATATTTTTATTTTGAAATTAAATTAATAAATTTATGGATCTTTTTTTTACATTTGAAATTGGGACAGGATTGAAACTTTGCAATAAACCGGTAACATTCATATATTTATATATATAATATCACAAAATCCTTTCTTAGCAATTTCATAAGTCGATACAGGAAAAAAGTGATATCTACTGTATGTTTGTAAATGGTTTTGATTATATATGATTTTGGTTTAAGTGTTATCGGCATCTATTTGTGTGAATTTAGGACAGTAAGTTTAAAGATTCATAAATACAATGATCACTGACATTAATAGAATGATAAAGTACAATGTTTTGCTGTATATTAAATGTTTATATATATAACAAGCATTTTTATAGATATGTATAGATAATAAGATAAGATTCAGATTTTCAATATCCCAATTGATATATTCAAATTGGCTTAAATGGTCTTAAGTCTTTTTTCAGTGTAAATTGTTTTCTAATGCGAACTTTTTACGAACAATTAATATGCTTGTGGGATTACTAAAACAATTATAAGAAAACGTATTAGGTAAATATGAAAGCATATTTAAAATAATATAATAAATATTGACAAACAAAGCTACCCCGCGAGTAAACATGATCTTATTCAGCACTAAAGTTTCCAAATTTGCACAAATGCTTTAGTTTTTGTTTCTTAGTTCTAGAATGGTTCTATCTATCAGACTATTTAAGCAGAAGCTTGGCATTGCAGAAGTTACTCCGTTGTAAAGCCTTGAAGAGTTTGCAAAATGTTTTTGGTTAACTTGATTTTTGCAGTTCTGTGCCTACAGCTTGTTAAAGCTGCAGGAATAGATACACGCATCGTCGGAGGAGAAGTTTCAAGTATTACTGAACATACTCATCTGATGCAAGTTATCATCAATAACAAGGAGTTTTGTGGCGGATCTTTGCTTAAATCTACTTGGGTACTGACTGCTGCTCACTGCGTCCATGAAGCTCAACCAGCCGACGTTGTAGTTATCGGCGGCACTTCAGCTGTATTTGGTGCAGATGGACAACAACGTTCGGTAAAACGTATCCATGTTGCACCCTTTTATAGCACTGAGACACAAAATCGGGATTTGGCATTATTAAAGTTGGCGGAGGCAATGTCAGGCTCTCTTATTCGCACAATATCACTCGGTGGTGCACCGCAACCTGGTTCGGTAGTGACGGTTGCCGGCTGGGGTTTAACGTCTCAAGATGGACAAATGTCTAGCGTAGTGCGACAAGTAAAGGTGCCTATTGTGGACACCACAACATGTGCGAACGACTATGCTGGAGTGTCGGAGATAACAAGCAATATGTTCTGTGCTGCCGGTGCAGGAAAGGACTCTTGCAGTGGTGACTCTGGTGGTCCAGTTGTGTACAACAATCAAGTGATTGGCGTTGTGTCGTTTGGCTATGGATGTGCACAGCCCAATTTCCCTGGAGTATACACTAAAGTGTCAAATTTCAAGACTTGGGTAACCGCAATGACCTTAACATAAATGGAAACCATTTAAATAAAAATTCATGAGCTGTAAAACTTTGGTGTGTGTTTTTAAAGTAATTTAACAATTTATAAGTTTTCAATTTGGTTTGAAGCACTCAAGAGACATTTAACTAGTGGAGACCGATAAACAATATACGAGGGCAGTTAGATAAAACATTGACTATTTGAATTTCTCGCGTAGTAAGTTCAAATGCAACACTGCTTCTGTCAACTACCATAAGTTTATAGAATACCGTTAAATTTTTAGCAAGTTGCGTAATTTAGTTTGTGTTTTATAGCTTGTGAAAGCTGGCAACTTCGTCAATTTCGTCGAAAGAGGAAAAAAAGTGAATTTACAGTTTAAATCTACGCTATATCCTTGCATCGTTTGTTAGTATGGATACCTCTGAGTTTAGATCTTCTCCTAGACAGCCAGCGGGACTGACATACAAGGAGGCTAACATATTATCTAGCACCTTGTTTTGAAATCTTTTGATTATATCAATCACGGCTTTCTGCGGCACAGTCCCACTGTATACCATTATGCCAGACTGGAATATCTTTAATTTCATTTCTATTGTTCTTTGCGATTTGTCAGTCAATTTTTTTCGACATTTCGCTCTGATAACATGGACATGCGATTGTGGCATTTATAAACTACGGGATGTCGGTGGTGAATATTTTATATAATGACGTGCGGCCTCTTATTAAATTAACAGTCTCTGGTTCTAAGTATAAAAAGTTTATAATATAAAAAGTATACTCATACATTGTATAACACTAATCTGATAGTTTCAAACGAACACGTGTGCCATATGTCAGGCTAGATTTTTTGTGAAGACGGTTCTGTAACTCGTAGCTGGTTTAAAAAGTTAAACTTATTTTAAAGTGAGTGAAATATCTGAAAAAAATATGCTATATCATACTTTATTTACTATAAAAGACCGATATAAAGACCGATGCAAAGAAAATTTTACTTGGTTTACGGTGAGGATGCTGTGAGTAAACGCTCGATCCAGGCGTGGTTTGTTTGATTCCTTTTTGGAAATTTCGATGACATTCCAACTTAACTGAATTCAGAGTTCGAGCTTTGGTGATGAAATATTGAATTTGATTATAAAAATAATGTTGATATATTAAAATTGTATTAAATCGACTTAAGTCTTTTTTTCAGTGGAAATTGTTTCCTACAGCAAACTTTTTACGAATAATTAATATGCTTGTGGGATTAATTTAACAATTATTAGAAAACAGACTACATAAATATGGATCCATATTTAACATAACATAATAATTATGGTATATATTGTCAAATAAAGCTACCCTGCGAGTAAACATGACATAATTAAGCATTTAAATTCAACAATTTGCACAGATGCTTTCGTTTTTGCTTCTCGGTTTTGGAATACTTCAAAAGAAGATCTAGATCTATTTAAGGCACAAGCATATTGTTTCAGAAGTTACTTCGTTGTAAAGCATTGAAGAGTTACAATATGTTTTTGGTTAAGCTTGATTTTTTCAGTTCTGTGCCTACAGCTTGTCAAAGCTGCAGGAATTGATACACGCATCGTTGGAGGAGAAGTTTCAAGTGTTGCCGAACATCCATATCTGATGCAAGTTATCATCAATAGAAAGGAGTTTTGCGGAGGATCATTGATTAAATCCACCTGGGTGATGACTGCTGCTCACTGTGTATATGAAGCTCGACCAGCCGATGTTGCAGTTATCGGTGGTACTTCAACTTTACTTGGTCCCGATGGACAACAACGTTCGGTAAAACGTATCCATGTTGCACCCTTTTATAACTCTGATACACAAAATCGGGATTTGGCATTATTAAAGTTGGCGGAGGCAATGTCAGGCTCTCTTATTCGCATCCATATCCCTCTTGGTGGTGCACCGCAACCTGGTTGGGACGGTGACGGTTGCCGGACTGGGGTTTAACGTCCCAAGATGGACAAATGTCTATCTTAGTGCGAGAAGTAAAGCTGCGTGTTCTGGAGTACTGTAACCTGTGTCGAGCAACTATGCTGGAGAGGCGGTGATAACAAATAATATGTTCTGTGCTGCCGCTGCAGGAAAGGACTCTTGCAGTATTGACTCTGGTGGTCCAGTTGTATACAACAATCTAGTGATTGGCGTTGTGTCGTTTGGTTATGGATGTGCAAATCTCGATTTCCCTGGAGTATACACTAAAGTGTCAAATTTCAAGCCTTGGATAACCGCAATGACCTTAACATAAATGGAAACTATTTACATAAAAATTAAGGAGCTCAACAACTTTTGCGTGATTAATTAAAGTTGTTATAGCTCATAGCCTTCGCTGTTAAAGAAGCTTGATTTTGTTTTATAAGCGGCAGATTGATGTGTTTTTAGCTGCTATGCGAATATGACAGTTTATATATTTGTTATTTTAAATTTTATGGATTTTATTTACCTTATAAATAATAAATGAAGAAAATACATTTTAAATCTATAAGTATTTAGCTGAATTCTTATAAATTCGTTGCAAAAGTAAAAAAAAAACAAAAATTCAACTGGTTTTACTTCCTTAAGTTGAAGAATAATCCGTAATTCTTTTGTTTTCTTTGGTTAGCCATTGTGAAAGTTTTCAACATTTTCCATAAGTGGCGCATCTGAGTTAAATTTTTGAAAAGAAAAGAAAAATACTACCTGTTCCGGAATTTATGTTTTAAATGTAGCTAACTTAAAATATTTCTATGAAACCAAAGTAAATTTGGTGCACTTATGTATATTGCCGAGTCAGCTAACTTTCAGGGCAGCTCAGCCAATTTTACTGTATAATAAATTGAGAGGCATATACAATAAGAGAAAATTCAACAATAAATCGTTACTCTTTTATCGAGTGATTAATAGCCGTCGTGCATGAATGAAAAAAAAGGGTACTTTTTTTATTACTTGCGGAGCTACTAAATGCTTCAATGATTCCAAAGTTTTCTGTCTTCAATTGTTGTCAGAATATGATTTTTTTTTAATCTAAACACACTTCTCTTTTTCAATATGCATTTAGTTATCAAAGTTAATTTATACAATATTTTATTATAGTAGACATGGCAACATTGCCGTCATTCACATAAGAAAATCTTTGAAATGGTGCTAATAAGTGACAGCAGAAACTTTTGTTTATTAAAAGCACAAGCACTATTATCGGCATTGTTTATTAAATGAAGAATTTATGTTTATGTCATTGACATTTCGCCACACTGTTTTTAAACACTGATTTAAAAGAGTATTGGCACAACCTATGTTTTTAAGGAAATGTATGCATATATGATTTACTATATATTAACAAACTTTTTGACTATTTTTTTGATGCAGTTAGAAAGGTTCATTACAAAAACAACCTCAAAAATACCCCGTTAACAAACCTACTAAATCAAATGCAAGAAGAAGAAAACGGTCGAGAAAATCATGTAAAAAAAGTATTGACACACCTATACAAAAAAGTTATCGTAAGACGAATTTTAGATCTCTAAATCTTAGTTTGACTTCCCTTGACTTTAACAACAGTCTCTATGCGTCTGCGCATATTTGCTAATACGTTGCTTCCTTTAGAGACTCACTTGATTTTATATGATGAATCCGTCGTTTTTTCCCTATAAGTGCTAAATTTGAGTTCAAGGATTCATATTGGTGACTGATAAAGTATTTTTAATTATATGCAGTGGTAGAAGCCATTCCTGAATAATTTTAGACACTTGTTTTGTTGTTGTTGGTTATGGTTTGCTTGAAAAACAAAACACTAGCTGCTGCCATACTCATCCAGACCACTATCTGGAGCTATACGCCTCTCAGTTGCTCGATTACTTGCATACAAAAGTTTGAAAAATTTAATCAAAGCGCATGTGATCGAAAAACTTACTTTGTTTAGGAATGTAAAAGTTTATTTCACTATTTATTTTCTCTTTTAAAATACTAAACCAGTGGAATAAAAATAAATAAATAAATAGAATATACCGTTCATTAGCATAAAATTAACTAGAAAGGCAGTGGCGCTCCCGACTATAGAATACCCTGTACCCAATCCAAAATCTATATATATTAAAATGAATGGCTGTGTGTATGTTCCCTATGCATTTCAAAACTACTTGACCGATCGGAATGAAACTTTGGGAAGTTGTTGAGTTTACTACTGGGAAGGTTTCTGGAATTTGAGGCTACCTTACCCTCGACCGCCCCCTTCAATATAAGCGAAAAACTAAAATCTTTGCATCTCTTAAAGTATTTAAGGTAGGTGAATGAAATTTGGTATACAATATGTAAAGAACACCGGGAGAAATAAGGTGCGTAATAAAAGTG